>VWZX01008171.1:37180-66995 GCA_013399015.1 Galbula dea
CACAAAATATATAAAATGTTTATTTTTTAGTTACAATATACACATTTATACATTTGTGCATACACCTATAGACATTTGAAATATATATCTAAATACACATATATAAGATGGTTTTGGGTGGTTGTATTTGTTGATTTGTTGATTGTGGTTTTTACTTTTTAAAATCCAGATCCCTTGGGTAAGAAAGTAATTGAGTGTAAACACATCCAACCCAAACTATTTAAGTAAGTTGTATGGTTGACCCTGTTTAAGAAAAAGTAGCAACTATGTTCATGAAAACAGTTCTTAAATAGCACTACTGTTCTGAAACAGTCATACATGTCAATATCCCAAGATTAGTTATATTTTCTTATTTGCTGGTCCTCAAATAAGAAGTCTCGCATCACAGAATTTATAGAATCATACTAGCACAGCATAAAATGGCACAAACAACAGGCACACTAGTGAGAGATCTCTCTCTTTCAGACTATGCTAACAAGTAAGAGAATCTTCACCTTCATCAGGAGTCTCGGCTCAAAATGCCTGAAGACCTCTACAAGACCATTATCTGCTCTACCCTCCAGAACATCTATCCAGCCTATCTAGGTCCCTCTGCAGAGCCTGCCTACCCTCAAGCAGATTGACACTCCCACCCAGCTTAGTGTCATCTGCAAACTTACTAAGGGTGCACTCTATCCCCTCATCCAAGTCATCAAGAAAGATGTTGAACAGGAGAGCTACTTGAAAGGTCATTCTAGGGAGGCGGGAGTTGGCCTCTTCTCCCTTGTGACTGGTGACAGGACTAGAGGGAATGGGCTTAAGCTGAGCCAGGGTAGGTTTAGATTAGATATTAGGAAGAATTTCTTTACTGAAAGAGTGGTTAGATATTGGAATAGGCTGCCCAGGGAGGTGGTGGAGTCACCATCCCTGGAGGTTTTTAAGAAGAGGATACATGTGTTTCTTCAGGGGATGATTTAGGGGTAAGAGTAGTGTAGGGCTATCAGTTGGACTAGATGATCTTGAGGGGGGTCCTTTCCAACCGTAATGATTCTGTGAACATCATCTGATCAATATCCAAATGCTGTTCCAGCAAGAAAAAGCTCTTGCATGGTCTACTTCTCAGCCATGCATTAAACGTTTGCCTCTCACAGGCATTTTCCAGACTTCTGACTAATATCACTCTAATAAAACTGTTCCCATGCTACTACTGCAAAGAAAACAACTATTTCTCCTATTTACAAAAAGTAAGACCTAGTAGGACTTCAGAGATTTTTGAGAGAAAATCTCAGTATCACTAACTGCAGACTGAAACTGCATATAACTGGAGGGCACCATCCCTCCCCATAAATGGTTGTTAGCTGGAGAGTGAGCTTATAGCTTAACGATGCCATGCAATCTCCCTGTAGCTTACTCCAGTTTGCAGTGGCTGCTTGCCACTTTGTATTCTACAGACTTTACTTTGGGCAAAAAGCCCACAAGAATCCACGTCTAGCACCCTGTTTGGCCACAGACTTATTTGTACTTCCCCAAAATCCCAAACTACCAGGAATTTATACTCTGAGCAGTACTCCACTTTTTAGTCAATGGTTTGGAATTGACCCAATAGGATGACCCAATTGACCCAATAAAGGATGACAGTCAGATGAAAGTTATTTTGCACTAGAATTTGTAGTACTCTTGCTACATACTCGACTAAACCCAAAAGCCACCTTTAGGCTGGATTTCTTCACTGTTTTAGAAGTGTGATTCCTAAGTGCACTAGGTTGCACAATGTATCTTCTACTTCTGTTTCCCCAGCACAGACTGATGGCAGATCAGATTACCACATCTGTGCAGTAGTGGTATTCTTCAGTAATATTCATTAAGCGAAGCCAGCTCTGCTCTGGCAGCATGCCTACCAACAATTCAGAGAGAAACTCCCAAGTATCATTACATGAGTGGCTGACATAAAAGCAGCCTTAGCTCCACCACCAGAGCTGGCCTATCTCCAGTGCATGTACCTGCGCAACCTAATAATTCTTCCTGGTGTGGTAAAGACTGGACACCACAGTATGAATCAAACTAGATCACAACAGGCAAATCATCAGTCTCCTCACTGAACAGCTAGCATGTTACTACATGCAGTTCAACACGCTCATAGAAGGCTCATCATCATCATGGCTAGGCTTCGCGAACAAAGATTTGGGAAGGGCTCTACCCACGTTTGTTGCAAGCGCGTTGGTGGCTAAAAAGGCCAATACGAGATAGGCATGACTGGTTGCAAAAGGCACAGCAGAAAGACTCCTTACATGGTGTATTCTGCAAGGCACGATTCTTTCTGCATTGTCTTTTCTCCTCAAGGGTGATCCTGCGTGCTTTCTCAAAAGCATCTGCAGCGTTATAGATGGTGTGTCTCCAGGCCTCCCGCTTGGAGGCCAGAGTAGACCAGTTATGATGATCAATATGGCTAAGGCTGAGATGTTGTTTCAGGTGTGGAATTTGTACAAAACCAGACTGTATGTACTGAGTCTGGCTAGGATGGTGTTAATTTTTTTTTTCAAAGCAGCTTGTATAGCAGCTTGCTGCGTTTTAGATCTGTGACCAAAACAATGCTGATAACACTGATGTTAGAGCTCTTGCTGAACAGTGTATGCACTGTGTCAAGATCTGTTTGTCACTCCGCCCCAAAAATGAATAGATTGGGGGATGCATAAGAAGCTGGAAAGGAAAACAACCAGGCAGATGACCCAAACTAGCTAAACAGATTATTCCATACTATATGGAATATCAAGTGTCAATCAAACATCACACTTGGCAATGAAAGGGAAAAGCCATCTTTGCTTTGGAACTGGTTGGGTGTTGCTCCACCTACAAGAGGTGGTGAGTGATGACCTTTGCACCATTTGTCTTATTTTTATTTATTAATAAGCACTTCTTTGCTTATTAAACGATTTTATCTTCACTCACAAGTTTTATTACTTCTACTCTTCCTTTCTTCTTCCCCTGTCCCACCTGGGGTGAGGGAGAAAGTGAGCAAGCACTTGTGCAGTGCTTAGCTGCTTACTTGAGTAAACCAACAACACAGACCTGTGTCAACTGTCTGTGTCTGCTGTCCTACCAGAGAACTTTGCTACAAAACAGGTTATTAAGCATGAACCATTTCCAAATGTTTTTCCTCTTCTGACCCCCTTCTAAACCCTCACTTCCACTAAGCTGCAGCAGACCAGCTACAAGTGGAATCTCACAGTTATTCACTGCTCCAGTTAAGAAGAAACATAGAAAAACTTTTTTCCCCTGCATACCACTGTTCCATATTTGTCTGAGCACTTCCTTAAACACCTGAGCTTCTGCAAAACAGTCTGTCAGTGAAGGAAGAAGGTGACCTGCAACTGGATGGTAACATTCAAAATACACATAGAAATATCTGAGTGTAAGGCTTGGTCTGTAAGGAAGAAATAGTTTTCAGCTTTTTCAGGTCACCAATTATGCAAGAGTAGCAAAGAGTCTTTTTGCAGCACCTATGGCAGACAGAATTAATCTTTTACAAGGAAAAAGTTATTGTCCAAAAATACCAGAGATCAAAACCAACTGATACAGGAGAAGTCTTCTAAATGAACTATCACAGTTTCTGAATGGACAATCAGGAGCTACTTTAAAGCAGCAGCATGTTTTCCTCAATGATCTGAACATTCAGTGCTTCACCACACTGGACTTGCTTGTGTGTCCACTCCTTCTCAGTATTCTCACCAAAGGCAGCAAACTTCAAGAATCCAGGATGAATTCAAACAACGCCAAGCACAAAACTGAACCAGCACTTCATCATTCCTGCTCAGCTCACTTCTTACCTCCAATACTAAATGCCTCAAATAAATACATGCTAAAGTGTTCACTAGAATACTCTAAGCTTATTTAGTAAGTATTCCTCAAGAAACAATGCCTGCACTCTTGCTCACAATTATAGCCTTGTGCTTATAGTCCCTGCATCCTGGTCACTGGTGCACTACACTGAGCCCACACATTTAACACCTCTTTAATAAGAATAAGATCAAAAAACATGCAAGTGCCTGATACAGATGGGAATAATAAGGTAAAATACCCACAAACTTGTTTCATAAACCCTCTTCAGTACCCCGAAGAAATTCCAGTGGTTTATCCCATTCATAAAGGATAACATTCCCCTGAAGCTCTAACAAACTAAGCTTGCTGTATGTGACTTCAGATCCTCCAGCTCAAGCCCTCACATGCACAAGCTGGTTGTCACATACATTGCTGTGGTTCATTCTTGATTTGAGAAAAATGAATGCATCCTTGTTTACCTCACTATTTTCTCATTTGGAGAGCGGGTTCAATGATCCTTTGAATGTATCCAATGGTGCTCTCTGACATCACACAGCAAGCAGAATTACAGACAACATCTCAGACTAAATAGTCCAGGAACATCTCCAAAACAAACTCTATTCACTCCTGATAGTCTCCAGGCAGAAATTCCAGTCTTCATAAACAATTACAGCTGCCTTTTTTCTTTCAACAACTACATTACAAACAAAGAAAATTGCCACTAAACTACAAAGTTTTGTGGAACTCACTTAACACTGTAAACTTTGTGCTATTATTCAGATACTATATGTACAGATTGATCATTTTCCTACTCTCTACACTCTTATAGTTCATTTTGTTTAGTGGATTTTTTTTCTAGCATAGCTTCCAATTTAATAACAAAGCCATCCATTGAGTAGAGCTAATGCAGCTTTTCATAGCAGTCATGGTCACATCACTTTTTATATTTCTCAGACTCTCTAACAAAGCATGAACGGAAGCTTTTTCAAGTAGCAGTTTCTTAATCCTAAGTAAACTTACCCTTTGAAGCCCTAAGAAAAAACAGCACAAGTTGTGATGCAGCAGTGGTTCAACAGCTAAATATAACAGACATAGTTTCTCTAAAGAAAAATATTTTGCCACTACACCTTAGGTGTTAGATCAGATCGCTCCTGAAGCTTGTATGTCTTGGAGAAAAGAAGTCTGATTATCCACAGAATTAGAATTCCTTCCAAAATTAGATGGTAAGCAGGAGCCTGAAAACAAAAGCACAAAAATATGTCTACTCAGAATATTATTAGAACTAGAGTGATACTATTCAACACTTTTGTCTCTGAAAAAAACCCAAATATGGCAGATAAGCCATACAGGTTGTATCAGTATCTGTGAAGGCAGAAAGCTGTCACAACAAACAGAAGCCTCCTGAGGGCTTTAAGGTATGTGTCATCTATACACACCCATGTCAGTCCTACATTCTAACTCACAGTTCACCAGCAGTGACAGCTACTATTTATAAAGAAACCTAATGCAGTCCTCATAGTCCATTTGTGTTAGCTTCACAGGCACTTTGAGAAGGTATAATCCTTAACAGGTACCAGAACCAATATTGCCATAGTGTCATTTACTCTCTTGCGTGGACACAAAATTTAGAAATATACATAGCGATCCAGAACAGACAGTTGATCCATGTTAAAATTAGTCTCTTTGGGTGATTGGAGGGAGGAAAGACAAGTTTCTTCTAGCAGCACCGGAAGTTCAAAGTGCATGTGGAGGTATGGCATCAGCATCTGACATCTAATTTTAATGATGGGTTTAGTTATTCTATTTCAGAAAGGCTCCTGTCTACACTTTGGATGTTTACTATTCTTAAAAAGACCCCAAACACACATACATTAGTGCCTTCCCTCCTCAACTCAGAGGCAGAGCTCCCACACATCAACACTTTCCAGTGGGATCTGACCTGCCAGCAAAGGAAGTGGAATGCTCCACACACTGAGAAACCAAAGGAAATTACATCCAAGACTTTAAAACTAGGAAAAAGTCCTATAGCAAATCAAACTGCAAATAATGAACATTTTCAGACTACTTTTCTGTTCACCAATCCTATTAATACATATGTACACCATGACATCTAAAGAACACATAGAATAGGAGCGATACAGATCCACACAAACTACTTCCCCATGCTTTTCAGTGTGTACAATTATCCTGAATTCAGTGCACCAGACTTTACTACCCACTTCAGTAGCTAAGTACTTCTGTATTTGTACTGCAAACCCTAGTATAAATTCTTAGAAAGCTACCAACCTTTGCCAAAGGAAGGAAGGGAGGGAGGGAAACAGACTGTTGATAAAAAACACCATCTATTATCAGAACATCCTTTTTAACATTATGAAACAAAGTCAGGATACAACTCAAGTATAAACATTTAAAAGTTGTTCCTTCCTTGGTAAATAACGCTTGAACCTACAAACCTTGACCTTATATTCAAAGAAAACTGTGAATTTTAAGGTTTAATGCTCTCATATACACGTTAAAACTAGGTTTATAAATTTAAATGGAGAAAAACATGTGTACGCATCTATTTCTTCTACACAAAAATAGAGTGCACATACATATATTCACAATTCTGTAGTAATGCAGCCTACACTGACTCACAGCCACGCCCCACTTCCATGCAGGTAAGCCACAGCACTGCCCCGCGAACCACCGCTCTCCAGCCGCCACCAAGGGAGTCTCGCCGCCCAACAGCCCGGGGACAGGCCCGGCTATACCTTCCAGCTCCCTGCACCCGAAACCAGCGTCCCAGGCTCAGCGCGCCCTCATATTCATCATCCGAGCTCCAAAAGCCGCGGAGGCCCTGTCCACCCTGAGGCGGCGTGGCGCAGCTGTGGGATCCCCTCGGCACATCCACACCCCAATCCCAGCGCCGATGATCGGACAGCACCCAGGACCCGCGCCTCATACCGCACCTCGTAAAAGGCCTGCACCATCTCCACCAGCACCCACTGCTGCCCCACACCAGCTGCCGCCATGTCCGCGCCTGCCTGCCTGCCAGCCTCCTTCCGCCTTTTCAGTTCACCCGGGCGTCGCCACCGCCCTGCACCGGTGTCGGGGACGGAGGGGCGGGCCCACTGCCGGGTAGAGAGCGCCCCCTCCGGCCCGGCGGTGACTGGGGAGACGTTAGCGGACTAGACCGGCCCGAGCAGTGCGGGTGTGAAGTCTCGTGGCTCTAGTGGCGGTCTGGGGTGCTAGGGGTGGCTTGACACCGCACAGGAGGGCGCGGAAGGAGGTGCAAGCTTGGGGACGCTTTTATTAAACCCTGTGATTTACAGAGAAATGCCTTTTGTGGCCATACCGTGCACCTGCGTGGGTAATGTTGCCGTTAGCTGCCCCACATGCACTGCCATGAATTGCTGTTTTCTGTGGCAGCACTGGACAGGGAGCAAGGCTGAACTGGAAGATGATCTCTTTGGTGTTAAAGAAATTATGTTAGCTGTAAGCAGAACTTACATAGGAAGATAAAGTGGGATGTCTGGCGTGTACATCGTCACAGCGTTTCATACAGTGTTGTTTGTTGAGTGTGTTGGCATAATCTCTGTGTCACTGTCTCCACATCTATGGGATTCTTTGGCCTCAAGCCACCCCAGGTTGGAATTGGCCAAGGGCCTTTGGCACCTCATTAACACGTTACACTTGCTGCCTCTGTACCTTTAAATAGTGACTTAGTTGCTGTAACAAGAGTGGTTCAGATGCCTATACTGAATGGCAAAAGTAAAACCTAAGTGTAGTGGAAATAATGAGTAAATTCGAATAAAACAAGAAATTACAGCTTTTAGAGTCTTTCCAAGCAAGCAGCCACAAAAGCTGAACGTGGCTGGATAAAGCTAAACCCCATGAAGAACAAGATGAATAGTGAAGACCTTGCACAAGTGCACCTGAGTATGGGGAGGTGAATGAGTCCCTGTGAACAACTGCACAGGATTTGAGAGACTGAACTTTGCTTACTGAGGTAGCTCTTGAAGGAAAGTGAGCAAAGGACATTGCTACTAAAGAAGATGTTTGGGAGCTGCTTCACTGAAGCTAAACAGCTGTGGAAAGCTTCTGACTATCATCTGGTAGAGCACCATGGGACCGCACTCCTTGGGGCTTCACTTGCTATTCTTCACCATGGTTAGAGGAGAGGAACCTGGGGCAACAGCTGATTAAAAAGGTGATAGTGAAAACCCTGAGTGCTGTTGCTGATTACAAACAAACAGTAAGTTACAGGTTTTACACTAGTGAATGGTTAGAATTCAGTGAACATCACTTTCATGCTGACTGAAATGTGTAATAGTTAAACTTCTTCCTGAGTTTCTGAACTTAATGATACAGTTGTCAATTTCCAGGCTCTATACAGTAAAGAGAAAAAAAAAAAAAGTGGATTGAGACTGAAAAGTCAAGACAGAGGTAATAAATGTCCCTTTTGTTTTTCAGCTGCAAGGAGATTATTCTATTCAGTGTTAAGTGCTTCTGTGGCCTTAAATTGTGCTGGAGAGTAGTCTTGAGCTCTTAGGAGATGGCTGCTACTACCAGCCTCAGAGAACGTGTCTGGTATGCAACCCAGTCTCAAACTGCTCCCAGAAGAGTGGGTCGCAGTAGTTGTCTTGGTGGGCTGCAGATTACAGTTACACCCCTGCTCTCAATATGGGATTCTAACTGTAAGTGTTTGACGTGTATGTATATGATTGGGAGACTAAGAAATCAATTTTGTGGAACACTGGATGAATTGTTTCCAGCTTGAAATGCACTGAAGTTAATAACGTACTAACCAGTAATTCTTCTGGCAGTGAATTCATAGTCCCTGGTCTGGATTACCATAGGGCTGGGTCTGTCATAGTAATGAGCTTATCCTTATTGTTCGGCAGCTAATTGTTCCGGCACAACTGGTGACTGCTGCTAATTGCTTGAGGCTGCTATATGTCTGACAGCAGAAAGGGGAGGAGATGAAGGAAAAAGTCCTTTGCAGTGGCAGTTTACTTCTAGGAAGAAAGGAGAAGGAAGAGTCTGTCTCTGAACTTAAAATCCTGACAAAAGCTATTGAAATAGTGGGATATGGAAATTCCTCCTCTGGAAGTGTCAGATTCTGTCTTCACTCCCATACCCTCCAGCTGCACAGTATTCTTAACCTACTTTTATTCTGGACCTTCCTCACCAGCCCACTTCTTTCCTACACTCTGCTTTCAATTCCCTGCTCAACTCCCTTTAGTCAGCACTGGCTTGTCATCCATATGCTGTTGTTCTCTGGTCACTCCAGAGCAAAAAAATGGGGCTTGGTATGGTTATCAGGAATTTTATTTTTCCCAAGTATCACAGAGGTAGCCAGCCCCAGTTATCTTTGGTCATCTTTGCCTTAATAGCTCTTCTTTTGGCTTCTTCATTATTACTCTGTGAAGTACGAGATAGATAGGAGGAGCTGGAAGTGGAAGTAAGGCAATGATGTCCACCCTCTTCCTGCACTCTTGGGTCTCAGCCCCAGCTCATTTTTACCTGGTGCTTTATCATCTAGGAACGGGGAAGAATGGCAGTAGGAAATGACGCATGACTGTAAGAAGATGGCAGTAGCTGCTGCCACTCTACTTGCACTGCTGTATTGGAGATCATACAATCATAGAATCATAGAATGGCTCAGGTTGGAAGGGACCTTAAAGATCATCTAGTTCCAACGCCCCCTGCCATGGGCAGGGACGCCACATGTGCTAGACCAGGTCATCCAGGGCCACATCTAGCCTGGCCTTAAACACTCCCAGGCATGGGGCCTCCACAACATCTCTGAGATATTCACATGGAGAGGATGGTGGGAAGAGAAAAGTGAGAACTGGTGGGAATAGGTCCTGAGAGCCATTCACTTCCCCCCTGCCTCCTCTAACCACACACACAGAAGGGGAATGATGGCCAAGAAGATTAGTAACATAAGAGTGTCTCTGCAGTCATTCTCACATGTGCTGGGTGGTGAAATCTTAGCTTATATTATCGTGGTTTTACTGTGCCTAGTTGTAACTTGTTGGCTCTGTGGCTATCCTCCAAAAAAAAAAAAAAAGAAAAAAAAAGCAAGCAATCCTGTACTGGCAAGAAGAGCAGGATAGTACTAGTTAGTCTTTTTTAGGTTTTGCTGTCTTGAAACCTGATGCTCAACCAAGATGATGCTGGCAGCAGGCACAGAAAAATGTCTGAAGTCAGTTGAAAGCTTAATAATAAATCAAAAAATCACGTCCTGACTCCTAGTGGGAAGCAGAAAGATGTTGCAAGAGTACAGTGCAACTGCCAAGAAGAACTTGAATATCAAGTTCTGTAATTTACCTGATATGTGGAGAAGTAATTGTTCACACGGCAACTGGAGCACAGAATAAATTTTGTTTTATCTCAAGCCATGCACCACTGCATCTTGGAAATGTGCTTAATCCTAGATCTTTAGTGACTTAGTTCTGGATTAACTTCACCATTAGAAACTTGTCTTAGGTCTGTCTGGGAAACATCTGTAGATCACAACCTTTCAAACAGGCTTTGTCTAGAAGTAAGGATACCTACTGGTCAGAGCACTGGTACATTCTAGCTTTTCCAAACCATACCATGGCACCCTGAACAATTGTAGTCACAACGTGGCTGAAAGTGGAAGCCATGATGTTTTCCTGGCATAAAATGGGGATTAATGTTTGGAGTTAATGACTATTTTAAATGTGTAAGAATGGTTAGAGTCCTCTTTTTAAGCATATTCAGCCAAAGGTGGATCTTCGGAACAAAAAGTAAACTTGCCGCAGAAATGGATGTAGACACAGCATTCTGTCTTCTGCTTACACTTCTTCTTAGTGCCTGCTCCCCAGGTGGGCTTGGCAGCACTGTGCTAAGCACCTAAGTTTCATGGTAGAACTAAGTGTCTTAAAACGGAATTGACAGCAGGTAGGCCCACTACTGTGATGACTAAAGAAAACTTGTGTTAGAAACTTGCAAGTGCTGCTCAGCCATGCTGCTGGGACCACAGGACACACACTGTTTAAATGGGAACATTTGCCTTGCAGAGAGCCAGTTACACATATGTGGTGTCGCAAGATCACTGTTGCAGAGCTAGATTTCATTTCCTCTGTGGTTAAATCCCACATATCTCTGATTTAAGACTTCTAACATTTTCAGGTTGGGGATTTGCATTCCAGAACTTTATGCTGGGCTAGTTGCCCAGGCAGCAGAAGGAAATAGATAAGTGGCTCACCTGCTTCTTTCTCCCCATCCTCAGTATGCCAGTGGACTGATGTCCACCTTTGACTTCAAAACCTTATTCCAAACAGCACATGATTTACTCCAAATTGTGTCAGCTTAAATCTCTCTATTTTTTTTTTTTTTAAAAACACAAGCACTGTATTAAATAGGACAGCTTAGATTTGTGTTCTTAATTTCTTGTCCCACATTTTGCTCATGCTGAACTGACTAATTGCTATTTCCTCAGCATATTTGGATTAGAAACATGGGAGACACAATGCGCAGACTTGTACCCAAAGTTGTTCTGATGAAGTTAAAGCAGGTTGACCATAATGAAGTCAGGATCTCTTCAGGAACAAACTATTTAGTCAAAATAAATAATACAGTATATTGTGAAATACTGTCAGCTCTTCACATGCAAATTGTCCAGACTGACCAGATTCAAATGGAGGTGCGGAGTCATAAAGGTATGTGTCTGCATCAGATTCACTTTTTCTAGGCTGAAAGTTTTATGTGCTATTTTTAAAAAGTTGTCTAATCGGATAATCTGACGTGAATTTTGGGTGACAAAACTAACATGCACCTTACGTAAGGTAGAGCTCATGACCCACAGGATGAGAAAGAAAAACACAATTGGCATAAATTCAAGCCATTGCTAAGGCAGCCCACAGAAGCTCATGAAGTTTGGCTCTGGAAGTTCACATTCCATGTGTCCTTTAGGTACCAGCGTGTAGGCCTCATCTCTTGAGAATGAAAATAGAAGGGAAGCAAAGGGAAATTAATCCTGAGTCAATTCAGCTTATTTACCTAAAGATTTGGACTCTGGGCTAAAAAAAGAGTCTAATAAAATTTCTTGTCAGTAGTGTTTTACATTGATATTTTGCTGTAGAAATTTTAAGGGAGGATTTAATCTTTTGGTGCTCTGACTAGGCAAAAGTCTGTCTCCTAATGTAGCCTGAATAGCACTTTAATCTCCTATGGTTGTATGAAGGTCTCACTGGTTTGTACACACCCCTCTGCTTTTACCGTACTGTTATCCATTGTCTGTCTTACATAAAAATGGGGTATCTGATGAGTAATTTGACAACAACAAACAGGGGAACCATCATTTGCAGGTTATTCTGATACACAGAGCCTTAAAAACTGCAGTACCAAAAAGCACAAAAATGTGATGTATCAGCCTTCACTTCAAAGAGTTGTAACTAGTTGCCTCAAAAAAGGATCTGTTAAAAAAATCAAACGAACGTAAACCCCAGTCATTCTGGGTTTCTTCAGTAAGGCGTGGAGACTAGTCAGTGGTCTCAGTAATTCCACTGTGCTGAGCTATGTGTTCATTGACTTTGTGATACCTTGTGCAGATGCTGTTGGGGCTTTTTCAATTTATTTGTTTTTTCCTCCACTCCTTTGCATTTTAGGTGGTTCTGTGTTTTAATGGTGACAGTGTAGTCTTCAGCATATGACTGTAAAACTCTTACTAGCATACTTGAGTTTAGAGACAAAAGACTTCAAGTGGCATTGTCAGAGTAGAGAGAAATTTGAAATGTTGTGGTAACTTCAGTATTTCAATACATGTTTTTTCACAATGGTGTTTGCTCCCTTGAAGATAGAGTTGTAAAATTGCATGTAAAAGAAGCAACTAAATTTGAGCCAGAAAAACAGAAAGTAGACCCTTGCCAATTCATCGTTCTTGCCAAACTACTGAAATACAGAAAGGCACTATATTGTTCATGGATCCATGTAATGCATAACAGAACACAAGCTGAAATTCTTTGTGGTTATAGGTAAAATGCACGTGTATGTGTTGGCAGAGCTAGTCAAGTCAGACAGGCAACACCTGGCATGTGTTTGCTACCCAGAGAGCTTCAACTTGACTGCTACAAATTCAGAACAGATGTGGCTGGAAACATTTTTGAATTGACAGAGCGGTACTCTTTCAAGCTTTGAAATTCTTACCTGGCTTTTAAACCATATGATTTTACCTGAGTAGGGCCTGAGTATAAGCATAGTTCTCTATTCAACTGCTGTTTCATAGCCGACCAGTGGAATACAATGTTCTCCATTATTAAGCATCCATAGCCAGCCCAGATGTTTCACAAAACTGAACAACTGTAAGCAGTTGACATCTAAAAGATAAAATAAATGGGATAAAATGATAATGCCAGGAAATAAAGTGACTGAGAACCCTTTCACCCACTTTTCCCACACAAAGTAATTATTGAAATGTACCTTTCAGAGAGACCTGAACAGTAGGGTTGAACAGGGAATTGAGACAACAATTGTTAATGAGTGAATATTGATGGCTTTATAAGACAGATTCTGATCTTTCTGACAACTCTGAAAATCTAAATGAAAGTCTACTGGAGTCAAAGAAAAGTTACTTGTTTTTTGAAGCTTCTTAGAATTTCCTAATGAACTCTTCAGCATCATGAAACACTGTTTCTGTAGATTTGCTTCTACAAGGTAATTGCACTGGAACATGCGTCTGCTGCACACTATTGTTTTTATCAGCTGCTGAAGCTGGTTCGCAGTTTCAAGCGAAAAAAAGGGCACAATTTACCTTGTGCTTCATCTGAATATTCTTCTAATTATTCCTTATTATCTTAATAGTTCTTTCCCTTGTCCTGAAGGAAATGGCTGCAATTTTGCAGCTATTATGGTAGGATATTTTAAATCCAAAGTACCATTTATACAATTGTTTTACTTTAGAATTCATATTAAAAATGGGACAGCTGATGTCTTAGAACAGTCTTCTGAGAAATGCAGTGGACTGGAGCTTGCCTAGCTTGTGCCTTTTTAGTTTGGAAAACAAGCAAGCCAACTTTCAGTAGCTATTTCTTCTTTGTGACTCCTCAGGTATACTCTGACTGATTATTTAGAAAGATGACACTAGTCTTAATTAACATGTAAGATGATAATGCAGTTTAAATCAGTTGGTCTGCTAAAACATAGCAATGAAAGGAACAACTCGAAAGATTCTGATTTGCTTTTCCAGGAGACAGGAAAGGACAAACAAGTTCACTATCTGGGCAGTTAACAAGTATAAAAGAAAGTGAAATGACACTTCACTTTTTCTGACTGGTATCAATAACAGAGACCACTGATTGATACAAATGCAAATATGTAATTCTCTGGAGGAGGAGAAGAAATCTAGAAAAAAGTGTGATAAATGGTTCATCTCAAAGAAGATATTTTGCTAAATTTCTATGCAAAGAAACTGCAGAAAGAAAGTAAGAAATTTTATCAACTCTGATGGTTGCTCTCAAAACCAGAAAGCAAGGTAACCCAATCACATTCTATTTTGGTAGGTTTCCTGTGTTTTTCAACTATAACACACTCACTTTTCATCAAAAAGAAAATAATTGAGAACATTTAGAGGTACTTTTAAGCAAATTTTAGTTCCTTATGTACCTGAGAGGCAAAAAGTCTTGATCTAGTTCTTTGTATGATGTCTGTATTTATGTAGAAAGAAAACAAAACCATTAAGTAGATTCTGTGGCATTTTTCCTTCAGTAATACTTTGGATTTCTATGTTCAGTTTTGTGATGCTGTAACATTACCTATGTTTCCTCCTGCTCCAAGCACAGCTGGTAAAACAAGAATCATGCAAAATTAAATTAACTTATTGTGAAATGAGTGGTTTGTGCAACAGGAGTTTTTACAGTCTGTTCATATTGCAAGGCTTTTTGCGTATGGATCTCATCAGGAAGTGAGCGAGACAATAAGAATTTAGAGTTCCCAGACACATTTCTTTATTCCATATGGAGAAACAAGTGTGTAAAAAAACTTTTGCAAAATTACAGTACATTTTCCAAGTGATTTTTCTTTTAAATATTTTAACCAAAATTGGACATTGTGGCTAGCTGCAGAATCAAGGTCTTTTTTTTCTGCCTTAATCAGAATTGTATTGTTTTCCCTGAGACTGCAAAAGTACATTGAAGAGCTTGAAAAAACATCATTGTTGGCTAGATACTGAGACTGCCACCAAAGCAAGTCTTGATGAGTTTTGTAAATTTCTGTAACTCCACTGAAGGAACTCTGTCAACTAGCAGTGCCTGTCTGCTGTAACTGACTCAAAAGAATTACCTCTGCTCCTACTAGCTTAGAAGATTCGTAGGGTTCTAGTATCCAAAGCTGTGAACTTATGCTTACTTAGTGTACACTCAGAAATTGATTCTGTTACACCCAGAAATGCAGAGTCAAGTACAAGACATCGAATCAAAAATTTTCCAATTATTTTACTTCCATTCTGATTTAGATGTCTAACCTGCCAAAAACAGGTTCTGAGAAAGGATATTTAGGTGCTAAACTGAAAAAATCACAAGTTCTGTGTTAGAGAGGAAATATATTTAAATCCCAGAGAGTAAATCCCAGTGGAGTGTCTTCTATGGATTGACTCATGATTTTTGTGGTAAATTGGTAGTATAGCTAAGAATAATCATTCTAATAGTCTTTGTTTGCAAGCATAAAGTAAAAACCGATTTGAGATTCACAGAGTTTTGATATTTTCTCTTGATCCTGCATTTACAAAAACTTAGAACCAATATATTTTGCATTTTCCCAAACCTTTGTGAAAATAAGTAAAGAAATTATGCTGTGTTGCAGATGAAAACGGTTTATGTAATTATGCAACTGCTAGCCTTTTATACAAATGCAAAGTGATGGGCACAAGGGGACATCTGCTGTCAGTGAGAGGCAATGCACCGAAGTTACTTGATGTTAAGAGTTCATGCAATAGTATTGTAGGAAAGTGAAAATAACAGATCATTATGCCAGACTCCAGGAAAGGTCTGAGGATTTTTTTGTGTGTGTGTGTGCTTGTTTTTGTGTATGTGTTAGGGAAGATCAGCAAGAAGGCTAGACAGGGTAGCTATAAAACCAGATCTTATTTCTTGATTCATTTACCTCAGAGCTGTAAGAAGTGCTTGCTCACCCTGATGCTTCAGCAACTGTTTGAAATGACGGTTCTGTTCTTCAGTATAGCTGTGGAAGTCCCTAAAAATCCTGAAAGCACTTTCATTCAGCCAAACAAGATAACCCTAGAAGGTCTGTGTGCTGCAAGTGAACACTAGGACTACTGCTGAAACTTCTTTCAGACATACATTTCTCTTTTTCTATGGTGTTTACCCTTTGAGGAGGCTAAGAAAATGTGTTTTCTATCAGTAAGAGTATTCATATTAACAAGCACCTTTAATGTAAAAGTCAAGAGACAAACAAGTTACTGTAAAGTCAAAACTAACACATTGAAAAGGATTGTGTTGCTCATGTCTGCTGTAAGAGTTTTTCAGACATCTTTTGACTTCCCAGTGTAATACATCGCCAATGTATTTACTGTCACAATTGCAACAGCATTTCATGTGTTTTACCAGTGAAAATATTGTGGCTGGCAGGAACCGTTTAAATTTAGCTAGCTAAAGCAATTTCAGAGATGGCTAAACAAAATAATCACAGGAATCAGAAAAAATGTGAAAATTATACCAGTGCTCTGAACTATATATGGTCTGGCTCTCTTTTTGGGGTTGGTTTTGGTTTGGGGGTTTTTTGGGTTGGTTGGTTGGTTTGGTTTTTTAAAACAAAAACGAAACCCATGAAAAAGTGTAGGAGAAAGTTCAGGACACCACACACCCCCCTCTTTGCTACATGCTCATCTTGTTAGTGGCAGATGTGATTAAGTGTATTTCCTGTTTAAGTAAGATGAGTCATTAAGGACAGAAAAGTTGCACAAACCACAAAATTGTGCTACAATAAACACTATATATATATCTTAACCTTAATACTGCTCAGAAATTGAACATACCACTGTGTGGTGCCTTGCACCAATTACCTATAATACTGAGGTTATTGTGTGTCTGGGGATTTCCATATGAAACTCAGAGTGTTGGGGTTTAATCTCTGGTACTCTTGTGGGTAGATGTAAGACCATCTCCCAACCACAAGGTGCAACACTGTGGTTGCACTGAGGAGGCTCTTTAGGTGTGCTCTGCCACTCACAAAGGCAACTTTGCTGACTCAGCGATTTTTGTCAGGCTGAGTCTGAATGCATTTCCTCTTTTCTTTGGGCAAAGCTCTGATGAGTTAATTTTTCATATGTGCCCAAGTAACCCCAAATCAACCAGCCAATAACCAACCAAAGAACAAAAAAACCACCCCCACAAACAACCAACCATACCAAAAATAAACCCGCAAACCCAACAAACAAAAAAGTAACAAAACTCAACAATGAAAGTAAATCCTCTAGTTAACAGAATGCTTTGTGGCATGTTTCGTCCCCAGAGGAAGGATGAGAGTGCAAACAACATATGACAGATGTTAGTAGCCGCACTGTTTTAAGCCCTAGCAGGAGCTCAGACACAGTGGGGATAGGTGCTGAGTGAGGACACACAAGCAATAGAAAGGTGGTTTTCTCCGGGTGATTTCTGAGGAGGGTTGCAACGTGCTGAAATGAAAAGCTACACCAATGTTGCAGAAAGCTTTTATGCTGGGGTGGCAAGGAAATAGGCTGTTGAAGGGAAAACTTAACATGTGAAGAATAATTCATTCTTTACCTGGATTTTTTTATTCAAGTCATAGCAGTTAACCGATAAACACTTAATGGTCGTTTAATATATTTAAACTTAATCTAAACTAAATATTTTTCTTGGTTTTCATTGCTGCTGGGTTTTTTAGGAGGTTTTTGGTTTGTTGGCTTTTTCTTTTTTGTTTCAGGATCTGGGGAGTTGGGATGTTTTCCCTTTCAGAACTATTGATCCACATTCCAGTCAAGGAATTAGTAAAAATTTCATTTGAGTGAGGAAAAAAGAATTCAATGACCAAATTTCAGTTTTGGTAATGAGTGGAGACAAGAATGAAAACCAAGCTATTACCTAATTCCAGGCCCAATTTTCAGGGTTAGACCATCAAGAGTTTTCCATTTTTATCAAACATTCTTTGTGTTTTCTTATGACAGTAAACATGAATGTCCTAAAGCAATGAATGCTCCCAAACCGTCATATTTTATTCTTGTTTAAACTTCCAATGTTATTATCTGTCAAGGGTGATTTTTGGATGATATTTTAAAAATTAAAAATAACTAATTGAGGGAGGAAGATCAAGCCAGAAAAGATGAAATGCTGTCATCATTTCACTAGAAAAAGTGTCATTCCTTTATCTCACATACTGCCCTACATTCTTCCTGTGTCTAGTAATTCATTCCTCACTGTCCTACTGTAAGGCATGTTATCTTGACCACAAAGCCTCCCCTCCCTTATCCAGTGTTCAGTGTTTCTGGGTTTTGGGGATCATCCTTCACCCTTCCAGGTTTAATACAAATGTCTTATGACAGCTTTTCCCCAGATGAAAGCTTAGTTTCCATATATGTTTCTTCCAGCACACTAATTACTTTTCTGTTTGACTCCTGGAAAACATTAGCCAAGGATGATTTGAACAATTTCTGCAGTTAGTCATGCAGTGAGCAACACTGCCTCTTTTTGCTCAGGTCTTTTAGAAATGGTGCAAGTATGACTCAGTGCTTCGTAAAAGCATCAGGTCTGTCAGTACTGATCTCATAATTATTGGAAACTCCAGCAATGAAGCAGTGACTTAAAAATGTGATAACTTTGGATTGGTTTACTTAGGGCCAGTCTTTTATGGTGATACAGATCTTTTATGGTTATGCAAAAGCTTTTAAACAAGATCATGCAATAGGAACTATGTAAAGTGGTTAATATCCCATTATCACAGGGTGTGAGTAGAAGAGGAAATCCTTGCTTTAAAAAAAAGTGATGTGCAATTTGGGACTGAGCTAGATTGGCACTTGATGAGGGCAAAGTATGAGATTTCCTTGTACACTTACCATGTGTATGTACACAAATCACCCAGGGAACTACAGACGCATCTGTTTCCTTACCACCTGAACTGTGCTGGGTACTCCAACTGGAAACTTCAGGTAAGTTTTCTGAACTGTTTGTTTTGTAGTACTGACTTTGTCGGAAATAATCTTCTGTTTTGCTTGAAAACTCATTTATCAAATTTCCTTAAAAACATGTGTGTTTTAATTTAACATCAGTCCTGATGTAAACATCTCTGGATTTAAGTTGTATTAAGTTGAATGGGTATCCTCTGATATTGTAGCATAATCTTGAGCCAAGCTAGGTTTGAACTTGGTACTGAAGGTATTTTCCATGTTGTAGAGTAATGCTGTGGGTAGAAATATGAACAGAAGCTTGTAAAATGCCCATCTAACGTATGTCTGGGATAGAACAGGAGAGCAGTGAAGGGGAAAGGGACCTGGGGGTCCTGGTGGATGGAAGGATGACCATGACCCAGCAGTGTGCTTTTGTGGCCAGGAGGGCCAATGGGATTCTGGGGTGGATTAGAAGGGGTGTGGTTAGTAGGTCAAGAGAGGTTCTTCTTCCTCTTTACTCTACCCTGGTGAGGCCACATCTGGAATCTTGCGTCCAGTTCTGGGCCCCTCAGTTGAAGAAGGATAGGGAACTGCTAGAAAGAGTCCAGCGCAGAGCCACCAAGATGTTGAAGGGGATGGAACATCTTCCTTCTGAGGAAAGGCTGAAGGAGCTGGGTCTCTTCAGCTTGGAGAAGAGGAGACTAAGGGGTGACCTCATCTATGCTTTTAAATATGTGAAGGGTGTGTGTCAGGAGGATGGGGTCAGGCTGTTCTCAGTGAAGCCCAGTGACAAGACAAAGGGCAATGGTTATAAGCTGAAGCATTGGAGGTTCCGTGTGAATGCACGCAGAAATTTTTTCACAGTGAGGGTGCCAGAGCACTGAAACAGACTGCCTAGAGAGGTTGTGGAGTCTCCTTCTCTGGAGATATTCAAAACCCATCTGGACGCACTTCTGTGTGACCTGGTCTAGGGAATCCTGCTGCGGCAGAGGGGTTGGACTAGATGATCTTTCGAGGTCCCTTCAAACTCCTAATATTCTGTGATTCTGTGTGTTCTGTTCTTAGAACAGCCTGCTTCTCCAGGCACTAGTTTCCCATAACTACTTTTTTTTAATGTGCACGAAAACAAAACACGTGTGTCTACTTCACACAGAACTTTGATTGACTTTGTACAGCAACCTGGTCATAATAGAAATCTGTGAGTATTGCAAAATCCAAGGAGCAAGAAGCTTCTCACTCACACGAACCAACTTTGTTGCCCCCTGTAAATCCCCCAGCACATCATCCTCTGCATAGCACCAGCACAGAGCACTTTTGCTAGTTAGGCAGCTGCTGCACTGTGACTTCTGTCATGCAGAGCTGCCTGTCGCTCTCCCACACCCTGTTAATTGTATTCAGCTGTTGGCATATTGGTCCCTTAGATTGCTAGCTGTTAGGGGCATGGATCAGCTGGTTTTTAGATAGAGTGGTTGCCTAGTTACAGTGTATGAAAAGCCAATGCACAATGAAGAGCTATTGTGTGCCGTTGCAGTGCAAAAACACAGCAGGGGAAAGTGCAAAAGGATTAACTATTTATAGGTGCTCTTGACTGGCAGGTGTACAGGTTCTGCAGCTGCCTGTATTTGCACATCTGAATGACCTTCTGTCTTGAAAATCCAGAGGAGGGACTTCAACTGATATAAACCTTTCACTATGGTACCTCAAAAAAAGGATTTCCAAAAGCTGTTGGTTTGCCTTATCTTCCAGGCCTGAGGGCTGCAAATTAAGGAAGTCAGTGTACTCTAAGAAGGCTCTGGTGTTTGTGGAGTGCAACCTCATTTTGTTCATTAACCCACTGTCCTTCCACTTCTTAACTTCCCCGTTTTTCTTTTGCTGAATATCTGAGAAAGCCAAGTATCATACAAATACATTGATCTAAGGAGAACTCCAAATTTCTGACATTGCTTAAATTCAGTTAATTCCTCATAAAACTCAATATGGTCTCAAGTATCTGATATGTTGAAAGCTATAGCAGAACTGGTCATCATCCTCCGTTCTGTGCCCTCAGTTGAAAATGCACAGCCAGCTGCAGCTGAATTTCTGCATATTAAAATGGCCAGTTTTAGGTAGGGTTTACTTCCTGGATTGGAAGCTAGCAGCTCATTCCTCAACCCATGTGTGTATTTCAGCTAAGTACTAATACGTGAAAGTCATGGCAAATTTACCTACTCTACTGTAGTTTAACCTACCAGTCTTCATAAGTGAACACCTATTTATATTTGAATTACTAAAATGAAGAATGAAGTAGCTGAAAAGCTAAAAACGGTTAAGCTACTCAGCCTAATCTAAACATAATTATGATTTTGGGAGCCAATAATAAGGTTTATAAGACTCTTAAGTGAAATGAGTAGAATCTGTATGAATTTTGTCTCTCTTGAAGTCTCCTTTGAAAACTTATGCAAGGAAAGACTTAACTGGGAAATTATTAAAATGATCTAATGAAATTGCTGTCTCTGATTTCCATAGTTTCTTCCTAGCTTAAAGAGAGAGAAGTGTTACTGACAAGTAATAACTTGCATGTGCATTAAGAGTTGATGTTCCAGTCTTACAAGCTTTCAAGTTTGCTGATTCAAGCCTGATAAAACCCTACACAATTAGCACCAGCAGTAAATTGGCTCTTTTTTTTGTTTAATTTGTTCTTATGACTTCCCAGCCTACCTAAAATATTTGTAAGTCTATATTACAAAAGATTGATGTTACTGCCAGAAAAATGAACTAGAATTATCAGTTCTAAACAGAGTTGCACACTCTCACTTTCCATCTCTCAATTTTTTATTTCACTTAGCATTCTCTTGCAAAACAATGAATTGACTTCATTACATCAGGACTAAGGATTTTTCTGAAAAAATGGTGTGGTAGTATTTTGCCACTAGAGAGCAGATTTGCACTACAAAGTGCAGCATACCCTCACCAGAGACCTCAAAGGGTAGGGTATAACATCCTGTACATAAAACTTTCAAATATGATCACCTGGTAATATGCATGTATGACTTCCTCTCAAATGGACTTCAGACTCTTCTCTGATTATTATACATTGCTTCTTTCAGAAGCTGTAATAGTTAAAATTTATGTATGTTTGAGGACTTCAGAGGAACTCTGTAATTCTTCATGAAAAAAAAGAACATTCATTGATATTGTTTTAAGTAAACTACCCTGGTAAATGTTGTATGAACTGATGGAAACTGATCAGCTCAAATTAGTTTATGTTTAGTTCTTAAATGTTTCATTTCCTTAAATCAACCTTCCTGTACTTTGACATTCCATTAAGCTGTATTTAGAACCAACCCGGAAACACCTCTTGGCTATTGAAGTATTGCAAATTATTGAGGGGGCCTTTCATAGTATGTTTTCAAGTTTTTTGACTAAGTAAGAAGTAAGTCTTTGCAAAGCCAGAAAAGGCTGTTGGACGCTGTAACCCTAACCCTAAACTGTTGTCCAAATACACCACAAAACTGTAGTATTTGGGATATAATCTTTAGCCTGTTAAAATCAGTTGTTGTGCTAATTCCTTGATAAAACAGATATAAGCCCACATTTTACCGTGGGGGAAAATATCCTTTTACGTAGTGCATCCCTTAACCGAGGACAGTTAGCAAGTATCGAAAGTGGCATTAGAAGCTTCAAGGTATTTTTCTTGCTCCACTAGCAAAGCATGGGAGAAAAAGTGCTGCAGAACAAGGTCACAAACATACATAGCCAATGTGAGAACCAAGTTTTATGGGCCAGCAGTGGTCTATCGCTTAGTCCTGGGTTTGGCTAGGATGGAGTTAACTTTGCACCAGAAGCGGTGAGGGTCCACGCCCAGGACTGACACCCGAATCAGCCTAGGGGATATTCCATACAATACTATGCAGTGCCATCCGCGCACTGGAGGAGCTGCAGCTAACGCGGCCTAGAGCAAGCACGACGTATCTCCTACCGGAAGCACCGCAGCAAAAACAGTTCTGAGCCCCGGCGAGCCCCTCGGGGCGGGGCCGTGTCAGGAACCCCTCCTCTTCCGCACAACCACGGCTGGCGCAGGAGGCGAGGCTCAGGAGAACTGAGGAAGGCTGGGCTGGTAGAGTGGGGGTCTGGGGGTTACGGGTTCCTGGGCGACAGTTGGCTCAGAGGATGGCTCCCTGTGGTCAACTTTTACATCGTTTGTATATCTGTAATGCTAATTTAGTTTTCTTGTTTAATCCTGTTGTTTTCTTGTTTAATCCTGTTGTTTTCTTCATTATCTGTCTTACTCTATGAATTTTTTCCTTATCTCAGCCCAGTGGGTTTTTTTGGCTCTTTTGCTCCTGATTCTCCTTCCCCTTCCGCAGGGGAGAGTAGGATGGGAAAGTGTGCAACCAGCTTTCATGGAGCTCAGCTGCCAACTGGGTCTTAAACCATGACACCCTTTCATGATTCTATACAAGCAGTACATATTCTTCATGTGCAGTGCTAACTGAGTTAGGAGTACAACTTGTAATATCCCATGACTGCACACTGCAGGATGCTTGAAGAACTTCAACAGTGAAGTTTTCATTCAAGTTTCTTCAGAACGTTGTAACAACTCAAACACATACTTCTGATGAAAGGTAGTGTGATAGCTCTAAAGGTTTTGAGAAAGATCTGCATCACCAGAAGAGAATGTTTTAACTCTACCATGATCTCAGTTAGCATTACCTTACAGAGTCTAAGAAGTACACAGAAGGTTTAGCCCGTGTTTCGGTTGTGTAGTTGTTTGAGAAGTGTGGCTTGAATAGAAAGAGCCACAAAAATGTCAAGTTAAATTTTAGTCATCTGTGAGTTATGTGACAGATTGCCTCTGTGAGTGGACTAAAAGAAACATTCATTTCACTTAATCTTGTTAAACTCAAAATAGGAATGAACATATTCTTGTATGTTCTCTCCCATATGCTTGTTCTGTGTTTTGGCTGAGGCTACCATGGGAAACAAAATTAAATTGGGAAGTGTAAAACATGACTAGGAAAAAAGATTTCAAATGCGTGTCCTTGGAAAACTTTAACCATAAATGCTTATGTAACTCAGATACTCAGATACCCATAGCCTCAGAAAATTGTTCAAGTTGAAGAAGTCCAGCTATTAACCCAGCACTGCTGAGTCCTCCATTAAACCATGTCCCTAAGCACCACATCCGCGTATCTTTTAAATACATCCAGAGGTGGTTACAGACTTATAGAATCATAGAATGCTTTGAGTTGGAACAGACTTTTAAAGGTCATCTAGCCCAAACCCCCTGCAATGACAAAGCACATCTTTAACTAGATCAGGTTTGCTTAGAGCCCGGTCCAGCCTGACCTTGAATGTTTCCAGGGATGGGGGATCTATCACCTCTTTGGGCAACCTGTTCCAGTGTTTCACCACCTTCATTGTAAAAAATTTCTTCCTTGTATCTAGTCTAAATCTACCCTCTGTTAGCTTAAAACTATTAGCCATTGTCCTATAACTATGGGCCTCACTAAACAGTTTACGCCCATGTTTCTTATAAACCCCCTTTAAGTAGTGGAGGGCTGCAACAATGTCTCCCTGGAGCCTCTTCATGCTGAATTAACCTGAACTCTCTCGGTCTTTCCTTCATAAGAGAGGTGATCCAGCCCTCTAATAAATTTTTTGGCCCTCCTCTGGACCCATTCCAACAGATTCATGTCTTTTTTGTGCTGAGGACTCCAGGGCTGGGTGTGGTACTCTAACATGCTGCTGGACCACATCCATATTCCCAACTATATTGTCAATATTCTTGTCTTTGGAATATCCACTTGCTACTGGAGAACAAGGTGAGTGGTCATATCTCTTCACTACCCTGGAAGAGACGGCTTGTTTTCTGACATATTAAATGTAGTATTTATATCAATGCTGTTCAAATATCATGGTTTATATTATATTCTAATAGCATTTAAAGGTTGTTGAAGGTTACCATGAATAATAAGCAGACTGCTGAGATTCAGTTCTCTTCAGCAGTTCAGAAAGGAGGCAAGAAAGAATCATCAGTTATGGCTCATTCATGTCATACGAGGTGCAATGAGATTATAGATAATTTTCTTTCTTCCTAAATAATCAAACAATATGTGCAATTTGTCATTCCCTGTGGATTGTTTCCCTAGCAGTCTTTTTTTTAAGGACTTTTAAGTACCTTAGAAGTTTAATTAGAGTAGTTTATGTTGCTGCCCTTATCTAGCAGTATTTCCACCTATGTCCTGGATCTGATTATTCTATAACCAGCACTGGCACCTCATAACAGTAAACCTTGCTGATGTCAGCTAGGGTTCACTGAGGGAGGAATTGACCTTCTGAAGAGCTGCTGTCAGAATTCATGGAGCAGCTCATGTTGTAGTTGTTCTTATTCCTGTAAGACAGCATTATTTTAAATATTAAGGAAGGAAAGAAGGAGATGAGCATCAGCAAAATATATGCCCATTATGTCACAGAATCACAGAATGTTAGGAGTTGGAAGGGACCTCGAAAGATCATCTAGTCCAACCCCTCTGCCGCAGCAGGATTCCCTAGACCAGGTCACACAGAAGTGCGTCCAGATGGGTTTTGAATATCTCCAGAGAAGGAGACTCCACAACCTCTCCGGGCAGTCTGTTCCAGTGCTCTGGCACCCTCACTGGGAAAAAATTTCTATATGTATTCACACAGAACCTCCTGTGCTTCAGCTTACAACCATTGCCTCTTGTCCTGTCACTGGGCTCCACTGAGAAGAGCCTGACCCCATCCTCCCGACACACACCCTTCACATATTTAAAAGCACAGATGAGGTCACCCCTTAGTCTCCTCTTCTCCAAGCTAAAGAGACACATCTCCCTCAGCCTTTCCTCATAAGGAAGATGTTCCAGCCTCTTCATCATCTAAGTTATCATATTAGGATTCTCAACTGGATGTAGATGGTATGGTTTAAGCATTAGCACTTTGGTTGTCATGCATAGAGCCCTTACTACAAAGATGGTAAAAGGGACCAGTATTTTGCACCAATCTGGTGCCAAAGTTGATCAAGCTGGTCCTAAGCATAGACAATTCATGAGAACCCAACTGTTACCCTAAAATACTTGTAACAGTAGGAATTGTGTTTGGTGTAAGTCAGAACGGTTCTTTAACAAATTAATGTTTATTTGCATCAACAAAATCACAACTATGATACCGAGTAGGCACCATATTATTAGATTTAATTATAGTTACAGTATGCAGAACTACCATTTCTTCCTCACTTTTATATTAATCACAAGAAAGTGGGACCAAAAGGGACAGTGTTCCTAGAGGCTTTGTAATTGTAATTCTATCTATGGCCATCAACACAGTGGGAAATGGAAAAAAAGGAAGTAAACCACAACTTCCTCCTGTCTTACACCATACACCTGAGTTTTCCAGTGTTTGCTGCTTTGTAGTTGCTAATATGCTAGACCTTATGGTTCCTTCTGGTGACATAATGCCGCAATATTTTAACGCTGCCGGAAGTTGGAATACCCCTTCTACCATTTAATAGGGCAGTGTCAGCATAGATTAATTGACTATTTAGATACTCATATTTACAATTTAGACAAAGGTAGGTTGTAACACAGAGTGGTCTAAGTACTGAGATGTAATGATCATGGAAAATAAGCCAGCATGCCCAATAAGTTTTGAAGCAAGCTGGATTTCTTGCTGCTTTTTCTTCTACTCCATCTGCTACTTCAGTCTGTCCTCCTCAGTGCATTTTATGTCCCAAAATGAGCTTAGAATTGAAGCGATGAGTTCAACCGCCCACAGATTTATGAAAAATAGATCTGTAACTAGTCAGAAGCTTCTGTTCATGGCAGAAAAGCATGATTTTTTCCTGTAGTGTCAACTCTTGCTATTCCAGAATGATCTTTGAGATTCAGGTTAAAAATAGTAGAATCTATTTTAAACTTTTGAATGTTAATCAAGAGCTATCAGTCAGTGACCTAGTTCCAGCTGAGAACAGTCTTGAAGGATTTCTGATTCTTTCTAACATCTTTGCTTTTGCTATGTACAAGAAATTTCAAAGACTATGTCATAACATTTACTTCTTGCTTCTGTCTTAGGATGTACAGTTACACAAAGTGAAATGGTGTGTTATAAACTTCCTAAAAAAGTTTCTTTGTGGGCTACTGGTCTTCAAGAGTGTCTTCAAACAGTAACTAACATTAAGATAATCAAACCAAGACATCTGGAGGTATTTCTACTGTAAAAATTCCAAACTGTAAAGATACAATGACAATGCAATATTAATGTATAAACTATTGGAATATGTTAACTAGGAAAATGTGTTGGAGATGTTCAAATTTAATGAGAATAGATAAACTTTAGTTGATATGATTTATGCAGATTCTTTGGATTGATTGAAAGGTTATCATCTGGGTTTGCTTCTTAAACCAAAGAGGACTCCAGTAGAAGCTTAAGATCCTAGCCTTTTCTCCTGACTCTCCTCTGAAGACCTTAGTCCTCAAGCACAGTGACTATTGGTATGCATACTGATATAGTGCAATATTTTGTTACAGTTTTTTACAGTGTTACAGTTTTGTTACAGTGTTACAGTTTTGATGACTTTTTTTTTTAACCTGTCATTGATGCTAGATAGAAGAAGGTCTGTTGTGTATGTGATACTGCTTTTAATTGTTGTGCAGCAATTTACACAGTAACTTGGAACTTGGGAAACTGAGGTTTGATTCTCAGCACAGCTACATAATTGCAAGTGTTTCAGTATCATTACCCTCTCAGAGAGGTGCAGATGGTTTTACTTCTCCGAGGAGATGCATCATATTCAATATATTCATTAATGACCTGGATGAGGGAACAGAGTGCACTGTCAGCAGCTTTGCTGATGACACTAAACTGAGTGGAGTGGCTGACACACCATGGTTGTGCTGCCATTCAGCAAGACTTAGGCTGGAGAGTTGGGCAGGGAGAAATTGAATGAAATCCAACAAGGCCAAGTGTTGAGTCTTGCACCTGGGAAAGACCAATCCCATGTATGAGTATAGGTTGGGGACTGAGTTGTTGGAGAGCAGTGAAGGGGAAAGGGATCTGGGGGTCCTGTTGGATGGAAGGATGACCATGAGGCAGCAGCGTGTTCTTGTGGCCAGGAGGGCCAATGGGATTCTGGGGTGTATTAGAAGGGGTGTGGTTAGTAGGTTGAGAGAGGTTCTTCTCCTCCTTTACTCTACCCTGGTGAGTCCGCATCTGGAATCTTGTGTCCAGTTCTGGGCCCCTCAGTTGAAGAAGGATGGGAAACTGCTTGAAAGAGTCCAGCACAGAGCCACTAAGATGACAAAGGGGCTGGAACATCTTCCTTATGAGGCAAGGCTGAAGGAGCTGGGTCTCTTTAGCTTGGAGAAGAGGAGACTAAGGGGTGACCTCATCTATGCTTTTGACTATGTGAAGTATGAGTGTCAGGGGGATGGGGTCAGGCTCTTCTCGGTGAAGCCTAGTGTCAAGACAAGGGGCAATATTTGTAAGCTGAAGCATAGGAGGTTCTGTGTGAATACATATAGAAATTCTTTCCCAGTGAGTGTGCCAGAGCACTGGAACAGACTGCCCAGAGAGGTAATGGAGTCTCCTTCTCTGGAGATATTCAAAACCCGTCTGGACGCGCTTCTGTGTGACCTGGTCTAGGGAATCCTGCTGTGGCAGGGGTGTTGGACTAGATGATCTTTTCACGTTGCTTCCAACTCCTAACATTCTGTGATTCTGTGATATGACTTTGAGGAACTCACATGCTAAAGAAGCAGCAAAGATATGTAACATTGACTACATAATTTTAATCTGCACAGAAGAGCTAGCAGATGGAAGACCATTTTTCTTTCTGAACCTCGTACATGTTTAAGTACATTGAAATAAGCCTGCTATATTAAGTGGAAAGAGAACAAAAATCCCCACAGATGACATGTTTTCTACAAACTTTCATAGTATTCATAATGTACAAAAAGAAAATTGTAGTTTTGTTTATCTGACATACATTTTTACAGTGTTCTCCAAAGATTGACAGCAGGCTTTCTTGGAAATATTTCTAAAATATTTCCATCCCAGGAAAATTTCAAACAAAATTAAATAAGTAGTGTTATCTGCCATTACCAGCAGCTATATTCCTAGCACTTTTTCACTCACTTCACCAATGACTTGTTTATATTAGCTTAAAATTATATAGTTTTTTTTTTCTAGAAGGAGCATCCAGGCCATTGTTTTGTTAGGTACCTTAGAGTGGAAAAAAGGTGTAGTATTTGGTTAGTTTGGTGCTCTATAATATAGTTATTTAGTACTTTATGCCATAGCTATTTGGCACTTTGTGAAGAGCTAATGAACTTCTCAGATGTCATGGTCTTTTTCCTTTGAATCTAAAGGAAGAGTTATTTTTAAACCAGTTAAATATTTTTAAAGTGCTGTGAACTTCCCTTCACAGAATCACAGAATCATTACGGTTGGAAAGGACCCTCAAGATCATCTAGTCCAACCGGTAGCCCTACACTACTCTTATCCCTAAATCATCCCCTGAAGAAATACATCTACCCTCTTCTTAAAAACCTCCAGGGATGGTGACTCCACCACCTCCCTGGGCAGCCTATTCCAATATCTCACCACTCTTTCAGTAAAGAAATTCTTCCTAATATCTAATCTAAACCTACCCTGGGACAACTTAAGCCCATTCCCTCTAGTCCTGTCACTAGTCACAAGGGAGAAGAGGCCAACACCCGCCTACCCAGAATGACCTTTCAAGTAGCTGAAGAGAACGATAAGGTCTCCCCTCAGACTCCTCTTCTCCAAGCTAAACAACCCCAGCTCCCTAAGCCTCTCCTCATAAGGCCTGTTCTCCAGACCCCTGATTAGATTAGTTGCCCTTCTCTGCACCCTTTCTAGTAGCTCAATGTCCTTCCTATACTGTGGTGCCCAAAACTGCACACAGTACTCGAG
>VWZX01008171.1:67252-84889 GCA_013399015.1 Galbula dea
TATGTGTGTTTACTTATGCAGTATTAATGATTTATGATCATGATTCATTTATACAAACCTGGGGAAAAAGAAGAGAAATCCTTATTCTGTTAGCATTGAGTTCATTTGAACCACAGAACTGAAAAGTTGTTTGTTTTTTTTTTAAGAATCCATGGCTATACACTTTATTGCATTTAAAATAAGACTGAAACATAATTAGCACTAAAATCCAGAGCCATTCTATCTGAATGCTGTCTAAGTGAAAAGGTGACCTCATTTTGGATGCTTTCACAATTAAGCAATGCACCAGTTCCAGTGGCTCAGATGATGTGTTGAAGTTGACTGGAAAGCCTGGCATGATATGCCTGCTCTGAGATTATTTAATATGTTGCTTTGGAGGTTTATGGCAAACCACAGGGTGATCCCAGCTGAAAGCAGGAGTATCTTCTACTCTGGTGACAGTGAGGTCTGCTTGCCACCCCCAAACTATATAACTGTAAAAAAACCCAGCAAACAAGCAGCTTCCTAATCCTATCTACCTTGTGTGCTAAGCACAGACAGCTAATATATGAAGCCCAGCACAGCAACCTGAAGCATACAACAAACCACAATGTACACTGTAGCCATCAGTAGGGAATAGGATTCTGCCAACGGCTATGGATTGGCAGTGCTGCTTGCCTCTGCTAGAATAGGGTGTGGGTGAAGGCTACCATCAATATTCAGGCCCAGGTCCATCTCTGGAGTTCCTGGAAGATCAAAATAACCAGGACAAGCTGAATGAAGAGCATTTGTCTTACACCCGTGCTTCCACTAAGCAAGGGGGAAAATTGTTCTACAGCCAAAAGGAAGCACAAGAATGACTGACATCTAATACTTGTTATAAGAAGCTCTGAATTACAGTTCCTGTGTCAAGGCTCTGGTTTTGATTTGTTGTGGGGTTTTTTTTTGGTTTGGTTTGGTTTTAGAAATGTCTAGTCCAAAATCAGGTTTTAGTGTTAAATTGGGCTATGAAGGACAGACTGAACTTGAAGACACACTAGAACCTTAATGTGTATCAGAGAAACTAGAACAGATTAGAGTTTTGGTTGTGATCCTGCTTTTTAATAGCTTGTCAGCTATTACATAAAAAACAATACGGTCATCCTTGTGTCCTCTATCCTATTCCTTTGAGAAATTATCAAAATTGAGGCTTTACTGCATTGTTAACCTTGAAGGCCTCCTCCTTCCTTGGGTGCCAAATACATGTGTTTTATTTGGCAGCCTTCCAACCTGCGGTCGTTTTGAAAGGCTAGTTGCTGAAATTCAATCTTGTTTTACAGTAGCATTTAATTAGCCTTTGTCCTCTGAGCTGAAGACTAAAAACTGTCAGAAAGTGTGTTATCTATTTCAGTTTTTAGAAGTAATTGCCACATGGAGCTGACAAAATACTCCATCAGAATACTGTGAATTTTGATAGATATCTGTGAGAAACTCACCATTCTTAGTAAGTCTGCAAGGGCAATAACTAAGAAAACTAACATAACTGTCTCAGTCTTGAACTTCTTGTGTTCAGCCTGTACTGCTGAGTCAAGCTCTTTTCCTACACACAATGAAGTCAGGATTATTAGACAAACCACATATGTCCTTTCCCACCAGTCAATGCACAGTATTGTAAGTACTAAAATACTAAAGGACTGAAATACTAAAGGACTAAAATACTGCAAGGAACAAGGATGTCTGTCTCTGCCTTACTTATTCTAGCCAAACCATGTGAAAGGCTGGGTTAAATGCTACATCGAGTTATTCCCAAATTATGCCACAATTATGTTATATCCTTGTTTCAGCAAAGATGGCTCGGCATTTTGAATGTTGAAGTAATTCCCTAAATTGTAGCAAAAACCCCCCAAACTCTGAGGCCAACAGCCAGCTGCTGATCTTGGTCACAAGCCTGCAAATGTAGAAGTTTTCTGTTAGATATAATTGAGCCATTCCAGATAAAATGTATTTTAATAGGTGGGAATCTGGTCTGCTTATTGTTTCTTTTTACTAGAACATATGCAGAAGGTGGAAACAGAAAGTGAGAGAATTTTTTTCTGAGCAGAATTGTTCCCTTTGTTGCCTGGTACAAACATACAAAGAAGTTAAGAAGTGGGACCCGTTTTTTGCCTCAGTTACAGAACCTCAGTGATGCTGACTGAGGCAGGAGAAGGGCAAAATTCATTCATTCATTCATTCATTCCCTGACACTATTAATGACTTTCTCCTAAAAAGAATTGTGCTTAAGAAGTTCATTGGTTTATACATAGGATTGCAGTATAATTTTGCATACAAATGACAAATACTAAGTTTTTTATGTGACTCCAGTATTGAGGTACAAATTGTACAATTATACAGGTGTTCTGTAAAACAAAACAAGAAAAACAAACAACCCCCCCCAAAAAAAAGAAACACGGTCCCACCCCCAGCCCCTATAATTACTTTGCAGTGCTACACAACATTTAAAAACACCTACTGGAATTTGAAGGACATTATCCTATCCTTTCTTCTACCCATGCAGTATTCACTTGCTAGGTTTTGGTGATTTTTTCCCCCCACCCTTCTTTTATACATGGAATTATTGTATTTATAATGAATTTTGATCTTTCAGATTGGTTTGCTTCTTTTAAAAATTTTAATATTCACATGACTTTCAAGATTTAATTTTTTCATTGTTCAATGTTTTTCAACTTTCACCAAGAAATAACACTTTAAAAACCATTCTGTTTTCATGCCATTCTGATTTCTTTTCTCTAATTTTCATGTTAGGAATATAGAAAGCCCAGCTAACAGGTGTCTAGCAGATGCAAATTTTAAAACAAATCTGTAGAACTTTGATTCAAAAATATTTCTAGTTTATAAGAACTGTGTGTATCCTGTGAGTCCCCACAATCCTAAATGCTGAACTCTTTCCACTGGTGAACTTTGCAGTACATGTAGTCCAATTATGTAAAAAGATTTTGTTTTCCTCTTTAATAACAGGCTACAAAATGTCTTAAGAAAACAACTTCTGTAGTAATGTCTCATATTCAGTCTTTAATACTAACAAAGAAAATGTATGTTGTGTGCCTCTACTCCTCTGTATTTATAGTTCTTGACATTTTTAAGTACACATTTCAGCACAGAACTGTAATACGTAGGAAATAATGCAAAAACATTGTAGAATGTCAGGTCTTTGAACCTGTTTCTACTATGGTATGAAAGTGCTTCAGACACTTTGCAAAATTAATATGGAATATTTTCTCCTCTTTGTTAGTAGTTTGAACAGGGAAAGCAGAAAGTCTGTCTTCCAACCATATTTTAAGGATTTTCTTTCACACAAGTAAAACTATTAATAAGTTATCTACTGTCAATATAATGTAATATTTATATACTGGGTCACTACTTTCACAGTAGAATAGTAGCAGTTTGAGTTGTCTTACCTGAAATGTTATTCTTTCAAAAGCTAATTGCATTTCCTGAAACTAATCTCAAGTCATCTCTAAAATCACCAGTAAATTTAAATAACCTTAGCTAAGAAGCTACACGGATTTTCGATGCCCTTCAATTGGTCTTCTCAGGATGACTCGACAAAAGATATGACTAGTTCCTCTGTGGTTCGATTTATGCAAAATTTTTAACTAACTGAGGAGCTTTGCCAGAACTATGAGAATGGAAAATTTCTTTGATATTTAGCTATGCTAATTAATAGGTCTTTTAAAATGAATTTTAGCACTTATTTTGACTGTTACAAAAAAATATGTGCAGTCTTAAAAGTGCAATCTTCAACTTGACTAGAAGTAAACATTTTTGGCATAAAATTTCCTACTTACACCTGACTTGCAATCATACATCATGCCTACTTACTTCTTCTAGAAAGAGACATTTTTCTCAAGTAAATAATTAATACCAATAAATAAGGAAATAAATAAGCCAATGTAATTTTTGAAATGTAAAAATAATAATTAATATTAAGTTGTGAAGAGAAAAAATGAAAACCCCTCAAAACTAATATCCCAGAAGGTACCAATACAGGCAGAAACATAAAGATAAGATCTTACAGCACCTTGTGGTAACTGTTTAGCTATTTACATGCTTGTCTAAACTTAGTTTTACTAGACTTGCTCATCCCCAATATTAAATTCCATCTCTGCAATGTATCTCTTGGATGTTCAGATAGGATATTAGGAAAAAGTTCTTCAGAGGATGGTTGGTCACTGGAACACTTTCCTCAGGGAAAGTGGTCATGGTACCAAGCCTGTCAGAATTCAAAGAGCATCTGGACAATGCTCTTAGTCATGTGGTTTATGGTTAGGTGGTCACGCAAGGAGTAGGGAGTTGGACTCTTATGGGTCCTTTTCAACCTGTGATAGTTAATGATTCTGTGATTCTATAGGTAACATTAGTCCAAAGTAAAGATGCTGTGTTTATCAAGTAACCTGAATAAGAAAAATCGCCTCTAACTGCTGTGTTTATCAAGTAACCTGAATAAGAAAAATCGCCTCTAACCTACTTATAGACTATGAGATCTTTCCAATCTCACTGTTCAACTATGAACTATTTTTTTCTCTTTTTGAAATTTAAGATAGCAAAATATTTAACTGCACACTTAATTCCAAGCACAAATTCATTTCAACATGTCTCAAGACCTTGCAATATCAATACCTGGTGAAACAGCTCTTATGTCACCTTATGGCATAAAACTGTCAGTCTCTCAAGAAATAGTTGTTCCTGACCTAATCCTGTCCTGAAATAAGCTTTCTAGGGAACAAACCTCTTTCTTCAGCTGGCTACAGGTAGCTGAGCATTCCCAACAATATGATCCCATCAATACTGGTTTTTTGCATATAAAATATTTTTCCCTAAGTATGTTAGTTGTAGTCAACAGTGGTCAAATTTCAAATGTTTTCTAAAGGCTGATTGGCATTTTGTATATAAAGTAACAAAGATTACCAGAGAGATTTTTAAAAGCAAACATTGAAAAAAATCCTTCCAAGTTTTGTGATTATTAACCTTTGTTATGATTTTGTACTTAACTTTCTACCAAGAGAAAACACCACTTGTTTAAACAATAATTTGTTAAGGGAATCCTTTGTATGTTCGGTGTTCTGTAGAGACAGAATCTGTAGCTCAGATATAGATCTCCTGTTAGTTTAGAGAAGTTGAGTTTATTTTGCTTTGTATGCGTGCCAGTGAGATGGAAGCTTTACCACAATTTCATTGTTAATTGCTTGAGATATGTACACCCAAACATGGTTGCCTATTTTTCAAGAGCTACTTCTGAGTTGCTCTGCTTCCTATTGATGTTAACCCCCAGGGGTCCTGAAGGATAGCACAGACTCATAAACCACCCCCTCCCCTCCAGGATCAGGTGTTTTTTTCTTGAAGCTTCCCTTTATACTGAATTTGCTGTACTTGGGGCATCAAGGAAACCTGATCATCAGATCACTCCCCTGAAAAGGTACAGTGCCTGAGAGTTCTGCAACTTTTCACTCTCTGTTTTTCAGATAAAGAATCAGAAAATTGAAATATTAAAAAATAATGCTAATTTTTTTTTACTCCTGGCAAAGAGTTCTCAGGACCACACAGGATGGTGTTTTACTACAGGAGAATATCAGTTAACATTGTATGGGAAAAAAAAACCTTTTTGCACCTTTCTCAGGGTGATCAGGAGAAAAAAAAATTCTTTATAAGGAGTGATTTATTACTACAAACTCTCATAAGCAGTAGTTTAGAATTAGGCAGTCTTACATGAATGATGAAACAGTGGAGGTGGTTGCTTTGCACATACACTTCGAAAGGGGGAAAAAAAACCCTAAGTAAAAAAACTCAGTACCTTGTGCCTCTACTGACATTTAAGCAACACAGGTGGGAATCAGACCAGTGATTTTGTTTCTCACACTGTATATGGTAAACAATAACAAAAAAGTATAACATTTTTTAGGTAAAGCATATCCACTTAGTGTGATGCAGCACAGAGCTTTGGATTCCCTTGGAATAAGTTTAGACCTTACAATCAGAAATTAATTGCTTATTGCTGAAATATGATTTCTTTCAATAAACACTTCAACAACAGATGAAAGATATTCTATTGGACTATAGTAAACATTTGTCTGCAGAGAGAAAGTTTTTGGAAAAATTGAGATCTTTCAGACTGAGCACAAAATTGTGAATCAGGAAAAAAATTCCCAGCTGTCAGAAGGCAGGGCTCCAGAGGCTGGGCTGTTGAGTCTGATATATGAATAGTCTGTTCAAATGGCTGCTGTGACAGACAAAGTAGAAATCAGACCAAGCAAGTGGTCTGTGAACTGTTTGTCCCAAAAGATGTAATAAAGAAAAGGAGAAACACTGAAAAAAAGGTGCAAAAGAGAAGACACATAGTGTCCTCCTTGAAATGGTAAGAAGAATACTACTGACTTGAAAATATTCCTGAATGATTTGGTTTAAATTTGAGACCAAGAAACCAGACTTCCAGCATGTAAAAATACATTTTTCTTATGATTTATACCCTCCTAATAAAGTGAAGTGTAGGACTGCATAGGTTCATTTAACTCTAGCAAATGTACACAAGTTTAATTAGTCTGCTCAAACATCAGCTGCAACTCTGGCATAGTTAAACCTCCTAGTCAAGTATCTTGGGCATCTCTTCCCTGTTCCACAGTGGGGTGTTAGTCCAACTTGTGACTAGGTTTGGGATACTTTTAAACACCAAAACCAAACATTGCAAAACATCAGAACAGTGCTGGAGTTGCATTCCTAACCCAAAGGCACCAAAAGTTACCTTCTCTGTTACTGCTTCTGAAACACAAAGGGCTGGTGAATTTAACTTTTTTTGTGGAGTGAGGCAAATGTAAAGGAGTACAATCTGGGTACTCATCCGTCACATAGGCCCAATAGTATAACCTTGCTGTTCATACATAGACTCCATGTGGGGAGAAGGGCAGCATGTGGCCAGCCTAAGTCCTGGGCAGATGAAGAGCAGTCTGATTCAGTCTCCTTTTGGGCTGCCACAGGGCAACAGATACAGGGAACTGTTGTAGCTATTAGCATCATGACAAAAAAGACACATAGCTTTCAGTTTCCTCGTAATGAAGAATGTCAGATGTGCTTTCCTTGTCTCATTGAGAGTAGTATATCTCTGCTTACTTTGTCACTGAGTTGTGTAAAACAGTGAATTATGGACTGTCCTAAATGAATTTTGTCATACAAGAAAGTAAATACTTGGCATTAAAGAGGAAAAGCAGTTTTTTAACATGTACTTGCCTTCTCAGAAGATTTCACAAATCTTAAATTGCAGTTATTTAGAAATATGTTGTTGTCTAACATAACTGTTGGAAAAGCTGGAAAGCCAGTTCTAGAGCTGAGTTTTGTCTCAGTCATTAGCTAAGTAATCAAAAAACAAAGTGTATTTTATGTTAGTTATTTCAAGAAATTAATTTCTGAAATGAGGCATAAGACTAATACTTTGAATCACCCGAGAAGAGCAAGAAGCTGTGAGAAATTTGGAGTGTTTTGCTGTTCCAAATGACCAAATAAGCTTTTACTAGAAAATTAACTTTCTCTTACTGACTGCAATAGGTGTGAAGTTTACTTGGACCTTGCTCTGCATTACTGATCCTTGTCTTTGAAGCCCAGAAAGCAGTAGAAGGGTTAGTTAAGCTGCTTCCGCTTCCCTTCCTCATAAAAGAGTTTTTGATCAAAACCTGTATTTCTTTTGTACGTGAGACATATGGTTGAATATATTTTCAAGTGTTTCCCATCCTAAATGGTTATAACAACTTTCTTTTCCCAGGTACATTTTACCCTGTACTAACATGCAGCTGCCTCGACTTTCCAGCAGTTAACTGTTCTTGTTTTCTTTGCTTATGACAATTTTACTGTCATTACTATCCTCTTTTGCTGCCTGAATTCTTCTATGTATTTGTTACTTCTCAATGAAAGTGCTTGAAGCCACCAGCAGCTGGACTGAAGCAGTAACAATAGACTGCCAGGATGAAAACTGGCAGATGACTCTATTTAAAAAACAACTCTAGAATACATAATGGGTATAAAGTTGCCATTTGAAGAGTTTGGTTGGTTGTTTTCCACTTTTTTCTTCTTAGTGTTTATTTTTTTTTGAGAATTACTTAATGTTGGAGAAAACATTTGTTTGAAGATCTTTCACTGTTAAATGTTTAAATTCTCCTCAGTCTACTAGCTTCCAAGAAACAATAAACGCCTCTCTTATCCTTTCTGTCTCATCTCAGGCAACAGAGGTCCTGAATGAGGCAGAATGTGAGTATAAGCAGCACAATGAGGTTGTGATGTTTCCTGAAGATCTGACTAAGCCTTTTTTATGCCTGATGAGCCATAGTTATCTCTTTGGTTCACATAAGTCACTGAGCTGGACACGCCATAAGAGAGCTAACTTCTTTCCCAGTAGCTTGCCTGTGCTAAATGTCTTGTGTAGCAGTTGATTGTATAGTCAATTGACTACATCATTTGCACAGCCATTTCTATTTGTATCCAGATTTTCGAAACCATTTAACAACTGCATATCAAACGCCCTTGAATTCAGATTTTTAATGCTTAGTAACATAAACATGCATCAACATGACTCACATTCATTGCCTTTAGAAAATTACAGTTGCCAGCTGAATGGAAAAAGTCAACTGGTCAAACTTTTAGAGGTAACTTTAACCTATTAATATGTCAGCTTACAATTAACTTTAGAAAAAAACCCAAAACCTCTATTTAGGATCTACTTTCTCCAAGCAAATGGTTTGTGTTAGCATAGGGAGTTCACCCTCAATGCCAAAGTTAATAGAATTCAGTGTAATATTTTTTTTAACCAATGGAGTTGAAGATCCCAAATTATTGACGTTAAAATCCCATATCGGAAAAAAAGGCTTACTTGCCACAGGGTTTAGATAAGCATGAGGGAGCTGAAAATCGACAGCACCCATGAATTTATATCTCAGTTTTAAAGTGATGGGGTTTTTTTCAAATTACTACTGAAAACACCTAATCTTTCAAAGCTTCATCTGGCTCACATTCTGAGCTTCAGCCAACTGTACTTTTTAAGTTTTGGTTCATTACCAGTGAACTTTCATTTCAACAGGTAGTTAGCTGTCTACCCATGGGCTCAGGAATGACAGTTGGCTTGCATTTCCCCACAGAGCTCAGACTTCCTTTCTCAGATGAGTCTTTTCTAAGTTTTGAGTGGGGAAACTGCCAGTCTCTCAGTGATAATGTCCAGCATTTGAATTTTTCAATCCAAATCTAGTAGTTTCAATATAGCTTATTTGCTAAAGGAAAAAAAGTAGAATGAAACTTCTCTGCACTACTTAATAAAACTTTTTTAGTTCAAAAGTTATTTTAACACTGATGCAACTTTCCCTAGCATCCTGTTCAATTAATTCAGTTTGAGAAATTCAACATTTACACAGAGAAATATTCTTTTTGTATATTATTTTTGTTAAGTAGACTGACATTTTCAGAATATTAGTAATGTTTTTAACTTCATCATAATTTGGAAGAGATAAAAAAAGTAGTACAAATTTCCCTTGATTTCTCAGGCCACCCTTCTCTCCCTACCCACCACTCCCCAACATTTTGTGGTATCTTTTAATTTTAATTTTTTTTTAAATTTCCATTTTTGTGGTCAGTTACTGACTTTATGCCTGCTTGTTCTTACAAATTCAAGACTTGAGTCTGTATACTGAATTGTATTTTAGAAGCCAAAGAACTGGCACTGTTTTGGTGCTTGGTTTCGTTGGAAAGCTAGACTGCAGCCAATTTTAAATTAATCTCATTTTTTATCCTTAGATCATAGGATCATAGAATCTTCAGAGCTGGAAGTGACTTTAAAGATCATCTAGTTCCAACCCCCCTGCCTGGGAGGGACACTATCCACTAGATCAGGTTGCCCAGGGCCCCATCAAGCCTTGTCTTAAAAAGCTTCCACGGATGAGGCTTCCACAACCTCTCTGGGCAACCTGTTCCACTGTCTAACCACCCTCATAGTGAAGAACATCTTCCTAATATCCAATCTAAATCTACCCTCCTCTAGCTTACATCCATTTCCCCTGGTTCTATCACTGTCTGACCTCCTAAAAAGTCCCTTGCCAGCTTTCTTGTAGGCCCCCTTCAGATACCGAAGGGCCACAATAAGGTCTCCTTGGAGCCTTCTCCTCTGCAGACTGAACAATCCCAACTCTCTCAGTCTGTCCTCATAGGAGAGGTGCTCCAGTCCTCTGATCATTCTCATGGCCCTTCTCTGGACTCGCTCCAGCATCCCCATATCCCTCTAGTAATAGGGGCTAAACATCTTTCCAAATGGAAAGTAAAGCTTTCTGTCCATTGTCTGAGGAGAGAATAAAGAGAGACCACTGCTTGTGTTACAAATTTTAAAAAAAAATCTAGCTTTAGAAGGTCTAAAATGACACCATGTACTGTTACTCTAAATCAAGAAATCTGCCAAAACCAGTAAAATGGGATTTTTACTGTCATGCAAAACTGAAATTTTAGTATATAAATCCTAGTCTGTTATATTTCTTCATGCATAATGTCTTCAGCTTTGCCTTTTCTGTGTTGGTTTCATTAAGAGTACTTTGAAAAAGTTTCAGAAGGATAAATACTACATAGAAATCAACTTTTAAATAAAATTGAAAAGTATATAGTGACATTAGTTTACCAGATTGCTTGGCTTGGTGTTTTTTTCAGGAAGTTATATAATATATTTCCACTTATACATATGACTTATCTATTTACATGCTGTTGCTATCGTTATTATTATTATTTACTATTAGGCTAAATAAAAAAAATGTATAAAATTTAACGTAAGCAAAAGTCTAAGTTGTAGATAGTGTCACGGAGATAATTTTGACCTGAGATATGAAACAAAACAATGTTTTAAGTAAAATGTGTCCTTCTTTCTGAATAATTTAATAACTAAACAAAATGCAAGCCATTTGTCTTTTCATCTAGTTGTACCTGAAGAGAATTTTGAGTGTGATCTTTTCTTGGAAGCATGTCTGGAAGCCAGAAAGAGAAAGGAACAGTACTGAAGAGTGTCTGTAGATAGAGATAGGTGAGATGTCTCAGGGAAGTTCTGCCCTTAAATGCAATGACAATGCAGGAATTCTTGTGGAAACAAAACTAGAGAACTAACACTTGCAATCCTTTCTTCCACTCCTCACAGCACTGTACCACACAATACAGTATTCCTTGGGCCAGCCAGAATGCCTTTCTCTCTCTCTTTCTTTCCCAGTGTTCTCTTCTTTCTCTCCCTCCCAGTCTCCCTCTCATGCACAAACATGTTAGCTAAGGAGAGATGGTCTGTGAGAAAGGATGATGCCAAACTCTTTATATAAAGTTTCTTTTAATGACAGTTAAGGAGCTGTGAATTTTTTGAAGCTACAGATTATGGATTTCATGGCTGTAGACTAGAAAAACAAAGAAAGGTGGCAAGTGGCTGTTTCTTCCATGACAGTGAGTTCTCCGTATCACTACAAATTGTGCAACAGTGCTCACTGCTCTTCAGTTAACTAGCAAGTTCTGTTGCTGTTTCTTGTGCTTGGCTTATAGCAAGATCACTTAATATAATGATATCATTATATAGTTTGAAAATTATGACATTTGAAAATGTTTGCCAAATGTTGTCCTCTAAACTTCATGATTTGTACCTGCAGTATCACCCAGCAATGCAGAAAATTCAAATATGGCTGATAAAACCTAAATTAAGCATCTCAGATAGGCTTAGGTTTATTCTAGCTTATAAATCCACATGTAGGAAGAATGATTTTCTCCTTTCCAAATGGCAGAGTGCTTTCTAGAACATGAGGCAACAATAAAGTAATGTCCTATTCAGTAGCTTTAAATAGGAGGCCCAATGGGACCTGGTTTTCTGATGTATATGTGAGCAGGCAATGGGATGCAAGCACGAGCCACACTTTTAAAGATTGCTATACTTTACCCTAACTGCTAATGGTGTTTCACAGCATTCCAGGACACGAAGCAGCTCTAAGGATTACAGTCTGCTAGTGGAAATAGTCTGGCACCTTATTTTTTATATCAAACTCCTTGAAAATGACAGAAGGTAGACCTTAAGGGTATATGCAGTGCAGAAAAAAATCTATTTGTAGTTTCATGCATGGTGTCAATTAAAAAGATAATTAAACGCTAATGTTAGTTAAAATCCAGCCCATATATAGAAAATCCAATACATCAATGTTCTTCAGCCTTTAATAGTAGAATGAGAACAGATAACCTCTGAATACATACCATAGAATTTGGTTATGCATTCAATTCTGCTTTTCTTAGTTTTTCAAAAATAAGATTACCATGCTAGCTTTTTTTCACGCTACCATTGTGTATACAGTGATTTTTGACAGTGGACTGTAAAATCCACCTGTAAGACAGGTATAAGAAAATATACCTGTAAATATTTAGCAATAATATTTCAACTTCAGCAGCAGCCCTACATAAAATGACTGTGTTATACTCAGAGTAAGCTATGTAGTACTAATCCTGAGGATTTTGAAGGTGTGTCTGGCTTCTTTATAAGAAACTGTTACGAAAAGAGTTTATGTGGGTAGGTGTTCATGTTGGGTATCACTCTGTAATGAATATGAATTTAATCCTTTGAGCAAACTCAGTTCTCTGAGCTACAATCAGGTGGATTTACCTCCCAAATGATCTGAGTAGAGTAACAAATGATTGAATAAGCTGTGAAAGTTAATTTTAGCTCAACACACAGAATAGATTTGCTTTTGATCAGTTGCAGTGGGTTGACATTAGCTGGCTGCCAGGTGCCCACTAAACTGCTCTCTCACAGTCCCTCCTCAGTAGGACAGAGAGGGAGGACATAAACTGAAAAAAACCCTCATGGGTCAAGATAAAGGCAGTTTAATAAATAAAAAGCAAAGCCTGCATGTGGACACAATGTAAACCAAAAGGTTATTCTCTGCTTCCCATTACCAGGCAATGTCCAGTGAAGTAGGGCCTCAGAACATAATGCAGTTGCTGTGGAAGACAAAAGCCTTAACGAGGAACGTCCCTCCCTCCCCTTCTCTTAGCTTCTGTTGTTGAAAAGATGTCATACAGTATGGAATATGCCTTTGGTCAGTTTGTCCTGGCTGTGTCCCCTCCCAAGCTCCTGTGCACCTGCAGCCCGCTGGTCTTTGGAGGGTGGGATTGGTGTGGTGGGTTGGAGGACAGTCTTGATGCTACAAGAGCACTGTAGCCAAAATATTGGTTTGTTATCAAACACCTTTCTAGCTACAAATGCAAAGCATAGCACTGTCAGGGCTGTTATGGTGAAAATAACCTTCATTTCCACCCAACCCAGTATACCAGCTGTGCAGAACAGAGCAGCGAGTCAGTGGTGGGAGTTTTGTTGGAACTAGGTTTTGTTTAGTTTTCACCCTCCGAGTTTTGTGAAAGATGAATTCTACCAGGCAACTGAGCTGACAATACAAAAATTAATCTAAGCCTATGAAATTCATATACCTCTTTAAAGAGGGTAGGAGAGGTGGTATGGAATCTAATGGAAAGTATTAACTGAAAATAATGTTTTCTATGTGCATTACTGGGAGTAGTATAGTTCTGCAACAGGCTAAAGAATAGGGAAGCAAGAGTAGATTCGTATCCGCACTCAAACATACCACATCGTAACTGTGCGAGCTTAGTTGTTTGTCTGAGAGTAACTGCAAGAGTGTAGGAAAATTCTAGAGGTAAGTAACTAAAGAAATGTTATATAATGTGATGATATCTGAACCAAATTAATATCTAGTTGTACAAACATAATACTGTCCCTATGCCTGAATACTGAAATAATCTCCAAGCAGTGGAAATGCAGTCTGCATTCAGCAGAGCACAGCCACAGGGTGCACTGGCACGCTGTAGAGGACTGGGATGTAGAGGAATCTTCCCACTGGTGGGAGTGCAAGATCAATCAAAAAATGCTGACCTTTTTGTAGTAAGAGTTATGCCAGTAATCTGCATGTTTTTCTATGGCAAATGCAAGGGGGGAGGGGAGAGTATCTGAAAGAGACTGCACATTAAGGAGAAGCAAAATATCTAACATTAAAAACATATGTAGAGTACCTAATTTAATATTTAATATAACAGCTTCCCAGCTTGCGTCCAGAACATAGCTATTTTGGTCTTTTATGGAGGCACCAAGGATTTTTACAGTTTTTCTCTCTGGGAGCTGTCAAACTGGCCTTAATAAAATCTGTCATCTACTCCTTCTCCCACATGGAGTTATATCCTGTAACACATGACTCTCTACAATCATGTTGAGCCAAAAGCGTCTGGAAAACTCACTGGGCTGAATTCACTAACTATTATCCTATTCTCCAATAGACCAAGCAAATGTATATTGCAAAAATGAATGCTCTGACTTTTTTCCCTGCTCTCTTTAGCTCCAGTGGGCAGAACAGGACCTGGCCTGTTTTATTTTTTTGTTGGTTTTGTTTTGTTTTTCAGATCAAACAGTCTTCTGATGTATAATGTTACCTTCTGGTACTAGTAGTGAATTGCTTTAACAGGAATGAAAGCCAGAGCTGCCAATGTCAGTTTTGGTGGCTTGAATGTGAATGGATAAGAGGCCTTCAGAGCAAATGCTTGCCCATGGGAGATCAGGAAATAATGAAGACTGAATGCTATGGTCATGACAGCAAGTATTTAGTGTTGTGATGGACAGCAGATAATGCTACACCTGTATAAAAACATAAAGCTAAGATTCTCGAAGACATAATAGCATTGAGATGTATCTCACAGCACCTCCTCCACTATATCTGCTTTCAAGCCCTAAACAGCCAGGCACAACCTGGAGATCTAAAGTGACCAACACTATCTAAGCTCTCACCAGAGACAAGAACGTAATACCCAAACAGGCTGATTATTTGCAGTTCTCTGCACATGCATGAGGAAACTTGTACCATCTTCCTACATCTATAAACTTAACAAAACCACCTTCCATACAAAATTACTGCAAAGGGACTGCAGTGGTTTTTTTCTGGTGTGCAATGTTGCCATTATCCCAGCAGAGGGAAATCTAGAGACATTGTCAGAGCAGATCTAGTTTTACAGAAGTAAAACCAGTTTGTTTTAATAAATACATCAGAATTATCTAGTGAAGCCTTTTCATTTTAGTTATAGTTTTACAGGCAATAATCAACTGATATTATTGTTTAGTATGCAGTAGGATGTATTTGGTTTTAAGCTGTACTCCCAAAAATAAGATCTGGGGCTTTAAATATACTAGTGGTGTCACTTCTTTTTCTACAAAAACTTAGGGGTTTTAAGTTATTTAAATTTTCAAGTTCTAGATAGAAGTGAGATATATTATTTGGGATTTTTTTTCTTCTTTAGATATTTCATATGTCCCAAATGTAATTAACAGATCTTCACAAAAAAAGAAAGATGATATGCCTTAATGTATTAAAAGCATCAAACTTCACTGAAAGGAATATATGCTACTTAATGACAACTCTTCTGCTGCTTAACAGAAAGTTCTGTCATTTACAGTAACAAGTGGAACAGTGCCAGGAAAATTACAATGGTATATACATAGCCGTATTGACAAAACTATACATGGTAATGGTAATGTAAAAGCTTTTTCTTTTTCATTGCTCATCTCCTGCAGAAACAAGATAGACTAACATAATGATACCTCCATAAGGGGATTCTGCTGACCTACATATTTTGGCCAGTAACAGAAACTTCAGATGTCTGAGCAGTGTTTAAGTGACAGAAGTCTATAATGTAAAAATAATCAGGTGAAAACCAGAGATTCCTGATTAGTCATGACAGAAAGAAGAATGATGACTTTATTATTATTATTGAATGTTCTGGAAGAGAAATCACCACTACTAAGTAACTTAAGATTAATTTGGTTTCATGTTCTAAAGGGATGAAAAAGTCTGGTAAAAGCTACCCAGCACCAACCCAGAATTATTCTAGTGTGATAGAAAGGAAGACACTTGCAGAAGCAAACAACCACAGACTCCTACACAATTTACTGAGCAAGTCTCCTTGGCTTTCTGCAGAAGCCCTTGCCACAGAATTGCACTCCAGAATTTGAAATTTCATTTTAATACTGCTATTTCTGAAAAGGAAAAATACATATGTGAGAAAGTGAACCAGATGCACACTGCTACTTAATGCCCAAGAGCGCTGACTCACCATCAGAAGGAACTTTGGCTTCAGTGGTTGATTTATCTTCCTTCCTTCAGCCTTCACCAGAGGCTGTTGTCCCCAGCATTGCAGAAGAAGTCAAAAAGAACATGTATCTACTTCTGTTTCTCCTGAGTTCATAATATAAGCTGAGGTCATCAGCAATTTATACATGTCAGGCTGGAAGCAATGGTAGAACTGAAAAGAATGTGCCATCCTCATTATAGAAGATGTGGGTCCACAGATACCTGACCCCAGAGCAAAGTTGCTGCTTTTTATTTACTTATTTAATGGTTATTTTAAATGATAGTTGGTTCCTTGGTTTGGTTAACTTGTGGCTTTAGAGGCAGTCTTACAATCTTCACAATTACCAAAACTGAGGGAGAATGTTGCAGGGGCAACAGGCCAGAGACTGGGGAGGCAGGAACTGCTTGCATCGGGTTTGCCAGGAAATGTCTGCTTCACTATAGCCAGTAGCAGGGCAGTAGTAGTGTTGTTTGTGGGGGACAAGAGCTGCTTTTGTGACTGCAGATTAGCCCACTCAGGTATAGCCAAACAAAGTCCACCTATTTAAAACCTCATCATTTGTCTTAAGTCTCAGCAGTCCAGAATCATAGAATCATAGAATTGTCAGAGTTGGAAGGGACCTTAAAGGACCTTAAAGATCATCTAGTTCCAACCCCCCTGCCTGGCAGGGACACCATCCACTAGATCAGGTTGCCCAGGGCCTCATCAAGCCTTGTCTTAAAAGCTTCCAGGGATGAGGCTTCCACAGCCTCTCTGGGCAACCTGTTCCGCTATCCAAACTTCCTCCTAATGTATAATCTAAATCTACCCTCCTCTAGCTTACATCCATTTCCCCTGATTCTGTCACTATCTGACCTCCTAAAAAGTCCTTCACCAGCTTTCTTGTAGGCCCCCTTCAGATACTGAATGGCCACAATAAGGTCTCCTTGGAGCCTTCTCTTCTGCAAACTGAACAACTCTCTCAGTCTGTCCTCATAGGAGAGGTGCTCCAGTCCTCTGATCATTCTTGTGGCCCTTCTCTGGACTTGCTCCAGCACTTCCATATCCCTCTTGTAATAGGGGCTCCAGAACTGAACACAATATTCCAGGTGGGGTCTCATGAGAGCAGAGTAAAAGGGGAGAATCACTTCCCTCTACCTGCTGGCCATGCTTCTTTTGATGCAGTCTCGGATACGATTGGCCCTCTGGGCTACAAGTGCACACTGGCAGATCATGTTGAGCTTCTCATCCACCAGTTAAGAACAATTTAATGAAATTCAACAGGAGCGAGTGTCATGTTTTGCACCTGGGAAAGACCAACCCCATGGATCAGTATATGTTGAGGACTGACTTGATGGAGAGCAGTGAAGGGGAGAGGGATCTGGGGTTCCTGTTGAATGGAAGGATGACCATGACCCAGCAGTGTGCTCTTGTGGCCAGGAGGGCCAATAGGATTCTGGGGTGCATTAGAAGGGGTGTGGTTGGTAGGTCAAG
>VWZX01008171.1:85030-97950 GCA_013399015.1 Galbula dea
GACTAATAACAAGTCCACATTTCATGCTCTTGCTATACAACTTTGGTGCTGCTGAGGCCTACTGCTGCAGTATCAGTGGTAATGTAGTTACCATCAAGGCGGGGTTGGGTTTGGGTTCAGTATTGGGTCTTGTATATGTTTGTAAGTATTTGTATATATTTCATTTATCATTTTTATTATTATTATTATNCCCTCGACAACCACAGAACACTGTATTGCTTCCAAATTTTTGTCTCTCTTCCATTAAAGAAAAATATTTACTTGCTTTTTAAAAGCTTTTAGGATGTTCTTTTTCAAAACTTTAAAATATACTTTAAGCATTTTCTTTAAATTTCGCTTCCTCTTCTTTATAGGTTATTAACTTTGATTATTATTGCTTAGGTTCTCTGGCCAATATCCTTTTAATTATTCTGTTGTCACATATGAACCTGACATCCAGGCAACTGATTCTTCAGGAATTGTGTCTTCAGCAGATGCCACAGGGTCATTTCTTGCTAATAATGCAGAAAATCTAGCAACCTAATGTATCTCAACACTTACAGTAACATCCTTGATGACAAAATGCAAATTTTTAAATAGATTCTGAATTGTATTTAACAAATTTAGAGAAAGGGGGGTTCAGATGTTGGGGGTTTTTTGTTTGTTTTGGTTTCATTGTTTTGGTTTTTCTTCTTTAATCTTGGAATTTTAAAGAAAACTGGCATAATGAATATCCAACACTTTGTGAATGACCTAATACAATGCTTTTGACTAAACTGTGATGGCTCTCATGACCTCTTCACTCCAATAGTTGCTAAAAATTTCCCTGACAAACTTGAAATACGTACACTTCCACATGCATTTTTGTATAGTCAGGAATATATTTGAATATTTGAAAAACTTGTTTTTCAGAACCCCACTGCATGCACTTCCATCAAGCACTTTTACATGCATGGAAACTAGCTGCTTGCATACATAGCAATAACTGTTTGCAGTAGCATGTTTTGCTGACTGACAGGTTCAGCATTACACAGGCTTGCTCCAGCCAGTGACAAACTTGCCAGTCAACAGGACAGCTAACTTACGATGCAAAACAAACTAAACCAATACTAAGTGAATGTTTTTCTGCCTTACTGTACATATTCTCCATTATTTGAGTAAAATCTACATATGGCTGTTGAGCCTTTCTTCAGACTTAGAATTTGACTCACAAAATGCCATAGTTACCCATATCTAGTTTCCTTATTTCCCTTTTTCTTTTAGCAAAGGGGTATTAGAAGAAAAGTGCTTTTGGTGCCTCTGACCAGGAGGGAGGTGATGCACTGGAACTCTTGATGTAGGAAGGGAACAGTGAAGAGGAGGATAAAGTAGATGTGGTTTGTTTGCAATAAAGATGTCTTAACACCATTTTGTGGCAACATAAGGAAAGAAAACATGAGGAAATTTTGTGTAGAAAATGCATGAAGCATTTTCTGTATTCCAGGTCTACCAGATATGAGTTATACACTTCTGAAGAAGGCAGATCTTTTAATAAGAGAAAGCACCTTGGTATGGAAATGCTTTCATATAATTCCTTCTTTTTTTGTAGCTTTCTTCTAAAAAATTTTTTTCATTGAAAAAGTTCCTCAACAGCTTTTTCTAGGAGGAAAACCATTCTTGGAAAACCAAGAAACCATTGCGTATTTTTCTTTAAACTGGCTTTTTAATTACATCAAATGCCACCTACAAGGTACAAAGTCCGCTGTTTTTTATTTATTTTATTACAGGTTTATAGAAAAAAAGGACTAGATTAATGCCAAACTGGAATAGGATACCTCTAACCTAGAGAAAAACCTACAGCAATGTAAAACTTACTTATCCAGCAGTTCTTTTTGAGTGTGGACATCAGTTATATTCAGTGATACAACAGACAGGGCAGATAAAACCTGTAAATGTGATGTGTTTTAAGGACTGATGAAGGGAAATTATGAGCTATTTCTGCAGAAATATTTCTCAGTATGGCTTGTTTCCTCCTTCACAGGGGGTCTGCTATCACCTGAAGGCACTCAAAGGTTTTTTTTGGGGAAAATAGCAGGGGGGTTGTATTTTTAGTCTGACAACTGCAAGTAATGTTTTATCTCCTTCTTTGTAGGTTGAGATTTGGCTAGACAGCTTACAGTGAGCCTAACGACTGAGTGAGGCTCTTAGTCTCTGATGGAACCTTCATGCATGATTGTAATACAAAAGATAGTCCAAGGTACCACATGAATGATCTTTTAGATATACCAAAGCTCTTGGTCTCCCTTGGAAGTATTTTTAAAGTATATTAATTGTTTTAGAAGAATTATATCGCAGATGTAGCCTGAAGATTGCTGCTAATACACTTCTCTGCCCCATGCATTCTCTGTCTTTGAGTGAATGCATGCACTATACATGCTTGTAGGTCAGGAGTGCAGCTTACTTTTCTAGCAATGTTTGAAAGTCTAGTTGGCTTGAGCAGATAAGGAAGATTTACACACAAGCAAAAACTTTGGAAGTGTCCTACACTCATTATTTGCTTGTGACACTAAGCTCTTGCATTCTGGGCTTGCTTTTAAATGGAAAGGAAGAGTGGAAAAACACAGAAAAGGTTGGAATGACCTGACCTGGCTCGGAGTTGTACTCAGCTGGCCAGATACAACCTCTGTTCCTCTCTCACTCTTTGCCTTTCTCTTGTTCCTCCACAGTACCCAAAACTGTCAACAAGAAACAGCCTCTAAGTTTCACTTCAAAATAACTGTCCCTTCTCAGTCTGCTCTTAGAGACAACATTATAGTGTTCATGCCTGCATGTGGCAGTGGATTTCTAAATTTGGCAAAACTGATAATAAACTTTATAGATATTTGTTAGCAGAGGTATTGAAAATGTAAATAAAAAAGACCAATAACCAGGAAAGTAAAAAGCAAACCAAATCAAAACTACAGCTCTTTCATTCTTGAGAGGCACATATTTTTCTGACCCTTTGGCTTATCTTTTGACACTTTTAAAGACTTTTCTGTTAGCATATTAGGATCATAGAATATTCTTACCACTCTGTCCAAAAACATCACAAAAGGTGTGCGACACTTTCAGAGGTGTCTATGATTAGGCTTCACTGGTATACAGTAGCACTGACATCACTTCAGAGTGTAGGCTGATCATACTCACCTGTTTCTTACTGCATATATTGCTGTGAGTCATGGAAAAGAAATGAATGGATGCTTCAGCACGTGGTCCAAAACTGCAGCAACTAAGTTCCTGTTAGTAGTAGTTTTTTGCTTGCATATGCGTATATAGGCAGATTCATTTTAGTCTGGGACATTGCATGAATACCTCATGAAAGGCAGAAAGCCCAAATGGAGAAATACTGAATACAGGCATGCAGTACCTGAATTGTCTCATTAGCTACTGGCTAATGAGTGTACAGTTTTCACAAAACTGCTCAGTCCTGGCTCCTGTTGGCAAAACTGTCTCTATATGGATAGTTCATCCATATATGAGTTACATGAAAGCAATTTGAGAAGCCTGACTATTCCTCATGGCAAGAGGAACAAAGAAATGTTAGAATATTGCCATTGGTTATTACCTTTTGTCTGAGTCCACATATACATGTTTATATTGTGCATATTGGAAGTTTTTGGTGTTGGTAGCAGCAGGCTGCATTCAGTCCCTGTCTTCTTTTAGCAGTCATCAGGCTACACACAACCCTAAACCTCACAGCTGATTTCACAGCTGAGACCTCCCAGGCTGAAGAAGCTCTTCTACAGCAGATGGAGCCCAACAGAAGCTTACCTAAATGAGGTAATGGGCTACGAAAATAATTCTAATATCAGAGGTCAGGGCATGTTTCACCAGAGATCAAAGTGTACTAGTATCTAAAATATTTCACTTCCATACCTCTGCAGAGCAGCTTTTGCCAAGGACTTAATTGCTATTATGAAAAACCTGTGTTATACAAACAAGAGTCATGGGACATCTCTTCTAGGCAATCTAATTATTGAACCCTAGAGGATGCAGTTGCTGGTAGCTATGGCATGACTGCTTATATAAGGCTAATCACACTTCTGGGACTGCTTACCAGTAATTGCAGTTCCAGGTGTGTTGTCTGTATGCTCATTCGTTATTCTGAACACGCACAAATACACACACACAGTTTTTTTCCCCCCTGTGTCAAAGGTCAAGACTATGTGTTTTGCACTACCCTTTTGCAGTCATGCACAGAGGAAGAGGAAAGAGAGACACACTCTACAGGGTGCTGCAACAACACAAGGCTAAAATAGTGCCAGTGTGAGGGAAAGGAAAATCATCACGGAGTCAAAATGTAAGTGGACTATCAGAGCAGTGAGGCAAGACATAAAAAGAGTAAGGCAACAGCAGTAGCAGCCTAGCCAGAGCTTTGGCCGTGGGGCTGGACATGCAAGGCAGCAACATCACACAGGAACTTGGAGGGGAAGTAGAAGGGACTGAGAGAGGCTCCTTCTGATGCCACTGATCCAAGCTCAGAGCTGCCATTCAGACCTCTACAGAGCTTTAAAAATTCTCCTGTTCTGTTGCCTTCTTCAGTCATGTTCAAGAGGAACATAAGCCTGATTTTACCACTGTGGAAAGAGTGTGGGAGCAAGTAGGAGGATTGGGAAGAAATTAGTTGCTGCACAGATATCTTGAAGTTTGCCTTTTACAGACTAGCACAAGAAAACATAAAATGCATGTATGGCATTCTTCATGTCCTGTATTTGCAGTGTACACTGCTTTGCTGCTTATCTTCCAGGGTAGTATTTTTATTTTCTCTTTAGTGCAGGAAGCAGAGGCCTCATAAATGTGCTGGCACCTTCTAACAGTCCAAGATGTGCAGATACATGTTTAACAGAGAGTTGAAAATTGGGTGGTGCACAGACTGATGTAGCAATTGCACGCAGCAGTGGCACTGCTACTATTTTCTGTGTGCAGGAAACAGCCAGGGCAGCAGGGCTGCACGAAGCACAGGGAAGCTACTCCCTTTGTAGCTGACAAGAGTATCCTAAATGTAAATGGATTCATCGAGAATCACAACAGTTATTGCCTTGTAAATTTGGGCAGGCAGCTTTTGCATCTGCTCTCTGCGTCTGCAGGGCTGGTTTCTCATCCTCGGTGACAGTTCGGAGATGCATGCCTCTGCGTTTTGCTGTTGTATAAAGTGGACATTGACAGGGATGTGGGGTGGGGAAGTTTATTTCCAAGTGTTGGCAGGGAACTATTACGTGTAGTGCTAGAAACCAGCTTGTTCTCACGGAAGAGCGCTGCCAGGCAAAGCAAGTGCAGGAGCTCAGAGTAGGAAAGGCTTGTTTGCTCTGCAATCCCCAAGCAGAGAGGGACTGGAGCCTTCCCAAGGGAAATGGCAGTGTTGGAACAGCATGAGGCCCTTGGTGCTACTATAGATATGGTGTGCTTTCTTCTCAAGCTTTGGACTGTTCATGCCATTCTGGTACTGCTTGTGAGGCACAGCTTTAGGGCAAGAAAGCTGGAGAGTAACAGGACAACAAAGCACTCCAGGAAGACTGAAGCTAAGGCTGGAAACTAGTTGTGCTGTCTGACTACTTAATATCATCTCATGTGACCTCTCTCACAAGCAGCTTAAAGGCAATGAATGTTTTGAAAAACAACACCAGGCTGGAGCATGACCTGAGAACCAAGCATGCTTATGCATGTACTCATTTATCCTGTGTACACTCTTGAACAGAATATTTCAAACCCGGTATATTTCCTGCCTACTTCAGAAGTGCCTCTTCTTCCACCTAGCCAGAATAGAGGTGGTTGCATAAAAAAGCTCTTTGAATTTATTTAAAGGGAAGTAACAGAGATGGAAAGTGTCCAAAACCAGCAACGGGTTTCAACAGTGCTTGCCAGGTCAGCTGCTTGCCAGCTCTAAGAGGAGGCAAGAGAAGGAGATCCCGAATTTATCCAGACTTCCTGATGAAAAAGAATAGCATCATAGTCTGAGTTATGCATTTTCTTCTTCCTCCTCCGTATTTTTGTTCTAACTAGTGCTTGTTTCTGATTGCCAAACACAGCAGAAAACATGTAGCTTTTTTCATGGTTATGTGTTTCTTAGAACTTGTTACCATCTTGCTCTGGGGGAGGGATTAAAAAAGCACAGGCTCAAGTTACTTACTTGGTTTGATCTCCAGAGATTCGGGACAGTCTTAAGGGACACGTAGACTACGTTCTGTGTTTCTGAGGTAGTAATTGACTTTGGGCAGTAAAAGGCTGCTTCTCAGTGTATCTGATGGGAAACAGGTAGGTCATGGGCTCTGGGTAAAACTCGTGCTAAAATGCCCAGAAGAAAGGCTCACAGCTGGAAGCAGGGAGACACAGTGCAAAAAGAGATGGGCTTGCCAGCAGAAAACTATGGGGACCATCAGCTAGGGTTTTCAGTTTAAGCCAAAGTAAGAGTACAGGAGACAGTATTATGTCTGGCATATATGGCATTAGGTCAAACAGCAACTCTGTTTTAACCTGCAGAGAGGACATTATTTTTGGCTGCCTTTCTTGCCTCTCCTGTGAGCTCAGTGCTCCAAGAGTGTCATCACGGAGCTAGTCATAGCAAGTTGCTAAAATCTGACTGCTCTGCTGAAAGGTGCAACCCAGAGGAAGAGGAGCTCACAGTGCAGATGGAAGCACAGGGGGAGCCCACAGTTTACTCAGCTCAGCTTGGCCAACCATTTTAAGCTGATTTGTAGCAGAGAGAAGCATAATAATGTTCAGGATCTAGTGGATAAGCAATGGTTTGCTGGGTTGTTTTCCTCACATACATGATTTTTCAGCACTTTAGACCTTTTGAAGTTTGACACTCACTGAAGCTGCAGTGTATCCTGAAATGGCAAGAAAGCAAAACCAAGAGGGGGGAAAAAAAGCCATACAATTTTAATTATTTTTGTCTAGTTTCACATCTTTCTATTTTTCTCTTATTTGGAATAAGAAACCTATACACTACACCAGTGTGCTCCTCATTAGTCCATGTCATCTTCACCCAGAGACATAAGGAGAGGGCCAAGGGCAGAAACACACACTGCAGCTCACATCACTCACAGTGTGCTAGAAGACCTCCAATCCGTTGTACACTGCATTCTGTTCTCAGAGATAAGGCCTGAAGATGGTATTACATCACAATGACAATATTGTGCCATTGGGGCTGATTAAGAAGGCATTTTAGTGTCGTAACCTCTCTGACCATCATATGCAGGCACACTCACAGGCAAAGATATTTATCAAAACCATGCAAGGTTACACAGTGAGAGACTTCTGCCTCCTGCAAAGAGCTGGCACACCAGGTCAGTATGCAAGAGCAAAATATCAGATCGGCAGTCTCATGGATAGACACCTCAGCCATAGCAGGCATAACTGTGATGGTTCCCCTTCTGCCTTTCTTCCCACTTCCTTTAAAGGTGTTGTTTATAGGAACCAGAAGAGGGTCTGTGCAAGTTCTTTAGTCTTTCCTCTTGTGGTTTGGTGTTTCTTCCATCATGCCAAGGTGCTGGTAATAGGACTATCTCTCTGCAGCAGCTTGGCAGAGTACAGATCTTGTTCCTATGTCCCATCAAATGAACATGTGTGATAAGAAGTGACTAAAAGCTGTATCTGAAGCTGTATTAGAAGTGCAAGGTTCTCTCTCTGTTCACCTAGGTAACCTTAAGTGCTCTTACTGACATAAATTAGCAAACTAAAGGAAATCTCAGTGACCTCTAAAGAGAGACGTTGTCCTATTCTGGCTAAGTTCTTGCAGTTCTTGTTCAAATAAATTCTTTTATTAAAACAAACTTAGTTCTCTCAGATCTACTTTTTTCTTACTTTGTGGTAACTACATGAAGCAGTAGGGAACACTCTTGTTGCCCTGCTGCTTCTGAAGCAGTCTTATCTTTCTGCTTACAGAGCACAGGCAAGGGACAGAGCAATTAGTTTATTAAAAAAAAAAGAAAAAGGATCCTCTTGGCTTGATTAGAAAATGCCACTCTCATTTGCAGGTTCATTTATGGTCAGAGGATTGGACTGTAGGGTTCTCAACTGGGAAATAGTCCAGTGTGCTGTGAAACTGGTTTTACCTTGGCAAAAGGAGTATTTAAAGCAATAGCCCATGCAGGGAGACCAATGTCCACTGTCCAGTTACCCAGATTTTTATTGCAACTTTTCTCGTAATGTGAACATCAAGATTACTAATACTGGGGGTGGGAGTTATGGGCCCTATAGCATGGTTTGTTGGACAGGACTGTGGAAATTTCTTATTTACAGTCCCATGGAGGAATTTTCTTTATGGGTGTGGACAGCTTTCCCACTGAGGAAAGCCATCCAAATGAGCAGCTGGACATATTTGATCACAGCTCTCTAAGCAGTCACAGCAGTGAACATTGTATTGATACTAACCAGCTCCAGTTGCCTTTCCATTAACTGTCTGGGCTGGATGGGGGCAGGAAGAAGGAGGACCTGACTTTTCTTTGTGAGAGTCAGCTAAGTGACCTTAGAAAATGTGGTTTGAAAAAGGTTTTCTTAACTCAGTGCAATGCTATGCAAATTTACACTTAGGAAGTAACAGTGCTGCCCAGGAATGTGATGCAAACAACTTGTTTAATTTGGGGTGACACCATAGCTGTCTCAGCTGCCCCTGGAGCAGGGCAGCTGCTACAGTTGCACGTTGGAGCAAGTCTCCCTGTGGCAGACCCTGCTGGTTCACACAGCAGCTGAGCTGGGGCACTGTGCTTGCAGCAGGGTTTATCTGCTGGGGTCTGCAATGCCTGCAAGCACTTACATAAGTAGTCCCTCATGTAAAATGGCTTTGGCAGTTTGGGCTGTCCTATCAGTGCTGCACTGGTCTCTGTACTGATGCTGGATGCAGCGTGCAGGGGGCAAGTGGCTGTCTCGTAATGTGGCTGAGAAGTGCATTGTGCCCCAGGAACTTTTAGGCACTCATTCTTAGAGAAGAAATTGCTATATCTTATTATAGTATGTACATTGGGGAGAGTATGGACCCCTGCATCTGTGTAGGTTTCAACAAGTTAATTTTGCTTTAAGTGTTTGGGCAAGTGTGTTTTAAGAGGCTGAAAGTCCTATTTAAAATTGTTCTTGTAAGCAGTCATTTTGATGTAACTTTGCAGTTCTAGGTTTTACACAGCTGTCACATGACCCACAGTGTTTCCTTCTGTGATACATTTCCAGTGCTCCAGTTGTGGCTCAGAGAATGAGTGAGGAAGCTCTTAACTAGAGCCTGGCATGGCAATTTAATTCCCGTCCAAAGACTGGGCTGGGTGCATTTTGGTAGTCTCTGAGGAAAACAGCTTCCGTGCAATTGCAGATAGATGAAAACAGACATAAGTGTGTGGTTCTAGTCAATAAAAAGAATTACTGGCACTTGGACCTGTAGCAGCAATACCATCCTGATGTTGTCCAGCTCCAGCAAATGGGTTTGGAAACAAAGTCCTGAATGGGTTTTTAAGAGATGTGGAGCTGCAGAGGCATCCATCGCAGCATCCTGTATATGATCACACTAAGAAAAATAGTTTTCATTTAATACCGACTTTGAAAATTGTCAAAAAAAAGTCTGATTTCCCAGCTCTGCTCCCCATCAGTCCTGTTTACCTGCACTGCTCCTGCCCCACCTGTTATGATGTATCCTGCTTATGCCAACTGGAAACCAAACATCTGCTGCAAATTAAAGAAAGAGCAATTGGCTTGGAACATGCTACCTAAAACAGTGGACGAGCCTTGCTGCACTGGGCTCTGGTTTTGTGGTTGTCATCAATGTTCCTTCTTGAAAAGAGCACCATTGGGAATTGGCCAGGGAACAGTGCTTGGACACCTAACACTGCTACCCTCCTCCCCTACTCACCTCCTTTCTTTTCACTCACCCACCATTAGAAGCTGCCCTCCACACTGTCCTCCATCCTTCCAATTCCAGTGTTGCTCACTGAAATGTGACTGTTGATTCCTTATTTCCACCTTCTGAAAAGTTTTTCTCCTTTATGAACATGAATCAAAACGCTGCATGATTCCTTCACATTCATGCATTACCTCTGCTGCTTAATGCATACACCATACAAATTAGGTGACTGTTACTGCTCCAGTAGGTGAAATTGCGACAAGTGGAAAAAGCCGTGGTGTGCCAAAATGTACATTAGCATTAACCACCTGGAAAGTGTACTCTTCTCCAGGGATTATGATTCTTTGCATGTGTTTTGCTACTGTAAAGATGATTTCCTAAGGAAAACTGTTTCAGAATTGTTTTTTTCCTTAGTGTTGCCACATTTCATGAAATCTGAGGACTTCACAATTCCAAGTAATACTCAACTTCCTCTTAGAGGTGACAGATTAAGAATTGGCCTTGCATAACAGCCCACCTCACACATTTGGTGATGGATCATGGTGAGTGGCAGCAGGTGGAAAAGATAAACTCCAGCTTCTGTGTAGTGCATGAGGGCTCCTCACACCATTGCTGTATCAACAATCTGAGCTTCCTACTAGAAAATCACAGAATCACAGAATGTTAGGAGTTGGAAGGGACCTTGAAAGATCATCTAGTCCAACCCTCCTTCCAGAGCAGGATTCACAAATCCAAAGTATGTTTATATTGCTTAGAAGATTTTTCAAATCAGTTATGAGCCACAAAGGCTGATGAGAAATTTTAAGAAAACCAACCCAAAATACAACAAGTCCTTTTGTGGCACTGCAGGCATAGCACGGGCAAAACAAAACACATTCCTGGGAAACAATTGCCCAGGAATGATATGCAGAGCACCGGTAGAAGGCCAGCACTCGCTGAATGCTGATGTCAACTCATGAAACTTTTTTAGCATTTTGAGGAAAAATGACACATATCCATAGTGTCTCACTGTTTCACAAAAATACAACTCTTACCCTCCAAGTCATGGACTGGACTGATAAACCTTATAATGATGCTTGCATATACCAACACCTTCTTGAACTGCTGGAAAACTGGTGTAAACTAATTGCAGTGTTATATACCAGATCTCCAGCCCTGCTCTCTGCATGTGTCATGGCATACCAGCAGCGTCTACTCCAAGCCAAATCCAAAAGTGAAGCATCCACTTTGCTTGAAAGAATGGATAAGCCAAACGTAACACTTTTATTTTCTGCTAATAGGGTCTGTTACTATCTTGTGTCTAAAACCAGATCATCAAATGTTTGGAAATAAAAATACAAAACTGGCTATTGACAATCAATGCCATGAAAAGCTCCCATGACACCTCAATCATTCATAGATGTTATTATACCATTCTGCATCATATTTAAAAAAGCAAGATTGGTATTTAGCAAACTATTGCCAACTCTGCCAGCACTCCGTGTTTTCTAGGCTTAATACGGAATCTGTTTAAAGTCTGAACTCGTAATCTCTGTTAGCTTGGGTGAAGCAGAAAGTCATGTCTTCTGTAGTGGTGATAGATACAATTAGCACTGATGGCAGAAATGAATCATATTGCAGGAGGTTGGCTGACACTTGGTGATGATGTAGTTGACCATTTGGCAATGTGTTCAACGTGCTCTGTGCCCCCAAACCAGAGTAACCTGGACAAAGCCGGAGAGACATTCATGGCCTCAGATGTGGCTAAGTTTTGCCACTAGGCCAACTGGGGTTTTTTGTTTGAGGTTTTTGTTTGTTTGTTTGTATGTTTGAAAACACAGGTTAAGCTATCAGTGTTCATCATAACAGATTATTTCTGATCCCATGACACTTACTCCCATGCTTACTCTGGATAAGCATTAAGCAAATGACCCAGATTAAAGTACAGAAGAAGTCTCATGACTGCTACTTCTTGTTCTTGCGGGGAACTTCAACTTATCAGATGTCTCCTAGAAATACAACACAGCAGAGAGGAAAAAGTCTAGGAGGTTCTTGGAGTGTGTGAAAGAGAACTTCCTGGCACAGCTGGTAAGTGACACCTACCAGGTGAACAGAGAAGGACTGGTGGGAGATATGGGGGTCAAAGGCCATCTTGGGCACATTGACTATGAAATGATAAGAGTTTTTGATTACTGGTGGAGTCAGGCTCTGCCATCCCTGAGAGAGGGGCAGCAGGTCAGCGCTGCATGAGAAGCAGGGGATTCCATGCCCTCTTGCCACCTGCAAAAGGATGACCCAAGAGATGGGGGGATGGAGGCAGGTCCCTCCTCGGAGAGGCGGGACAGGCAAGAGAGACTCCTCCCAACTTCCCCTGTCTTCTCAGTTCCCCATACACCATAGGAATGGGGTCCTTGTAACAGAACACTCGGCAAAGGTGGAAGGTAGAGGCCTAAATGAAACAGGTTGCTGGAGGAAAGTTGATGGCTGTGACTGAAGGCGAGTGCCTTCCTTGCCTGCCTCATTTCCCCAGGTGCCTCTGAGAAACAGATAAGAGGCCCTGCTGGAAGACAGCCAGTCTAATGGGGATGTGGATGACAGGCAACCTGTACCAGGGGTCTTGCTACGGTCAGCTAGGCTTCCTGGACATATCACGACCTCTTCCACAAAGAAGAGACTTGCTCCTAAAGGGAACAAAGGACCCAATATGCACGGTTGACCCTCATCACAGGGAGGCCTGCAGCCTTCCTGGAGCCCGAATTAGGGATATTACTAGGGAACTTTCCAAAATGGTGCAGTCATTGGCGTTTTATCCACTACTGATCTTTCAGGCAGGTGGAGAGGAAGCTGCATCCTGTAGTCTAAGGGGAATTACGAGAGACTTCAAGGCCTTGGGACGGTTGGTAAAAGGGTCTGGGGCCCAAATTATTTTCTCTTCCCTACTTCCAGTACCTGATCATGATATGGAATGGAGTAGAAGAATTCAGTCCACACATACCTGGCTCCGAGACTGGTGCTACAGGCAGGGCTTTGGGTTCTTTGATAATGCCTGGTATTACAAGATNTTTTCAGGAAAGACAAGTCAGCAAGGCGTGGTGGGGGAGTTGCTCTTTATGTGACAGAG
>VWZX01008175.1:0-12997 GCA_013399015.1 Galbula dea
GATGTGCGTCGTTCTGTCCCGCTCGCCGGACGGCCCGACCATGTTAGGAATATAATCACTGTGATTAAAATATGTATTTTATATTACATGTTAGGTATTGTATCTAAAATAACTAAAATACATACTTACTAAATAAATAAATGTATTTACTAAAGTAATCCTTAATAATTTATTAGTCCCTTACAAAAGGAATCTTACTGTCAAGTTTAATAAATTTCTGCCAGATGCTTTTTTTCCCCCCGGATATGTTTGTTTTAAAAAAACCTTCTAAAATGCCTGTGATTCTGTGACAGTTCTAATTAGAACTAATATGATAATTTTTTTATATCTTCCTTATTAACAAGAAAACTTGTTTGCAGGGATAAGCGATCTGCTTACCTCTTGAACATAAACAGTAGTTGTCCTGAAATGAGCAAAGTTAGTGGTGCACCTCATTCATGGAGCAACCTGCTTAGAGCTAATGAGGGATTTTTGCATCCCACACAATGTTCTGTGTAGCCATTAAGTTGTGATTTCTTTGCTTGCAATCATAGCTGATCCTCAAACGGGAGCTGAAATCACAGGTCAGTCTCCAACACAGTACTCCAGATACCTAAGTTACTTTCCTGTGTTGCTCCGGACTTTTGTCTATGTTTTCCTTTCTGGCAGTTGCTACAGAGAATGTGTATGGGGAATTGAGGAACATAATAGTAGACAAAGAGTTACCTCTAGCTGTCTTTTCATTTACAAGAAACTTTGGTGCTTCCAGAAGTGCTGGGAAAGGAGCTCTGCGAGATGAGGGCAGCTTCCAAGTGTGAGGTCCTGCACTTGGGTTGGGAAAAACCCCCAGACTGGGGGATGAAGGGATAGAGAGCAGCTCTGCAGAAAAGGACTTAGGGGTACTGGTGGATGAAAAGCTGGACATGAGCTGGTAATGTGTGCTCAAACCCCAGAAGCCAATCATGTCCTGGGCTGCATCCCCAGCAGCATGGCCAGCAGATTGGGAGAGGAGGGATTATGCCCCTCTGCTCTGTTCTAGGAGACCTCACCTACAGGGCTGTGTCTAGCTCTGGAGTCCTCAGCACAGGAAAGACATGGAGTTGTTGGAGCAGGTCCAGAGGAGGCCACAAAAATGATCTGAGGTCTGGAATACCTCTGCTGTGAGCACACGCTGAGAGAGTTTGGGTTGTTCATCCTGGAGGAGGCTCCAGGGAGACATTATTGCAACTTACAGGAAATAAGCATACAGGAAAGATGGGAACAGGCTTTTTAGCACAGGCTGTTGTGACTGGACAGGGGGTGATGGTTTTAAACTAAAAGAGGGATAGACAGACAGAAGGAAGAACCTGTGAGACTGGCTTAGGTTGCCCACAGAGATGGTAGATACCCTGTCCCTGGAATCATTCTAGGTCAGGTTGTTTGAGGCTGTGAGCAAGTTGATACAGTTGCAGATGTCCCTGCTTACTGCAGACCTGTTGGACAAGATGACCTCTAAAGGTCTGTTCCAACCCAAACCATTCTATGATTCCCCCTTGAAGAAACATGAAAATTGTTTTAGGTAACTTGTGGAGCACTTACCAAACTGATATAAATGGAACAAACAGAAAGTCTGACCTGGACCTATCCTGTGCCCCATATCACAGACTAAGTAAGCTCCAAGCCAGGATCTAGCAGGGGTGATGTGCTTTTGGAATGAGTTGGCTTTATCTCTGAAACACTCAGGGTTAGTGTTGCCGTACGTTTTTGGATTAACTCATGGTGTGTTGCAGGATAGGAGAATTCCTCATACACCATACCACATGCTGTCAGCATCTGAGCAGATTTTTCAAACACGCCGGTCACTGCTGGAACACATTGCAGTGAAGCTCCATGAGTGTGCCATCCTGAAAGAGAAAGAGTGGGATCAAGAACAGTTGAGAAGATCCAAGAAATGTTAATTCAAGCCTAAGAGTAGTTCAAGATGAAGGGTAGCATCATCTGGTGTAAGGGAGAATTTATTGTTATAATTCCAGTGTTGCTGTCTGAAAAGGTAACTCCTAATAAAAACTGCTCCTACATATTTGATAAGGACATGTAGGGGTTCTGCAAACACTAAAGAGGATGAACAAGGCATTGTGAAGAAAATCTGAATATGAGTTTAGTACCTGCTTTACCAATCCCTGTACAAGGTCTATTACCATGTGTTAAGGAGTGCTTGAAGGAGCTTGCTTCTCCTTCTTGGGATAACCTTGCATTTGCTTTGCATTTAGTGCAGGGAACAGGATGTATGCAATGGTGACAGCAGACATCTAGAATATTTTAATTCCTTATGGTGAATTACTCTCAGGTCCTTTCCTAAGACTCCCATTGTATCAATGCTCTTCTGCTATGAGAGTGCCAACAGTGAATGTATAAATTAAGATGATTTAGGTTCCTTCCCAATTAGTGTTCACATGTATGGTGAAATCAGGCTTAGAACCTAGGTATCTGAATAGCTAGGTTCAGGGGAGGAAGATGTGTTACACTTGGGAAGCGAACTCTGAATATAAGATTGTTACCTTTGCAGTTCAGCACAATGTGCAACTCTGTGGCTTGTCACAAGCAGAAAGCAAGAGTAAATTATATGTGTGGTTTCTTCCTTTTGGCTATGATATAGCAACTTGGCTCTTTTTTTCTTGGCTTATGAAGCTTGTTGATGGAAGATGCACTTTATGATGTATCTCCAAATTTTGTACAGTAGACAAAGCTAAGCAGACTTTTAATGAAAGTGGATCTTGTGACTAGTATTCTAATTCTCAAGTCAGAGTACTGATTTTGGTTTTCCCCTGTACCTTCTTTTGTTGGTGTAGTGGACTCAGCGATTCATACATCTGTGTCAAAGAAGAAAGGAGGGAGCTATCATGCAGTACAAGTGAGGTAGGGCAGAGATACTGAACTCAGCTATTGACTGTTCTTAGTGAAAAATACTATGCCCTGTTTTTTTTTTTCTCTCCAAAACTATTGTCACCCTGTCATTTTTCTCCTTTCTTATTTTCCTCTGTAGTCTATCCAGACTTAACATGTGCAGTTAGCTTCTTTCTCTGCTCTGACTACACTCCTTTTCAGCTTCAGAATTTGCCATGACAGTCTGCATAATCTTCATGTGGAAAGCAGCCTGTCCTTGTGTTTTAAACCAATTAATGACATCAGTATCTTAGAGTAGCATGCAAATGCTAAGAAATAAGCCCGTGAAATTTTGGTACCTTACATTTCTCCAGAAATCACAGGAATAGCTTGTACAATTTAAATGTTATTCTTGGAACTGCATATTAACAAAAATTTGAGTAATAATGGAAATACTTGTCTCAAGGATACTTAATTCCATCATCAATTTCTCCTGCTGCAGAGAATTTACAGGCTTCTGAACTATGTCTAAGTATTTGAATGAAGAAGAAGTAACATTGGTGTAAGCAGCTGGGGCACTTCTGAATACAGAAATTTGAGATAGCATTTTATTGAACCAGGATGGATCAATAATAGCATAAGATGTAGAAATAGTCAGAAGAACATAAAGTGAACTAAAACAAAATCCGGATGGTTGACGTAGCATATAAATATTTTACAAATAGATCTCAGAGAAGACTTGCAGACAGAGATGAAAACTTGGTGAAACTTGCTAGCTGTTGAGAAGGGATTCTTAAATGATTGCACTTAGAGCTAACATTATGCTTCCCAGTGCCAACGCCACTGCAAACCTTAGCCAGGTACTTTTTGTTTCACTATCCAATTTTGGAATAGCTGTTGTGGTACAGTCACCTGTGAGTATCCCTGTTTGTCTCTGCAGTATTCCAGTGGCATCCGTGGGGGTTTGTTTAAGTTTGCCAGCTTGGCTTTGTTATCTCTGGCCATATATAATCTTCTCTGCCTGCCAATTTGAAAATTGACCTCTCAGTGTCTTGGGTACACTAAAGTCCATGGGGTGCTAGTGAATGGCAGGATATGGTAAAGTCTTGGGCATGTTTCTCACTAGAACACTCAGCTTTTCTGGGGTCTAGCTTTGCAGATGGTGTGCTGTCTGTTCCCTAGATTCCTGTGATAAGCTACAGAATCTTCTGTTTCTTTATTGTTGAACATTATTTCTGTATTGATTTAGTTTTACTGTGATCTGCAAACAGGCTGTTTTGAGGAAAACCCTAAACAAACAATAATGCACTTTCATTTTACAACTGCCTTTGTTCCAGGCTGCCATTCTTTAAATACTGCAATCAGTGTGGACGTTCAGCTGGTGTTCGGCTATCACCTTGCATGCGTTGTTATGAAGTCTTCACTTGCAGTGAGAATTGCAGAAGGAAATCCTGGAATAAGCGTCATAGGCAGGAGTGCTTGGGATTGCTGAGTAAGTCTGACTGTCACTATGAGTACAGTGGTTTGTGCATGTGTACTGACCTGGGTATATGTTCCTTGTCACGGACCAGTAAAATGTGTTTTGTTAAGAAATTCAGATGAAAAGGTTCTGTTCATTCACTCGAGGAGCTGTGTTTTTGTAAACCCACAGCTGCTACTGTGTCATTACTCTCAGTTTCAAGACAGAAGAATCTTTAAGGTGAGTGCAGAGCAAAGGAAATGCCCTCTCTAAGGCTAAGGTTAGCTACTGTGGACATTGATAGACGACTTTCCAGGCTGAAGGACCACAATAAGTCTAGTAACTTATTAGATCAGTAGAGCTTTCCATATGAATTCTACCTCTTAATCACCTCTATCTGTATATGACAAAAGAGAAATCAATGAGATTTCTGATTTTTATGCATGGAATTGTTGATACCACACTACTGTGATTCTTGGAAACCACACTGTGCTGATAAAAATGAGGACACCTTACACACAACACATGCTACACAGCAGCTGAAGATTACCAATTATACCATTTTAATTATATCAGATGCTCACATAGGTTGAATGAGAAATCTGTCAGATGTAAAGATGGATACAGAACTGTTGTATTCACAGAAGTCCTGTAATTGACCTGTCTTATAGTGGCAGCCTGGATTGGGACTTTTAAATCTGGATATATGTAAAAGCCTGTGTGTTAGGGATAATGAGGTCTGTCCCACTGGACATAAGTTATATCAAGCATGCTTATCAATATAGGCTCTGAATAGAATCAAACCATTACAATAGAATAGAACAAAACCAAACAAAATAGACTTTGGACTACAAAGATGAGTGGTGGGTTATACAATAGCTGTCTGCTGGGGGACTTCAACATGAAAAAAATTTATATTTCTAGAAAACAGGATTTTACCACCTTGTCTTTAAAACTGTGATGTGTTAGGGATATAGCTGCATGAGTGTTCAAAAAATGTGTAGACTTGATGCTTGGGGACATGGTTCAATGGTGACCATGGCAGTGCTAGGTTAACAGTTGGACTCAATGGACTCAGTGATCTCAGAGGTCGTTTCCAACCATAGCAATTCTAGATTCTTTGATTCTATGTTAAGCAGTATTTATGTAAAGTACTACTTTTTGTAGTAATCCCTTTCCTTTATGGAAAATGCCAAATTTAATCTAGTTCAGATTCAGTGAATCCAATTCAGAACAGTTGTGAGTATCTTCCTGTAGACAGAATTTTTCTCAGCAATAAAACGAACTTCTTTTTAAGTAGCATCTTCCTTGCTAGTAAATTTTGAGGTAGAAAGGTTTTTATTTGCTTGTTTGTTTTGTTTCTTTTTTCTTCCCCATTGTTGTCCTTAATTTAAAATGACCTAAGAATCCCTAATTCAGACCAGTTTGAGCAATTCAGTCTGTTGCTCTGGGAGCCTCTGATGCCGTTCTCCCCATTTGCTGTGCTTTTCAGTGTAAGACAATGTGATTAGCTTCTATTTTGTACCTTATGAGCAAAACTCTCAATGTTTAACTGAGTCCTGAAGTAACTAATAGTTAGTATTAACTGCAGGATTAATATATTCTCAGATATATTTATTAGAAGAAACAAGTATAATTTGCACTCCCTATGTGCAAATAACATTGTTTGCTAGGACTTTCATAGCTGAGTAGGTAACCACAGCTACCAGAGGGTTATAGAATCATAGAATTATCAGGGTTGGAAGGGACCTTAGAGGTCATCTAGTCCAACCCCCCTACAGTGAGTAGGCACATCTCTAACTAAATCAGGTTGCCGAGCACCCTGTCCAAGCCTCACCTTGAACACTTCCAGGGATGGGGCCTCAACCACCTCTCTGGGCAACCTGTTCCAATGTTCCACTACCCTCATGGTAAGGAACTTTTCCCTAATATCTAATCTAAACCTACTCTTCCCTAATTTAAATCCATTACCCCTTGTCCTATCACTACAGGCCTTTGTAAACAGGCCCTCCCCAGCCTTTCTATATGACCCCTTCTCTGTTAGATTGCTTTTGATAAAGTATGCCAGAGTAGGAACACCTTCAAACCTCTTGTACCTTGTTCCAGAAAAACTGAAGAAATATGGATAGGGGTTTTGTTGTTGTGGTTTGGTTTGGTTTGGCTTTTGTTTGGTTTTATTTTGTTTATTTCCAGAGAAGAGTACAGGTCAAGCAGCTCTGGAAGCAAGCAGTGCAAGATGCAAAAAGAATGTCACTGGCAAAGAGGAAAACCAAACAGAAGAAAAAGATGAAAGAAGAGGTGGAAGAAAGAGTAAAGTTGGAATTGCTGGAAGAGAGCACCACAGGTAGAATGACTGACTTGTTTCAAGACGCTCCTGCTATTGTGTGGACAAGTTTTAATACCACTGTACTTTCTGCCTTGTACACCCCTTCTACTAAGGTTAAAAGTGAGCTAATTTGACACGTTTTGAGAAACTAAACCCAAAACATCTAAGATGCTGCATATGAGCTCAAGGATGATAAAGCCATGGAAAAACAGTGTATGTGGGAGTAACAAGTTATGTATTTAAATAAATGTTTCCAATTAGCAACACAGTAAATGTCAGATTAGTTTTAATGTTGTAATGCTATATGTATGCATTTTAAAAACCAATATTGCCCTTTATTAAACTTCATTACAAATATTCCCCCTTATGGGCAGCAGAGGGCCCATTTGGCAACTGGATTTGCTCTCTAGGGAGGTTTGTTTCTTCACAAGGAGCTTATATTTAGGATCCTGGGGAGAAGTTGTTTAGAACTGTTCAGCCCTCAGACTATTACCCTTGGATATTAGCCCACATGGACACTGACAGTCCTGCCAGAAGAGTCCCTGAGCATATCTGAAGTGACTGCATGGCTCTGGGAGTGAAGGTTAAGGTCCAGGGGGCTCAGATATTTTTCTCCTTGATCCTACTGCTAAAATGGAAAGGTTTAAGGAGTGAATGTACCTTGAGGTTCAGCACCTTCTTGTGCAGCCGTGTCGCTGACAATAGTTTGACTTCAAAACCACAGGATCCCTTTTTGAAGACTGGAGTGACACTGGCTTTCCTCAGGCACCTCTCTTGTTCTCCATGACCCTTCAAAAATGGTGGAGATTGGCTTAGCAACATCAGCCAACTCCTTCAGCACTTTGTGGGTGCATCCCATCCTATATTCCTCCCAAGTGGCCAGTTTGTTTTCCCACGTACTGTAAATTTCCTTCTTTCATTGGAGTTTTTCCAGAAGCTCCATGCTCATCTAGGCAGGTCTCCTGCCTCCTTTGCTTGGTTTCTTACTCATAGGGGTGCACCAATCTCGAGCTTGAAGGAAGTGGTGTTTGACTATTAACCAGCTCTTTTGGTCCCTCTACCTAGAGTCCTAACCCATGGGATTCCTGCAAGTAGGTCTCTGATGAAGTCAAAGTTAGATCTTCTGAAGTTCACGGTTGCAATCCTACCTACTTCCCTGTTACTTGCTTGCATGATGGTGCACTCCACCATCTCATGGTCAAGGCGACCCCCAACTTCCACATCCTCAACCAGACCGTTCATTAGCAGAAGGTCCAGCAGTACACATCTCCTCATTGATTTCTCCACCACCTGTGTGAGAAAGTTATCATTAATCCACTGCAGAAACCCCCTGGACTGCCTGGGCCTAGCTGTGTTGCCTTGCTATCAAATTCCAGGGTGATTGAAGTCCCCCATGAGAATCTGGACATGTGATCGAGAGTCTACTTTCAGTTGTCTGTAGAAGGCCACATTGACTTCCTCTTCTTAATCAGGTGGTCTGTAGTAAACACCCATTACAGTGTCACCTATATTTGCCTGCCCTCATAAGCTTTCAACAAGTTCTTCATCCCCACCCCACACACAGTGTGATACATTCCAGTTGCTCTCTCTCCCAAAGAGCAAATCCACCACCACAGCTTGCTGCCTGTCTTTCTTAAAAAGTGCATAGCAGTCCATGACAGCATTCCAGTAATGTGATCTATCCCACCATGTCTCCGTAATTGTGATGAGATCCTAGCGCTGTGACTGCACTCACATCTCTAGTCCTTCCAGTTTATTCCCTATGTTGTGTGCATTGATGTGCAGGGGTTGCAGGGGCGTAACTGAGTAAGGTTTCCCTGGAGGGGTGCAAGAGGATCCACCATAGTGATATACACCCTTGAGGTGGTTGGCTTTCTGACTGTCATCTTGGAAGGCAGCTAAGGAACATTTGTTGCTGCTGTGGTTGACCTGGCTTATTCCCCAGTTGGATGGGATAGCATGAGCATTGCCATCTTGGACCTTACTGCTGAGTCCTTCAGTTTAAAGCCAACTTCACCAAGTTGGTCACCCTGCTGCCAAAGATTCCTTTTTCTTCTTCGAGACAAGCGGATTCCATCCCACCCTAAAAGGTTATAGTTATTAAAGAATGTTCCATTGTCATAAAACCCAAAACCATCAAAACAGTACAAGCCATGTAGCCAGGATTTGATATTTGTTACTTGTCTGTTTCTGGCTGCCCCCTTCCTCTAACTGGTAAAATGGAGGAAAAGATAACACGGGCATCAATGTTTCTCACTTGCAATCCTAGGGCTTTACAGTCTTCCTTGATTCTGCCCAGGTCCTGGACCAAAGCGTTCTTCTTGCTGACATGGAATAGTAACAGTATGTGGCGGTTGGTGCTCTAGACAAATTGTCACACCCTCTTGGCGATGTCTTGGATCTTAGCTCCTGGGAGGCAGAAGACTTCTCGTTGAGTCCCAATCAGATCAGCAGATAGCTGCCTCAGTACCCTTTAACAGTCACCCCTACGAGCACACATTGTTTATTTTCAAGGTATTCACTATGTACTGCTGTTGAAGCTTCCCCACACAGAACTTCCTCATGAGTGTCTACAGGTGTTAAACCTTTATATATGGCTTCGGTGGTGATCTTCAAGGGTGCACAAAGAAGCAGAGTCCTTACTTTAATATGCTCCATTCAGCCTCAGGAGAACACGAGCTCCTAAAGAGCAAGTGTCCAGCTCCTGCTCCTAGAGGGAAGGTGCAAGTTCTGCTTCTTGGGGCTAGTCCTCACCTTCCCCTGGCAACTCCCAAACTGGCCTAAGAAACCTGGGATGGCCATTTTTGGTTTGCTCCCTAGAGCTCCTCACTGCGATATGCTCCATTCGGCCCCCGCAGATCACCAGCTCCAAAAAGGCAAATGTCAGCTCCTGCTCCTACAGGGAAGGTGGCAGCCCTGATTCTTGGGGCTAGTCCTCACCTTCCCCTGGCAACTCCCAAACTGGCCTACGAAATCTGGGGCTGCCACTTTTGCTTTGGTCTCTAGAGCTCATCACTGCAACTTGGTCCTTTCGGCCCTGGCAAAGGACCAGCTCCAAAAAGGCAAATGTCCATCTCCTGCTCCTAGAGGGTAGGTGCCAGCCCTGATTCTTGGGGCTAGTCCTCACCTTCCCCTGGCAACTCCCAAACTGGCCTACGAAATCTGGGGCTACCACTTTTGCTTTGGTCTCTAGAGCTCATCACTGCAACTTGGTCCTTTCGGCCCTGGCAAAGCACCAGCTCCAAAAAGGCAAATGTCCATCTCCTGCTCCTAGAGGGAAGGTGGCAGCCCTGATTCTTGGGGCTAGTTTTGACCTTCCCCTGGCAACTCCCAAACTGGCCTAGGAAACCTGGCCCTTCCACTTTTGCTTTGCTCCCTAGAGCACCTCACTTCAACTTGCTCCATTCGGCCCACGCAGAGCACTCTCTCCAAAAAGGCAAATGTCCAGCTCCTGCTCCTACAGGGAAGGTGGCAGCCCTGATTCTTGGGGCTAGTTTTGACCTTCCCCTGGCAACTCCCAAACTGGCCTAGGAAACCTGGGGCTGCCACTTTTGGTTTGCTCTCTAGAGCACCTCACTTCAACTTTCTCCATTTGGCCCCCAGAGAGCACTATCTCCAGAAAGACAACAGGCTGCCTTCTGCTCCTAGAGGGAAGGTGGCAGCCCTGGTTCTTGGGGCTGGCACCTTCTTTATAGTCCCTTGTGGAGATTGAAGGGACAAATTCTGTCTCCCTCTTACTTGAGCAGGAACCCTGGGACTAATATAACACTCTGTTTATCCACAAGAGACCATGGGAGAAGTAATTTCGAAGTAAGAATGATATGGCATTCACAAGAATGTATTAGGATGAAACATCAGAGTGACCTGTGAATGTTTAACTACCTGTAGTTAACTACCTCTAGTCCTGTAGAGATAAGGAAACATAATTAAGTCATAAAGATACAGCCTGGATCCCATCTGTAACTTTTGTGTATTTGCTTGATTGCTTTGTGGTTACATCAGCTATTCCGTAAAGTATATAATCCCTGGTTTTGTTCTAATAAAATGTCTTTAAGGTCTTCAATCTCACACCAGAGTCCGTGCTTCAATACGCCACAGTCTCTTCCAACTCTGAGAATTCTATGACTCTATGATTTCTTTTAGCTTCCAAAAAGCCCAAGTCTTCCCCGTTTAGCAGTGTAAAAATAAAAACCTCCCGGCGCTTTGGCAAAGCTCCTGATACAAGTTAAGGCATTTAGCAAGGAGTTGAAGCGCTAGAGACACAGGGCAGTGATTTTCTTGATGTCAGTTTCTCTCTGGGAAAGGGTGAGAGCTCCACGCACATTCCCGCAGGCATCCAGTTGGGTCTATTGCTTACAGAAGAGAGGGGTGTGACAGCAATCAGCACAACAGCTGCTGTCCCTCCCGGCCGCAGAAGGACCTCGGAACCCCACGCCCGGCCCCAGAGGTAGGAAGTGTCCGTCTCCCATGGCCCCCCGCCGGCCTGCTGACCGTGCCTCTCCGAGGCCTGGTGCCCGCCCTGCTTCCAGAGCTGCAGCCGCAGGAGCAGGCACCTCGCTGCTTGCGAGCTGCCTCAGCTAGAGATGGCAGCCGTTCCCATGGCACCTGTGGGGCAGCGGGGGCCTTCTTCGGGGCGCCGTCCCTCCGCCTGCCTCCCTCCCTCCTGTGATAAATTGCGTGTCTTAGTGAGGCAGATAAAGTAAGTTCAGACACGTATCAATAATAAAAAGTTTTAATAATTTGATTAATAATTCCAATAGCAAGCAACAAGTGAGTGAAACAGCACTGGGCGGCCGGGAGAACATGCTTCTCCACACAGTCCGCACCTTGGACAAGATTCAGTCCCTTTTTATTGAATTCTAGTTCCGTGTACGTGTCCCTTTCTCGGGGTCTTTTGCATTCTGGTTTCTTCTGTTTTCCACGGTTGCCTAGGTGATCTTATCCTGGTTCGCCCCCCTCAAGATGTTTCTTTTAGGTATTTTCCACTCCTGCTCAATGTTGTTCTGCTACGTTACACTTTAACAGGATGTTCAGTTTAGGCTTCAAACAATTTCAGTTAAAATCATTACCCAAGATTTTCAGCTTAAACTTAAAACAATTTCAGCTATAATCATTACAGTTACATTCCTTTATACCTGAATAAGATTTGATTAACAAATATTAACCTTTCCCATCACGCCTCCGAGCCCTGCTCTGGCGGGCGTCGCGGAGAGATCGGCCCCGCCTCCTGGGGCCGGGAGGGTTCGCCGCTCGGCCGGGGAATGCAGAGGGCGCTGGCTGCCCGCAGGGGCCGCGGCTACTGGTTTTTGGTCAGGCAGTGAGCGAGGCAGCCCTGGCGCAGAGCGGGCTGGTAAGGCCCGGGGGAAGATGGAGGCTGGTGTGTGGCCAGGGAGCGGCAAGGTGCTGGCTTGGCTGCTGCTGGCTCCAGGAAGGCTGTTCAGACGCACTTCCTTGCTGGCGGAGGCTGCAGGGACATTCCGGGATATGTGCTTGGGAGCCCAGAGGTGCTGGGTGAGCCGTGGGCTGGATCTGCCCCCCTGGGCTCTTAGGAGGTGCCAGTGGCGCTGGCGTGCTTTAGGTGCGTGGGTGTTTTTGTGGGGCGTGCGGGTCGGTTTGTGGGTCGGCTGATATGTGGGCCGAGAGCGAAGAATTCGTCAGCGTCTCGAAAGTGTGCTAAGAGAGGGGTAAAAAAGCTGAAGGAATTGGTTTCTAAGGAGGCAAGCAGAGTGCTGGGCGATTCGGCCTTTAAATGGGCAACTGTTTTGTTGTGGGTGAGGAGAAAGTTGCTTTTGATTGGAAATAGCGTGAGTGTTTTCTAGGTCTAAGTACTCGGAGAGAAAGTTTTCGGTTTTATTTTGTAATCCTGTGTTTGGAGATGCTACCACTTTCCTGTCATCATCTTTTTCTGCTCGGAGTGTTTCGAGGAGGTGGAGCAGGTCATTTGTGCATCGCCAGTTCTCTCAATGAGAAACAGTTGACTTTGGCTTAATGGATGAATATCAGCCTCCACAAATACTTGAACGCAAATAAATGAGCAGTCTGGGCCTGCATCCCTAAATCAAAAGATACTGCTCATAATGTGCCAGCTAATTAATAGCCTCTTGAAACCCAGCACCAGCTGAAGTAAACCCAAGAGCTGTAAAGCAATCCTGTTGATTAAAAAAACTTGCCTGCCTGTTTCTTTTCTGTGTTCCCAAAGTGTATTGAGCAGATGGGGCGGGGGGAGGGAGGGCATGTGTGTACACAGGCAGCGCCAGCTAACAGTAAAATCCGCTTTGTTGTGACCCAAAGCAATATCCTGTTGGCATAACATGTTTGGAGAGAGATTCTCTTTGCTAACAATTCATAACTAAAAAAAAAAAAAAAAAAAA
>VWZX01008184.1:0-241544 GCA_013399015.1 Galbula dea
CCGGGCCCGGCCGGGCCTTGCCGAGCAGGGCGGTCGGAGCCGGGGCCGTCGCCGGTGCCGCGCCTCGGAGCCCTCCATTAACAACCGGAGCTCCCTCACCCCGCCCAAATCCAGCCCTACCCAAGCACACACACACACCTTACCAAGGCCTCACCGAATGCTTTCCCGGCTAGGCCTCAGCGTAACCGCCACGGAGGGGCGGGCCCGGCCTGGAGGCCTGTCAGAAGCCGGGAGCTGGCGTGAGGGGCGTGCCCGGCGAGGAGGCGGAGTGCCGGAGGAGGTGTGTTGCGACGGTTCGCTGGGGAGTTTCCTCATTTGCCTCACACCTCCCTCTGTGGATGATGGGGAGTGACAGTGCGATTGATTTACAGGCGTTTCGCTGAGCTCGCTTGATCTTTTCCTCGCAGCGCTTGTTTTCTGGACCACAGATCCTTTCTAGGCCGGCTTTGAACTCTCCTTGGTTTTCAGCATCCAGCCTCACGTTCTGTGCTGTTTCATATTAATAATACTCTGAAAAATAAAGGGGAGAATACACAGTCATGAATGGTCACAAGCTGGCTTTACAGAGAGCTGTGCTCATTACTCCCTCGCTGTCCTCAGTAGCCTGGAGAAAAAAAATCCTTCAGCTTTTAACCATATGGAGCATATGGTCAAAATGGGGTCAAAATATGATTTTCCTCACAACTTTCTGGAGACATGCAGTCAGGGCTATTGATTCATAAGCAGGTGTTTGCAGGAAGGGGTCTGAGGGAAAGCCTGATGGATCAAAATGGATTTATTCCTATTTGTGTCATAAAATCCTGATTGGAGGCTAGCACTGTCTGGGACAGCACCAGCTAGGAGCCAGCGATGCAGAGAAGGAGCACTTAGTGTCTACCTCATTTGCCAGTTTGCAAGGAAGAAGGATAAATTGCTGACAGAAATTTTAGGAGACATCAGCAGCTTTGGAGGTGTATCCAGGTGTATGAGTGGCTAAGAGTGCTCTTACAGAGGCAGAAATGGGGACCAGCAGTCCAGTGGTGAGCTCAGATGTGAGTAAGCTGGATAAAAACCTTTGACCTTCCTGGAAATGCTGAATTGAACCCAGAATTTCCAAATTTTACTGTTCCTGTTTAACAAGAAGATGGAAAAAATTCCCCAAACCAGCCATGACTGAAGCAAATCCAGAGTGTGTGGCACAATGTTCTTTCTTTTTGACTATGAAAAAACAGCTAATGTGCTTTGGAACCCAAAGCAACGTCAAGAACGCACTGGGAAGCTCCTAATTTATTGTTGCAATGCATGCCAGTACTGATACTGTAGTGGTGTCAAAAAGAGAAGGAGTGAACTGTGTACATCTTGGAGTTATTGTTAGTTTAATTGGAGATCTCAGATGATTTTTAGTTACAATGGACAAAGATGAGCTCACAAGGGTTAGGATTCCTTGGAGAGATATTACCTGCTGGCTACAGAAGTGCATTTAGTTCCAGCCTGTAAGCAGCTGTTTGTGTTATTAGCAAAGACAATAAGAGAACTTACTAGAAAGGGAGTAGCTCTGAAGGAGCATCTTGGACTTCCTGGCTTGCATGGTTCACATCCCAGCTTTAATGTGGTGTTAATCTAAGAAAGGAAGACCAAGCAAATGCCTGCAAAGGAAGATAACCAAACATCACACTGGCCTTTCAGCAAATCCCGAAAATGAAAGGAGAAGCTAAGCAAGCATGAGAGACGTGGGAAGGATTTCCTGGGGTCAGCCTAGTTCAGCTCTGCAGACTCTTCTCCTGTGGGAGGCTGGGGGACAGGCGCTGTCAGGAATGCTGCCTCCTTTGACAGCAGATCTGTTTTCGTGGCCAGAGGAAGTATTTAAAGCTTTTAGCACCTGAGGAATGTGAATTGCTCCAAGCTACAGCATAAGCCGCGTTCTTCATTTGGCCAATAACTTCACTGTTAGAGAATCAACACCTAAAATAGCCTCCTGTAAAAGCTGATCTGTTTGGGAAGCTTAAAGGTTCCCTCCCTACTGGTCAAAAACATTTTATGGGTTTTTTTTTTTAATGTGAAGGGAGTGACTTGGAATTTGTGGTTAGAAAAGTTGGCTTTTGGAGCCCCTGGGGTCTGTGGCACCAGGCATGCATGCAGCATGCTGGCTTTCTCTTGGAGCAAAACCTGTTTGCAGAGTGGTTCCCCACAGCTTCCAGGGTATGCAGGTTGCTGGCATACCATCCTTTTACAGCAAGGACAGCAGATCCATGTGAAAGCAGAACAAAGCAGAAGGGACAGATTTTCAGGTTTTCTCTGTGTAAGAAGCCAAGTGAAGCTTCAGTGGTGTCTGCTGAAAGCCTCCTCTGTCTGGGTAGAGAGGGACACAGAGCTCCCCACCACCAGCCATTGACTGGCCACTTCACTTGGCCGTGCTGCTCTCTCCAGCACTTGCAAGACAGCTGCAACATTTCCTGAGCCAGCTATTGAGGAGTTTCCCCTGGATGAAAACACTCCAAACAGCACAGGGGTTTTATGGCATCCACTCCTGGCCTCTCCTGACATCCAGTCTTGGCTGCTGCTTCCTGCTGATCCTCAACTGCCCATGTGTCTCATTCAGAGCCACTTCCAATCAGTGCCTACTCCAGGTACACACAACCCTCAGATTAGCACCAGAACTCTCCAGCTAGCAGAAGGCAGAGGAGCTCATAGCTGCTTTGGTATCTCCCACACCCAAGCTGAGCCACAGGATCAAATGTCTCATGCTGTGAACCAAGCCTATTCAACTCATTATGTAAGTAGATGTTTCTGTTTCATTCTAAATTTGGTGCCATCCACAGTGGCTGCCATTCCACCTGCTTTGCACTCTGGGTGCAAGTGCACTGTGTGTAAGGGGAAAACCCAGTAAATGAGCAGACCTCCTGGGAGCCTCAGCTCTGGAGCAGAGAAGGCAGGCAAGTCCTGTTTAGTAACACATTCATGGGTTCTACTGAGTCTTTTGGTTTGGTTTGGTTTGTGTGCAAGGCATTTTTGTTCTCTGATAAGACAGAAGTGCTTGGCTTTACAGGATTGCTCAGTGCAGAGGAACCAACCCACAAACCCAGAGAGCTGGGCTGAGGCTTACAGTGTCTGCAGGACATCACTGGTCTCCCCAGTGAAACTGGTGGTGGTGGTGCCATCAGGACACCCCCCCTGGGGAGGCTGTCTCCCAGCTGCACAGGGGAGGAACAGTGGGAAGCTGAGACCAAAGGTTTGACTGAACTAGGAGGAGGTTGGGAAGTGTGAAATGGAGCTGCCCAAGCAATCAGCCAAGCTTTTGGAAACATGGGAGTTTATTTTCTGAAGGTGTGAAAGGCAGTTTATTCAGTATTTCCTAAATCAAGAGGAGTTGTAGTCCAAGCATGCCTGAGAAATCAGTCCAGACAGAAAGAGAATACATCAGAGGGGGGGAGGGAGTCTGTGTGGATGTATCTATAGGTATGGATGTGTGCACCTATGGAGAGTCAGAGCACTGCAGGCCTGAGAGCCACCAGCCACCTCCAGCACTGCCCCTCTGCTGAGGCTGCTCAGGTGCAGGGAAAAAAAGCCAATTGAAGAAATCCACTTGCTCTTTGCCCCCAGCCACTTCTGCTTCTCTCTATCCTTCAGAGCAGTTTCACCTCTGCTATCCCAGCACAATAACTTGCAGAGCTGTGCTTAAAGCAGCTCTCTGAACTGGTTGGTCTTAACATCTCTTTTATACCCTGCTGCTACCCTGTCCATAGCCTTTGGATGGAACAACAGGTCACCTCTGACATGCAGGATTGTTGAGAGCAGTAAGAGGAGACACAGGCACAAATGATGTGCATCAGCAAAGCTGAGCTCAGGGGGAGACACTGAAGCATGACGTTTCTCTGCATCCTGTGCAGTATCAGCATGCCATCTGCCAGCAGGAGTTCAGATCAGCTCCTCCAGTGTCTCAGAAGAGATGAAAAATGTGCAGATTAGGATGCAGCTGAGCTGCTGCTGCTCATTTGTTTGTATAGGGCTAATTCTGTGCCCTTTGTAAATCCAGGAGAGCTGCTGGGAGGGAATCTTCAAAGGTGATGCTTGTGTGGGGTGTGTGTGTGCCGGGATAAAGTCTGGTCAGCTACTTTCCAGCTCCCCTGGGAAAACAGCAGAGCAAAGGAGACCAGAGGAAGGGTCCCAGGCACTGTCTGCCTTAGAGGCTCAGCACAAAACTTGGTGTGGAGAGAGTGAGCAAAGGCAGGAAAGGAAAGGAAAGGAAAGGAAAGGAAAGGAAGTGGCCTAGAAAGTGGCAGGTTCAGAAGGAGAGGGACAATTCACACATAGACTGAGGCAATTGTTTCTGTAGGACACTGTGGGCACTAGGACGTTGTGAGGGGCTGGAGAACCCTGTTTTGAGGCAATCCCAGGAAGAGAAGTCTGTGCAGGCTATTAAACACAGACACACCAGCCCTCACTCAGGAAGTCCCTGAGCCACAGACTGCTGGGTCTGGTGGAGTATTTAGGAGAAACAGGACTGTATACTTGATCTGTTTTTATACTGTCTGTAAGCTTTTGCAATTATCTGCTCTTGGAGATAGTTCTCTTCTGCTTGCTGGATCTGTTCTCTGACTCCCCCAGCTCTGGGGGGGTGTTCTGCAGGGCTCACAATTGTTTTGCTTCTCCTGCTTAGCTGATCTCTTCTCACAAGTGGCAATTCATCCAGGCAATGCTCAGAAGGTGAAAGAAAAATGTTTGAAGAGCAAAAATGCCCCAAATCTTCAGTGAAACAGGACTGACCAGCCAGAGGCTGTTGTCTGCTGTCACAGAGATCCAAATTTAGGAAGCATATGGGTGTGGGCATATTTAGAGTCACTGGCCACAGGCAGGACATAGCAGTGGTTACTAAAACTGCTCTGGAGTTGTTTGCCTTGCAGGATATGGTAAGGAGGCTGGGATTGAATGTCATGGACTAAGGGCACAAGAGTTAAGCTTGAAATAGCCCAACTGGAGACCACTGGGGCTGTAAAGAGGTGACTGGAGGGAGGCTGTCACAAGCTTTTTGCAAAGGCTAATGATTGCCCAGGAGTGTTGGCATGCAGGGCCCAGGCTGAGGGAGGCTCTGCTGGCTTTCCAACAGTGCTGGCCACAGGGAGATTAGCTCTCCATTTGCTGCAAGTTAATTATATTCCTGGTGATTTGTAACTCCATCCTGCTTGTCCTCATAGATTAAAAGGTTGATGATAAATGCTGCAAGAGGGAAGCTCATGTTAGGGCTCACAAGCCAGAACAAGAGACAGAGACCTCTCTCGGGGTTTGCATTACAGGTTCAGCCATTGTAAGTGGAAGTGCAGTTAAGTTTCCCTTTTAACCTCCTTTCCCAGGGTACACTCACATTATTTGTGTGTCTGTCTCCTTCCCTTTTGCATCTGCAGGCTGAGCTCCTGCAGATTCTCTGAAAACCAGTCTCTAGGTAGAAGGGAAAGGTCTGGAGCCCTGCCTCTCCTTACAGAAAGGAAAGAAGAATGTGCTCAGCAGTTCCCCAGGCTGTTTGGAGCACTCTAGGCCACCAGCAGAGATGTACTGGCCAGCAGTGCATGCTGCTCCTGGGACATGAGAGGCAGAGGGTGTCTGGTGGAGTGGGGGAATGGGAGCTGGCAGCATCCTCAGGAGGACAAGAGGAGGTTGCTGTAGAAAGGAGGGGAAATGGAGCCCAGGAAACTGTACTTTGTTCCACTGCTCAAAGAGCAACTTAAAAGATGAAGTTTCTGCCCGAGGTCCCATCTTAAAAGAAGGGCTCTTGAACCTCCAGTGGCTTCAGACAAATCCCTTTGGGTTGATGTGAGCAGCCCAGCTCTGGGCTGAGAGTGCATGCAACTGGGAAGCAGAGGGGAGCACCCTCTGCATAGCAATTGTTCAGCTGGCATCAGACTTGGTGTTTCAGTTCCAAGAACTGCCACTGCAGACAAACTCCTTCATCTGAAGAGATGGGAACTCTGATATTCCCAGGGAAATAAATGGTCTGGGAACAGAAGTACAGTATAGGGAAAGTTTGCTTCTGCATGTGAATCACTGATGCTCTCTGCAGTGCTCACTCCCTCATTCCTAGCACCTCTGTCCTTGCTGCCTCAGTCAGGACAGGTCTCTGCTGCAGCTTTGCTGTGGCTTTTCCTTTAGGAATGTAAAAGATCATACCCTGAGCAGTAAAATTGTGTTGGAAACCCCCAGGGTAGGTGAAATGAATAAGGAGAAATGAGTCCCTTAGCTAAGGGTCTGGCTCTGAGGTGGTAATTCCTCCAAACTGACTGGGAACATTTTGGCAGAACAAGCTGGGTTTCTATGCAAGTGTTTGTAGCAAGTTTTGAAGGTAAACCAAGTGCTTAAGGAATCTCTCTGCTGAGCAGTGGCTCCTGAAGTTGGGCAAAGATAGTGATTGGGCTCCAACACTTCCAGGGCCTCCAAGCTTCTTTGCAACCAGCTTTCAAATTGCCTTGGCCAGATAACCAGAGATTAAACCCAGGATAACTGCTCTGCCAAGCAATGCTGTTGCTGTGCAGTTTGAGGGTGATGATGCTGGAACCAACAACCCCTAGAGCAAAGATCTTGGCACTCCTGGAACAGCCAATTTAACTAGTGCTGCTAAGCCTGCTTCTGCCCCATCTGCCTGCCCTTCCACTCTCATGGGTGGCCAAAGAGGACATGCAAGAGCTGAAATCAGGAGCAGTTTGTATTCCCCTGGTAGGACACCCCCATTCCCACAGAGGACTGTAAGCTGGGCCCTCTTTCCCAGGAGGAACTCCCTTTCCCCTGCTGTGGGCTGCTGCCTCTCAGAAGCTTGTGTCACAGTTTTAGTCCCTTTTGGCCTCCTGTTAAAATAGCCCATCACATGGTGAGAGGCAGGATTGTGACTGGAAAGATAGGAACCCAGAGCCAACATAAATACTCACTGAAAAAAATAGCAATTACTTTCCAAACAGCTAAGCTCCCAGTTTATTTCTTCCTATTTCCTGACAAGTTATCACATTTGCTTAGCTCATGGCTTTTTCCTCCTTATCTCTGCTTTCTCCCTGCTGACATATCTCTGAAGTGCCACAGGAGCTGGGTCCTGCTACCCTTTGTGGGCTGTGGGAGTGACTTCCATTCAAACTTGCAGTTGTGCCTCCAGTTCTACCCTTAACACCTTCCTGGTGATACAGGGTAACCAAAGACACTTTGGTGCAGGCCAGGGTTCCTGCATTCCTCCTTGGCTAAATCAAATGGCCACAGTTGGGGGTTTGGGGTTTTCTGGTTTTGGTCTGAGGTGCTGGAGAATTCCTCTGCATGTCTAAAGTGGAAAACTGCCTTAATGCAGCCAACAGATTTGTCTCACTTCTCTTTCTGCCTTTCTGGACACTGGGCCAAGCAAGAAAAACAAGGAGAAAAGTGGAGTCTAGTGAAGGGCTGCTGTTCAAGTGGCTTTGGTCACCCTGGAGGAGGGGGCAAAGGAGAGTGGAATGGCATCTTGTGCTGCTCCTGGGGGCTACAAGGACCTTGTAAGGTCAAGGAGCCACAGGTAGAAACAAGGGAAGCTCTGGTTCCCATGCAGCAGGCAGTACCTAGCAGGGTGGTGGGACCTCCATCCTTGGAGCTTTTCCAAAGCTCAGCTGGGTGAGGCACTGCTCAACTTCCTCTCCCTGTGCAGCCAGCCCTGCTTGGAGCAGGAGCTTGGACTGGAGACCTCCAGAGCTCCTGTCCTGTCCTGTCCTTCAGTAATCTTCCTGCATGACTCCAGGGTCAAGCAGTCCATTGCTGCAGTCAGACACAATCACCACATTTCCCAGCTCCAAGCACACAGCTGTGCAGGGCTCTTGCTGCAAAACTCCCAGCAGTGGCTTCCTTCATGCTTTCACCAACAGATGGCTGCTGCATCTTTCACAAGTCTTGGAAAGCATGCCCAGATAGCCTGCTCTTTCTGCCCATGGTGGAGCTCCAAGAGCAGTTGCCTGTTCCCTGAGGGGCTCCCCTAAGCCTTTCTTTGTGAACCTGTTCCTTACAGGAGGCCTTCCTACCCTCTTTGCCTTTTTGCTTCCTGGCAGGCACTGAGAGACCCCCAGATAAAGCCTCCAGCCACCAGGCTCCTCTGTAAGCCCCTTTGCCTGCAGTCTCATCCCTTCAGGTGACTAAAACCCCAAAAGATCATGGAGGAGGTGTTTCAGATGTACTTTTCTCTTAGCAGCAATGGCTACAAAGGATACAAAGCTGGGAGAGGGCTCGGGCAGCTTAAGGAGGATGTGGCAGTGATGAGCAGAGAGTGGCACTGGAGGGAGGTTAACTAACATCAGTTAGTCAGATGGGGGGAGTCAGATTTCAGAGCCTCTGGGCAGATGTCAGGCCTCTCCTGGGGAGACCCCTCAGTATCACAAGGTTTCTGGTCTGGTTTTGCATGTGGGAGCTATTGACAGGCACTGGATCACTTAGTGACTTGCAGCCGGAGCTCCATTCGTTTGGTTCTGTCCCTGCATTTGCATTCCCATAGCACATCCCATCTCGGGCCTGCTGGTGCGTAGCAGTTCTGCAACATCACTTCTCCAGATGTCAGCTTCAAACTGGAGAGGGAAACATCTGGGGAGGGAAATGAGAGGTGGAGGATTTGCCAGCTGGGGCAGTGTGTGTGGTGAGAGGTTTGTGGTGTGTTTGCTGCAGTGACCCTCAGCCAAATAGCTAAGGTGTTGTTTGCACATGCTGTTTGCACACCTCACACAGGCATCACTACACTCTTTACAAGCCAGTTCCTATTGGGATGGGCTTGCCTGTTTCGAGTAAGAGGGTTAGAAAATCAATGTTGTGTCACACATTTTTGGAGGCAGTGCTGTCTGTCTGGAGGAGTTTCTGTGGGTGAGACCAGCCCTGCTGAGTGCTTTAACAGGCAGGGGGTTGGGCAGTTAGAACTGCCACAGGATTTTCCCAGGCTGACTGATGAAAGCTTAAAAAAAATCTCTGTTCTAATCAAAGATAAACTGACTGATCATGAGAAAGGAAATGCTTCTGGGAGTAACTCCTCTGGCCTGCCCTGTCATCCTCCAGCCTGCTGCTTGCCTGCCCTTTCTCAGGAGAAGGGCTGTGCACGTGGCCAGTCCCTCTCTCTGGGGATGGTGTATGTCCCTGGGGGTCAGTGTGGGCAGGAGCAAGGGAAGCTGAGCTCCCATGCCAGCATGCTCCCATGATCTCCTCTGAGCAGAATTGTACCCCATGGCATGGTGAAGCCTCTCAGGCTCTAGCTTTGTCCTCTGGCTTTGCCACCCAGGTCTCTGCTGCCAGGAGAGACTGTCCCCATAATGGGTTTGGAGTCTGGCTGCTTTCTAAAAGTGGAAAGCAAAACTATTTTGGGGACTTGGAGTTTCAGAGCTGTGGGGAAAGAAGAGGACACCAGCAGAGAGGGATGTGGGACCAGTGATGTGGGACTGCAGCCACAGACCTGGGGTATGGAGGTGTTCCACACTGAGAAAGAAATGAGCCACTGGCACTGGCATAGTGGGCTACAGTAGCCAAAAATGTGGGGGATTAAAGAAACTGCCTGCTCAGCCCCATTTTACCCAGCTGCTCTCTGTAGAACTGGTGTTCCCAAAGCTCAGGACAGATATCAAAGTGCCACTGCATTTGCAGAGCCCAGGAACCCAAAGCAAAACAAAACACAAAAGCCCCAAACCTCCAAACTTTGTCTTTAACCATCCTAAATTGTTTGGTCCTTGCTGTGATGTGTGCAGGAAAATCCCTTCTGTCAGGGACACCCCTGGGAGCTGTGCACACAGCAGGCCAAGGCTGGGCACTTCCCAGGGGTGCTCTTGGATTAGCCAGGAGATATTTTCTGAGGGGTGTCTGGAAAATGTGCACCACAGGCCAGTGGCTGACAGTCAGCTCTCCTACAGCCCTGAGAGCAAAACCTGTCACTCCCCTTGAAAGAGAGAGTTACCCTGCAGCAGGGAGGGTAACTTCTCTGGACAAAAGGTTATTTACATACCCAGTTTTCTGCAGAGAGCTGTGCTGGAGGGGAAGCAAGTTTCAGCTCGGTGAAACGCATGGGACCCTGGGGGCTAGTGCAGCTGGGTGTCCTCAGGGGCTTTCTCAAGGGGCCTCTCTGCCCTAGCACCACTCGGATGTGAAGGCTTCCCAGCCTGAGGGAGCTGCCCTGGGAGAGCCTGGGGGAGCAGAACAGGCCCATACCCACTGCTCTGTCCAGAAAAGTCATCAACGTCACAAACTGGGTGCAGGTCTTCAGCTGGTATGGTGCCATCCCTCAGCTAACTGCAGGGAAGAGAGTGGCCCCTGAGGAGGAGCAGCCCCCCAGGTGAGAAGGGACAAGGTGTGGGACAGTGGAAGGGCCCTGGGGGATGGGGCACAGGATTGAAACCAAGCAGGAGTTCTGCAGCAGTAAACCAAACTCTAAACTTTGCATCCATTTGGAGCTAAGCTTAACCCCAGCTCTGCCAAATGTGTGCTCCTGTGGCTGGAGGCCTGCCAGGCAAGCCTGCTCTAGATGTCTGATATTTTGGGAACAAGAAGGGAGGTTTTTTTGTCCCCCTAGAGCTTTTGCCAAACCTCAGCTTCTGAGCATGGGGATGTAGCTTGGGCAGGAGGGTCCTGCTCCAGAGTCTTGCTATGTGGCTCTGGAGGAATAAACCTGGCTCAAGCCCTCTGGTACTGGATGCTGAGGTGCCCAGCACCATGGCACAGCAGGACTGTGGCCAGGCAGGACTCAGCTCTGCTCCTTCTTGGTGCCAGCACAAGTAGTGGAGTGAGCCCAGGATTCCCAAGCTGCTCTGGGCACTAAGCCACTGGCCTCCTTCCCATTAGCCATAATCACTGCTTTGCTGGAAAATTGATGGGAGCTGCTGTGGTGAAACTGATGACTCTAGAAGCTGTTGTAAATGGAATGTGTTTCTAGGATCTGACAGTGTTTATGGCAGCCACCTCAGCCACCCATCATCCACAGTGGCTATGACACTGCTTCTGCTGATGCCCTCAAGATAGCCATGGGCTTCTGTCAGGGCTTGTAGGCTCATCCCTGGCTCTCCTGGTGTTCAGCTTCTGCCAAAAAGCATGGCAATGAGTCCCTCTGGGTTACTGTTATTGCTGGAGATGTTGTTGTGAGCCATTACATTTGCTAACCCTATTTTCAAGGCTATTACACTATTTAACTTGGCTGCTCCAGTGTGCTTTGAAAGTTGTGTTTCCAACATAGGCTATGGGATAAAAATAGCCAGTGCCAAATCAAAATAATCCCTGGAGGAACTCAGATTCCTCATTGCACAATGAGTTGCTCTTCTCACAAAACAGCAGGCACATTTCAACTCAGTGATGGTTCCTTCTCCACCAGTGTTGGTCAACTTAGACCTCTGTCAGCTGGGGAGAGGCTGCCATCAGAAAGGGCAGGAGAAAGCTCCTGAGAAAAGGCCTGAGAGCATTTCACATCTCAGGACACAGCAGTTTTTCCAGGCTGGACACTTAGATAGGGCTTAGGTGACCACCACCAACAGCTTCTGCATTTGTATTTAGCTTTTCCTTTGCTAAGCTCCTGTGTGGGTGTGGGAGAGAAATCTCCTGCCTCATCCATTGCTGGAATTTCTGGGAATGGGGCAGCCTCTGGCTGCAGCCTTGCAGTTTGGGGTTGAGGCTGGGGATGGGGCCAGAAACAGCATTTTGCAAGCAGCAGTGTGCAGCAGCCTGGCAGGCAGGCAGGCAGATCCCGTGGGGCTGTCGTTACCCCAGAAGCATTCCTCTGGGCTGTGGCAGGGCACAGGGAGTGAGGGCCAGCAGTGGCCTTTAGGCTGCCCACCATCCCCGCTCCATCCTGCAGAGGGAGATGAGTCAAGCCCTTGGCCCTGCAGCTCCAGCAGCTGGAGGATGGTCCAGGCCCTCCCACAATACCAAACAGAAAGCTGGGGGCTGTGCTCTGTGGAACTCCAGCACAGGAGCTGAAGTCTAAGAGGTCCGGATGGGCTGCTGGCACTGCTGGGCAGCCTCCTGCTCCGTGCTTGGCTCCTGAAGTCCTGCTAAACCTTGTGTCCCTGTCCTGAGGGGCTCTGGGAGCATTGTGTTGGAGGAGATGGGAGGGTGCAGGGTGCCTTAGCTTTTCCTCTCAAGCTGTGCCAAGCCAGGGCTTACCGTGGCTCTGCCCAGACACACTGAGCAAGTGCTCTCCAGGGCTTGCTCTTGTTCCATTTGTTTCTTGAAGACTGAAAGGAGATAAACAAACAAAAATGTGAGGTGGATGCTACCAAGTTACAGGGAAGCTTTCTGAACTCCATGTGCTCCTCAGGGAGCTGGGAAGTGTCCCCAGCTGGCCAGGACCTTCTGTCCTCCAGAAGATGGTGAAGGCCCTGGTGCTCAGAGCCATGCTGGGGCTGGTGCTGTGTGTGTGGGACATGCAGTGCCTCCCTCCCCCAGATGGATGGAAACTTCTCTGGTTTCCAAAATGAGTTTCCAAATGGGGTGGAATTTCCTTTCAGCAGGAATTCTTGCAGATCTGCTCCTTCTTGTGAAACCCAGTGGCAAGTCCTGTCCAAAGGCCCTTCTCTGGATCCCTCACCCAAAGCAGGGGGCAGATTTCAAGTGTGTTTCGTACAGAGGGCAAGCACTCAGGGTTACCCTGCTGAGAGGCTGAGGCAGGGACTCCCTCTTTGCTATGGAGCTGCTTGGCTTTTTGTTCTGACAGGGCTTTAGCTGCTTGGGCACCTGGCTGTGTTCAAGCCCCTGGACACACAGAGCCCTGCAGGAGTCCCTGCTGCTTAGCACAGCAGCCTCTGTGTGCAAAGGGCCCCAGACCTTGGGGCTGGTCACGCACCCAAACCACATGAACACAAAGAGAGGACTTTGCAGCAAGGCAGAGTGTCAATAATCCCATTTAAGAATGACATATTTTATTTTCCATGTCTTCTGGTACCATCTGGACCTCTGGGGAAATATCTGGAGCAGCCTGGCAGATTCCCAACCACACATCTGAAAAGACTTATTTTCAAAAGGCCAGAAAAACAACTGTTTGTGAGGGCTGATTTCAGAGTCTGACTTCACTTTGAGCAGTGCCTCCTTCTCACTTTGGTTACCAGGGTCATGCTTTCTCAAAATTTGTGACCAAACTCAAGCTCCAGACAGAAAACACAACTGCCTTTCTATATGAAGATGGACTCTTTAGCCCTAAACAAGGCAGATAATTTCATTTGAAGCCTCAGTTACAGAAACTCTTTGTCTGAAATTCCTGCAGAGAAGCATTATCTCATTGCACCCAGCTTCAGTGGGCACCAAGGGAGCATCTATGCCCAGCCCTGTTCTGGGAGTCTGAGCCCAGTGGCTCTTTTGCTCAAAAGCAGGTCAGATTTTACTCCTTTTCCAGCAAGATCCAATGTAAGATTTCCAGGACACCAGAAGAAATCGCTGCTTCTCTTTCTAGAAGCTCTGCCAGAGACAAGCTCCTTTGTACTCAGGCTAACTCCTGTCTTTACTGTGTGATTGATGACTCAAATGATGAGGTTTTGTTTCCCATTTCTACCTGAGATTTCCTGTTTGGGCTCTTCCCAGATGCAATGAGAAAAGTTACCACAAAGATATTTATGGACATAGGACTCCAGCTGCTGAATCTGTAATTGCCCAGCCCCAGGGCAGAGCATCCTTTCAGCTGAATCAGTGGCAAACTGGCCTTGCTTACAGCACCATTCCCCTACCCTGCTGGCTTCTTTGGTGTGATGATGTGCAGCAAAATGATATTAGACCTTGTGATCACCCAGCAGCTCTGGATGCCGTCGTCTCTCTGTCTTCTCTGATCCCTGGTATGCCCAGCCCCGTGCTGGCATCCTCCTGTCCTTCAAACACTTCTCTTGCAGAGGTTTAAATGTTTGGGTTGGATCCTTTTGGGGACCACTGAGAATTTCCATTGCCAAAGGCATTTTTTCCATGGAAACCTCCATTTAGAACCAGCATCAGCAGTCCCCATGCATAGCACAGCCTGTGTATGAGCCAGTGGGTTATATATGAGCAGTGAGTAAGCTGCTCAAGGTGACCTCAGCTCAGCATCCAGGCTGAAGACCTGGCTTATCCTGGAGATGTGTCTGGCAAGGAGCTTTGTCTCAGCAGCCTGGGATCCCTTCTGCACACCCCTCCCATGTCACTGTCTGAATGCCAGTGGGGCTGATGCAGTGATCCCAAAGGATGCGTGGAGAGCCTGGGACTCAGAGCACTGATCTGCTGAGTGAGATACCCAGCCACCTTTGCTGATCAACTCCAACTGCAGCTAGATCCAAACTTTAACTCCATAAAGGCACAAAAATGTTTGTTCTCTCCACAGCAGCCACATGGAAAGGATGATGGTGGGGATAGGACCATTTCCAGAAAGGAGAGATCCACCCTTTCCAACCTACCCAAGCTGGGATGGCTCCCAGGAGGTGTGGGCCCCACCATGCCTCAGCTCCCTGCCTGCAGCTCCTGTGTCCTTCATCACTGGTGTCTGAGCTGTCAAATCCTTCCACATTCCTGCCCTAATCCACCCTCAGCAGTGCTTGCTGCTGCTGCCAGAAGCATTTCTGACCCTCATCTCAGGAGCACACCGTGGCAGAGCCATGCTGTTGGGTTACTGTCCTGCTCCCATGGCTGCTGCAGAGAGCCCAACACAGTGACCACAGCCCCCAGACTCCTGAGCCACCATGGCTGCTGCAGTAAGGTAATGTTTCTGGCCCACAGCCAGGGTCAGGTGCAAACACTTTTGTCCCTGTACCAATAGCCACAGCTGAAAGAGCAAACTCTCCCTGAAGAGAAAAGATCCTCTTGCTGCCAGGAAACCACATCTGAGCTCCTTTACCACTGACCTGCCACAAATGATCATCTGTGCAGTCATCAGGCAGCTCTGATGGTCAGAATATCAGCAAGTTGCTGATGACTTAATTCCAGTTGAGGACAGCATGAGCCTGCCAGGGTGGTGTGTGCAACCATGAAGGAGGGAAATCCAGCTGTCTTGGACCACCAGCCTGGTGGGAAAGGCCAGGAGGACCCAGCTTTCAGTTGTAACATGTGAGTTGAAATGATGGGGGCACTCTGGAAGAAATATGCCTGTGCCCATTGGCACAGAGCTCCTTCCTCAGAGGTGGTGGCAGGCTCTTGGGAAGGCTTGTCTCTTGTAAGAGGCAAGTGGCTTTATGGGAGACACCATGGGCATGAGGATGTTCTTGGCTCTTCCCCATGAGGTGAGCAGCAAGCGTGGCAGCAGGGGTTGCAGACGCTGCCTGAGTGTTTTCCAGCAGAAGGCTGTGTAGGAGGCTCAGAGGAAAAACCATCCTGCTGGCAGTGACACTGAAGCCACAGATGGTGAAGAAACCACATAACCAAAGGCTGGCCTTGAGAAAACATCCTGCTCCCCTACCCTTGCAACCAGGAACCACCACTGACCTGCTCACAGCAGACACTGGTTTTTCCATGAGCTTGCTCAGACCCAGGGGTTTCTTCTCCTTGATAAATCCCCTGCAGGGACACCCTGCCACCCCAGACTGCTCCTGGGGCCTCAGCTGAAACACTCCTGGACAACCCTTTGCCCTGATCTTTCCTCCCCTTCCCCGAAGTGTGGTGGAGCTGAGAGCATAGCAGGAAAGACCTGTGGGTGCCAGTATGAAGGTGGCATTGTGTTGAGCAAAATTGTCCATTTTGCCTGATTTCCCTGCTATAAATGAACCTAAGAGCTGAAGGGCAGCTTTGTCCCTGTTCCCCTAATGTCTGCCTGTAGCTTTTTAGACAAGACATTGAGTCTCTTGATCCCAGGGAGGATAATTGCTTCCATGGCTGTTGGCAAGGGTAGGTAGGACCTGGCTGCCCTCAGTGCTCAGTAGCTTGAGGTTGAGTATTTGCTCCATTTCCTTGGAGAGAGCAGGAGTTATTTACTGGGGAAAAGATCTCATGATAGCTGGAACATGGCCCAGGGACCAGTGACCTGAAGAAGAAGTGAATTTGGTGATGAAACCAAAACCAGAAGTGAAAAGGCCAGCCTGGTGACGGGGCCTGTAGCCAAGCTGAGCCCATCAGTAATAGCTGGTTCACTGCCAGGCTCAGGGACCCCCAGAGGGGCAGGATCTCCCCATGGCAGCGTGTGCTGGGCTGGGGTCTCGTGCCCTGGCTCCAGCCCTGCTGCTCTGCCAACAGGAAGCTGGCAAGCAGCTGCTGAGTAAGTCACTTGGGGGAGTTTGGACCAAACTGCCTTTCAACTCCTCAATGTGTAGGAAGGAAAAAGCCCTGAATACGTCTTTGTGACCAAGTTTGGCACCAGCCCTGCTCTGCAAGAGGGACAAGAATGTGGCCATTTAGAGGGGAGTCAGCTGCCCTTTAAGAAATGAAATGGTCCCTTCCCTTTCCTGCCAGGCTTTATTGAGGGGAGAATAGGAAGGAGACAGTGAGCAGCTTCTTTCTCTTGCTGGCACTGAGGGCTGCCACCCTAACGGTGGATGTCAGAGCACGGGAGAGCCCTCTCTCCAGGGAAGCTGCAGAGCCCAGCAATGATGCCCTCCCTCTCCCTGCAGCCCATCTGCTCTAGGAGGAGTTGGGCTGGGGCAGCAGTCCCCCAGATCTGCCCTTTCCCTGATGATTGCCTGCACCCTGCAGTGATTTCACTGGATTTTCACTCCAGCAAAACATTTGTCCATCTCCTCCACAGGGCTCACTGGGGGGGTTGGAAGCAAACAGTCTGGAAGGTTTAGCCCTTTGCTGAAACAATTCCCCACCCAGTTTTTGAGCAGTTTCTGCCTGTTACATTCAGATGGACTCTGGCCAAGTGTTTGTGGGTTTGGTTGGGTCTCTTTCTTGGAAAGGCTTAGATATTTTGTACAGATCCTTCCTTCGTGGACAGCTTGAAATCCAGGGGCTATGTGGCAATCTGGAATGAAGACAGACTCTGTTTTATCAAACCCTTTGGGAGGCTGGCCCTCTGCTTTCTCTCTGGTTAAAGCTTTGACCACATTGACTGGCACAGTTGTCCAGTGCAAGAGGGAAGAGGTCTCTGGGGCAGACAGTCTGTGTCAGGCCAGGCTGTGAGCTCACAGCTCAGTCACACTGCACCCAGCAGCTTTCCAAAGAGTGCCTGAGGACTTTTCTGAATGACTTGCTGTGGGACCTGACAAATCCTGAAGCAGGAGGAAGGTCCAGATGATTTCAGAACGCTTCAGGTGCCAGGGAAAAGGAAAAACAAGCAGGGCAGATATTTGTAGGTTGGCTAGTGCTAACTGGGATCATTCCACAGGCATCATTTTCTCCCAGGGTAGGCTTTTTGTCAGAAATGCTTGTAATAAAGTGCAAGATGTGCAGGGGGCTTGGGTGGGAGTCAAGATAACAGTTGCTTTCTTCTTGGGTTTCATTCCTTTCTTGCCTTCTCCTGGTTTGGCATCTTATGCTAAGCTTAAGCAGAATATTGGTTAAAAGCTTCACTGGCTGCTTCCTTCTCCTGCCATGTCCTGCAGATCTGAAAGACAGAGGCAGCTCCCCCACTGCTTCCTCATGTAAGGTCAGCAGCAGTGTCTTCAGTGTAGAACCCAACCTTTTTTACAGCTCAGAGTGTTTTGAGAGATGTTTGTGGGCTCACTGTGGATGGGGTTGAATTAATCCTTCTGACCCTGCCTGCACAGCACCAGTGCTTCAGTGTGCATGCATCATGGCATCAGTTTGGTTCCTCAGCAGAGGGGAGAGGCAGAGAAACTGCAGAGCCCAGTGAAGGGTCTCCAGGAGGGGCAGGGCTGGGGAGGAGAGGCTGAGAGAGAGGCTTTGTTCACCCTGGAGGATGAGGTGGAAGGGGTTGAGACCCATCTTGCATGATGGCCCAGGGTGCTTGAGGAACCCTGCGTGGGCAAGGGGAACTGGCTGCACACAAAGATGGGGCTCTTCCCCCTGAGAGCAGCACAGCCCTGGGACCAGACCCAAGGAGGTGCTGGGACCTCCATCCTCAGGGGTCTTCAAAACTCAATGGCAAGGCCAGGCTCTAGGCATGCCAGAGACAGAGCTCATAAAACCTGTGGAAGATGGTAACCCCCTGCTCTTCCTTGGTTCCTTTTTCAACCTGAAAAATCAGGCATAGCACAGCAGGACCAAACAGCACAGCAGGAACAGACTGGGAAGAGGAGACACCTTTCCAGGTCTACCTTTTCCCACCTGCCAGGCAGCACAGGGGGACTGATAAAAGTTTAGACCAGAAGCCATGAATCTAGATCACTTGGAATAGGTTATTTTACATTAAAGATCATTGTTCCTTAAGTATAAGTAACCACAGCACAGCCTGCTTACATGATTTGTTCCTGGAGAGTTTGATCTCTTACTGCAACGGGGAGAGTGGAGTTCAGTTTCACATTTCAGCCTCTCACTGTCTGTTACTTGCCTGTGCCAAAACTGTCCTTAAAGGTTTGTTTAAAGATTTCCTGGATTTACACAAAGCTGTTATTTTAGCTGAGCAAGTTCTTTACAAGCTTGTTGTCAGTAACTGATTTCTTTTTTTCTCTCCAGTGACAGAGTTCATATTTTTACAAGAAGATAGCATGTCTCTGCTCTTTCCTCAGAAATGTAGGCCAACCAAAATTCCTCAGCCCTTTGATGAACTCCTTCAGATCATTTAAAAGTAACTGAACTGGAAAAAATAAATATATAGGTATAAAATAAGGGGATTTTAAATTTCCCTTTTAGTTAATCCAGGAATTTAGGAGATGGTGAACTCTGTTGTGGCTGATGCTAGGGTTGAGTCTGTCCTGCTTTTGCTGGGCCAGCCATGGGCTGCAGGTCATGAGCAGTTTGGAATCAGGCAGGGCAGGTGAGCTGAGTTGTCTCCCAGGTGTATCCCAGGCCAGAAATGTCCCACCCAGTACAAAAGTGAAGTTTGCTACAAGAGGTGTCTCCTGCTTGGGATTTTTGCTTGCCAGCCACCTGCTTCTCTTCCCTCCCCTGTTCTTCAGGCCTGCTCTCCTGTTTTGCTGTGGCTGCTGTACCTCTGCTGGGCTGAGGATAACGTTTTACACTTTGTATTGGCATTAGTTTGGCTGTTTGATTACATTCATTTTCATGTCAAACTGTGGCTCTTCTCTCTTCTGCCAGTTCTCCTCCTCCATTGGAGGGCAGTCAGCAGGTGATAGAGCAACTGCTGTAGTTTAGCCCCAGCTATGGTCTAAGTGTAGCCAGAGTCCCTGTGTGTGATGCTGTCCTCGCTGAACTAGGTTATTCATTATTGCCAGTTCTGAACGTTCTCCTCCCAGGCTTGGCCCCAGCAGCAGCTTAGCAACCACCTGGGCTAGCCTGGAGGCATGCACATGCTGGCTGCAAGCTACCAAACCCTGCTTGCCCACTTGATGTTGGTTCTTGCAGTGCTTTGGGAATGGGCTGCTTTGGCATCTGCCAAGCTCCTGTTCCCACCTCTTGTGCCCCTCTTCCTCGTCAACATGAGCAACTCTTGGTACTGGAAACAAGTGTGGTACCAATGGCTGCTAAGCAGGCCTGGAGGGGGGCAAGCAAGGACCCACCACTGTGACAGTCAACCTCTAGCCACACTTCTTGTGGCTCACCTTTCCCTCCTGGCACCCATTCCCACTCAGCACGAGCTGGACACTTCAGTGGAAGTCACTGCTGAAAACTCAGGCACCCCAGAACTGCAAATCACCAGCTCAAAGGGAACTTGTGCCATGTGAACTCAAGCTCTCCCACACCTCTGCTCTGACAGCAAGGTCTGCTTGCACACTTGGTGACTGTGCTCCCTCTGTGAGTGCTTTAGAGGAGTCCTTCTGTGCCTCTTGGAAAGAAATCTGTCTACTTCTGAAATTCTGAACTAATATTACTTCATCTCTTGCCAACAGTGGATTGAAAACTGATAAGAGTCTTTCAGGCTGCATAGCAGATATTTGGGGAGTTTTGGCTTACTTCTCCATGACATTTTTATTCCTTCCATATGAAACAGATATAAACACATAGATGTTAAAAGCTCTTTCTTTTGTTGGCATAAACTGGGGAGAAGGAAGCTATTTGAAGTGACATTTCCTTAGTGTTTTGGAAGCCAATATCCTTCTTTACAAAGGCTTCTCCCACCCCTTTTCTTTGGTCAAGTCTCCCAATGGGTTGGCCAAGATGAAAATTGCCATTTTCATACAAATGCATTTTCTGGGTGAAATGCAGTTGAAAGATAAATATTTCTGTAAGAGCTGGTCATAAAATCCCACTTTTATTGCTACTCATCCACCTCCTCCTGGCACTGCAAACACATTCCCTGTGGTTGGAGCTAGAAATGATCAACTGCAATTAATCTGGGCAGAAAATGAAGGGGTTGAGTTTTGATATGATCTCCTTGTGCTCTGCTGGACAACAGCTCCTGTGGCTGTGAGTGGTTTGGGAGACCACAACCTTCCCACATCCTCAGCTGGATCCTCAGTCTCCTCTCCTGCTTTGGGTCCCCAGCCCTACCAGGACATGCCTGTGCAGTGAATTGTCCTCTGGTTCGGGCTGAACAAGCTGTGGAGTAGGATAGTGGGGCTTGGTTTTATTTTTGGGTCTCTTCCCTGGGCTTTAAGTCCTGGCTCAGTTCACATCACAGCCAGCAGCTCACCCAGGTGTTGGCCTCTCTGGGCTAAAGTCACCACTGGGTCCCTGCTTGCTGCTGAGGGATCCCATGCAATAATGTCTGCTGGTGCCTGAGGGTGGCAGAGGCTTTCAGAGGCTTTCTGCCCACTATTAGGGTTTTGAACTTCCTGTAAAATTGAGTGGATTAGAAACAATTCAAGTTGCTACAGAGCTGCTTCTAGCAGAGTCTTTATTTGATTTGAAAGCAAAAGGTATTTCATTGGCACTCCAGAAAGTGTCAACACTTCTTCCTACAGGTGAGCAGCACCATTCAGAGCTTGGCAGCTGCTCTGGAGAGGTGGCCTCTCTACTCCAAGCATTCTGTGCTGACACTCCAGACTGATGGAGCCCTTAGCACCCATGGTGTTGGGGAAAGGACACTGCTGGGGCTGGCTCCTCAGAGCAGCCAGTGCTGCTCTTGCTGGTGTGAGGCAGGGGCAGAAAGCACTGATGGCAGCTGCAGTGCACAGGAGCTGCAGGGCAGTGAGGAGGAGGAGGAGACAATTCCTGTAGCAGTTCTGGTGAACAGATGCCACAGTACCAGTCCCACTTCTCCTGTCCACAGGACCCTCCCTGCACACTGGGCTGGAGATGAAAACCTGATCTGCTGCTGGTACCCAGGAAGCTGGGTTGTTCCCCAACAGGGGGATGCACCCTGGAAGTGCATTCTCCAAAGGGAATCCCCATCCTCTGGCTCCTGGCCAGGCCACCTGCATTTGAAACTCCATGGGACTTTGCTTGGGTTTCTGTGTTGCTAATCCTCCCCAGAAGAAATCCCAGGCCTTTCTGGACCTCTTCCCTGTTGGCTAGGACAGCTGCCAGGGCTGCACTGCTGCTTCTTGTCAGTACAGGAGCCACTTCTAAGCCCGTGTGTTTCCAGAAGGCAAGGGAAGCTCTGCTTTCCCCACAAGGGCTGCAATCTGATGCTGTCTGCTCTGCTTCCTAGATACTCGGATCCTTCCTTGGCCCCAACCCTGAACAAAGCAGGTTAAAATCAAATCATCTGTCTAGTTAACTGGTGATCCAGATAAAAATAGACCTCTCTGCTCCTGGTGTGTCCCAGCTGCCTCCTGTAACTGTTAGGCAATGCATGCAGGCTGGAGGAAGGTTAGGGAAAAGGGCTTGTGCTGGCTCAGAGCATTTCTTGGCTCCCTGGTGCCACAAGCAACCTGTTCTAGTGTTTCACCACCCTCATTATAAAGAATTTCTTCCTTATATCTAGTCTAAATCTACTCTCTTTTAGTTTAAAACTATTTCCCTTTGTTCTGTTGCTACAGACCCTATGAAATATTTTATCTCCATCTTTCTTATAAGCCTCCTTTAAGCACTGAAGGGCTGCAAGGTCTCCCTGGAGCCTTCTCTTCTCCAGGCTGAACAACCCCAACTCCCTCAGCCTGAATTTCATTGGGTCTTGACCATGTCTTGTGGCAAGATCATAGTTTCTCATGAGTTTCAAGCACCAGGGAGGAAATTCTAGTTTCCAGCAGAGAAGAATAAAGCAAATTCATGTGATCACATGTTCATGCTAAACATAACAAGCACCAGAAGAGAGCTCTCCTTCAGCTGGTCCTCAGAGGCCAGGTTTCAAACAGAAATAGTCTCTGCAAGCATTCATGAAGGAGAAAACAAACAAGGCTGCTGGGCTGCATGACCTACTCTGGGCCAGGACTAGTAGGTCCTCAGCATCAAACTGCAGCTTGTGCACCAGCTCGGGCTCAAGAGGGCAGCAGTAAGAAGCTGGCCTTAAGTCACCCTCTTCCATATATTTTACACTGAAAGGACTCAGGTGATGACATCCTGGGTGGTGATGGGAGCAAGGAGGGCATAATCTTGACCAAGAAGGTGGATTTTATCTAAGTGCTGCTGCCTAGAGTTGGGTAGAAGAATGCCATCCCACAGACCTGGAGGGGCCAGGCAGGAAGCACTGGGGGAAGGAGAACGTGTGGGATGGGGCTAGCAGTGCTGTCTGCAGGAACACTGTACAGGAGAGAGTTCATATGTCAGTGGCAGAGCTTTGTTTTCCTTGCAAAATGCACATACTGTTGGCAGGAGGCTAAGAGCAAGCAGGGGTGGGCTGGAGTCACGCTCTGGCTCCAGAGCATTCCTCCTGGGAGATGCCGGAGGGCCTTGCGAGTTCATCTCTGGTCCGTTACGTTACTGGATGCTTCTCTTCCATGTTTATGTGGTGGAAACATCTGAAAACAATTTGGGCCTGTCAAGCTTTGTGGATGGTCAGGGTTCTGCGTGGGATTTGCTCTCCACCTTGGCCAGGACTAGCTGTGGCGGCTCTGTGTTTGCTCATCAGCTAACGAGATGCAATCTAGTTAGCGAGGCTCTCCGGGGGCTGCCTTTGAAGTGTGGTTGCTGTTCGTGGGCACACGTAGGGGTGGGTGGGGTACGGATGAGCTCACCCTTCCCAGGGAGCACTGGTCCTGCAAGAGCAGTTCTCCAGCTCGCCTTGACTGCTCTCACCTGCAGGTCAGCAGGGAAGAGGCAGTAGGATGGTAAAGATTATGCTTCCCCCCCCTCAGTCATTGCTTATGACAAAAACATCTGCAGCTGTAGGCCAGGGACCTGTTGAAGAGGCACGTGCATGCTGTAGGCCTTGCTGGAGCTCCAGTAAACCTCTGCATGAGCAATAAATGTTGACCAATGCTCCGGGGAGGGCAAATGGAGACATTTTTGGCAATAATCCCGGGAGAAAGGCAAAGAAGGCTCTGAGCAGTTGAGGTAGGAGGATGCCATCCAGAAGGGCAAAGTGTTTTAAGCTAGGAGGGAAGAAACAGTTTAGGGAAGGGATGATACTCTAACCACATGTCTGGAGGAGGAGGTGTGAAGAACTTTGTGGGAAACACAGGGCTAAGTATTGAGGGGAATGAGGAAAGGAGCAGGTAAAGGACAGTGAAACAGCAAGAGAGGGAGGTGGCTGGGAGCAACCTAGCCGAGCGTTGGCCGTTGTGTGCGGGGGCACCGTGGGAGAGGCTCACCCACCCCACCCCCCCGGGTGGCAGCGGGTCGGGACAAGCCTGGCCGGGGCTTGGCAGCCCAGCTGTGGCAGTGCTGCGGGCGCCGGGGCTGCCCACGCGGGGCTCCCCGAGTTCGATCCGGGCGCTGCGGGGAAGCGAAGCTCCTAGGAGCCGCGGGAGCGCCCCGCGGGTTCGGGGCTAACAGAACCTGCGGCTTAACGGTCACCGTAGCCGGGGCGGCCGGCAGTTGGGCGGCCGCACGGCCGAAGATGGGAGAGATGCGCAACCCCAAAGCGGACCCCAAAAGGGCTGCGGTGAGGTGGAAGCTCCGAGCCGGGGCTCCGGGGGCCACGCTGCGGGGGCCGCGGGCGGGCCGGTGGCTTCCGCCCGGCGCGGCGCATTCCTACACCGTGAGTCAGGGCGGCGGCGCGGCGGGATGCGTCGTCCCGCTGCCCTGGGCTCTGGCAGTTTCCCGGCGGGGCTCAAACCTCCGATCCCGGCACTGTTCCCGTCACCCATTTGCATGCTGCAGCTGTGAATGGCGTGCACGGCCGGCCGGCCCCTGGCACGGGGGAGGAGTCTCCGCGCCCTACACGGCCCGAGCTCGGCGGCGCCGGTCCCTTAAACAGCACTGGAGGGTGGCCCGAGTCGAGCGGCGCTTCGCCGCTGCGCTTTACCCGCCTTCACGGTGAGTGCGGGGCACGGGGCGTGGAGGGGAACCGGAGAACCGGGGAGGGTGTGCGTATCAGGAGGCACGCGTCAGTTGCGGGCTCCGTCCCGTCGCGGGCCCGGTAGCCTCAGCCGCGGCTCGGCAGCCCTCTGCTGGCGGCCCGACTGTGAGGGGCAGCCCCGGCGCTCTGCCGACGGCTGAGGTGGCTCGAACCGGGGGAGGGGGTCCGAGGCCCGAGCCCTGTGGTGCCAGTTCCGACCCTTGACAGCCCTCGGAAAATGGCTCCCCGCTGGGCACCGTCGCCCGCCCGGTGAGGTGAGGAGCGTCGGGGGTGGCCTTCTCCCGTGCCCTGGTGCCTGTCAGTGACGGGTGGACGTGGTAGCGTTGGACCCGTGTGATCTGGCGTCCCCCCGGGCTTGTCGTGGTGCTTTGGAGCTCGGGGCTCAGGTGCTTTGAGCTGTAGATGCTTCCGCTGGTGGCTTGTTTCAGCTGATTCAGGTCCACGCTGGAGCTGAAAGGCTCCTCCGCCTCCCATCTCCTGCCACGCGTTCCCACTTAGCCCTCCCCTGATGTTGGCACTGGGGTTTGGCAGCCACTTTGTGAGCTGCTGTGGTGGAGAACGTGCCACTTTTTACATGTAAAGGTTAGCTTTTCCTCTGGATCGAGTGCCTTTTTACTGACTTTTCACACTGTGCGCTGTCGGCACGAATCAAGGGATCACAGCCGCCCAACGCGAGTCCGTGTAAAGCTTTTGCAGGATCGCACCCTCAGTGCTGAGTCGTTTCAGGCTCCTCAGAGTGACCTGTCCAACTCCCCTGCTAGCCCTGCTGGTCCAAAGTGCCCCCTGTGCTTGTTTTGACTTGTGCTTTTCTCTCATCTCGCTCAGGAGAGGTAAGCGGCAGCACAACCAAGTTCTATTCAGTGCTTGTTCTTGCGCAGGACTTGGTTCAGGCTGCTGATTCTCTGGCAGGTTGGCTTTGTGGCAGGGTGCAGAGCGTTGGTCAGGGATGTCTCCAGGCCAGGTCTTGAAGTGAGCAGGAAGTTGTTTCCTTTCTTCCTGTTTTTGTCCCCATGGCTGCTAATTTCCTCTGGGAAGAAAGCTGTGCGTTCTGCGCCGAAGGAAAAAACAGCCACACGTAACGGGAAGGGACAAGGTGCTGAAGGCACTTCTGAATGAAGCATGGGATGAGGAGGGGAGCACAGGCTGTTAGCTGCAGCAACACTGCTAGAGCAGCAAGGACAAGTACTTCTCTTTGTGCTGTGACCACAGGGGTAAAAAGGGCCCAGCTGGGGTAAGGTGGGGAGCAGACCCATGGAAAGGGAATTGGATCTCCACTCCTCTGCACGAGTACACGTTGCTCTCCAGCTCTTTCCATGTCAGTAGTGCAGGGTTTGCAAGAGGAGGTGATTGCTCAAGTTTGATTATTTGATGTGGTTGGAAAAAATTGGTGAACTTGCAGATCCTTACTTCAAGTTTTGATTATTAAAAGTGCTTTAGGAAGGGCTTGGGTGCCTGAAAGCACCTTGCATGCCTCCTTTTTTAACCCTCTGTTGTTCTAGTTACAGCTATCATCCCTCCTTCCTGTTGCATCCTTCTTGTGCCTTTAGACTCTCACGGCTACTGCAGGGCAGCCCAGGTCTCTCCTGTCTGTCTGCAGGCTCGTAAGGAGCTTGCCCTGTTCCTGAGCTGGGACACTGCCAGCCTCCCAGGAGGTGCTGTGGATTTGGAACAGAGGAACAAGCTTCCTTACAGTCTCTGCTCATCGGTGCTGAGCCCCTCTGGAAGGCAGCAGCTCTGACGTGTGCTTGTGCCAGTGGTGTACCTGCTTCTGTGCATTCCCATGAAAGGAGGTTAATGCTGGGAAGTGTGAAAACAACTCCCACAGAAGCAGTTCTGCCCTGGGACTTCCCATGACAGACCACTTTTTTTTTTTTGAGCAATATACTTGTGAGAGATCTGCCTGCAAACAGGCTTTTCAGGTTCTGGGGAAAGCCATGGGCTGGCCCCAGTCTTAGGAATGTCTTGCTTAGTGCTGGGTAGGCTTCAGCCAGGGTGATGAGCTTTGGATATGGAAAGTGTTGCTCACCTGCAGAGGAGAGCAGGTACCTCTTCTTACAGCAGGGTTGTCCTTCCAGTGGCTTGGTGCTGAGAGCATGTGGCCCTGCCATCTCTTCTCAGTCTGGAGTGATGTCCCTTGGAGAGGGCCAGTGCCTGGCCACTGGGCTTGGCAGCTGGCTCCTTTCACTTTTGTGGCAGGGCCTGCAAGGAGCCTGCAGCCGAGTGAGGTCGCAGGGCAGGAATAGGAATTCCTTTTGGGGTCATCAGTCCTGTTCCTCCAGAATCCAGAGTCTGAGACTAGCCAGCAAGTCCCAGCACATTCCCCTGAAGAGGCAGGGTCTGCTGAGTGTGGCATGATAGGACAGTTTATTCTGGGCACAGAGCCCACATGCTCAGATATAATTAGTAAAGATTTGACTCCATTCAGCGTGTCAGATCTCTCTGCAGTGCAGACACAGCCTGGTTAGTGCTGAAGGCATGAGGTGGGCAACGTGACCAGGAGTCCCAGGTTGTTTTCCTCTTCCATTCCATGCACCCCAGAGAAAGGTTGGCAGAGCCTTTCTTTATTTCCCTGTCCCATGTGCTGCTGGGGATGCTGCCTGCTGAGTGGGACTGGCTGTGAGCTGCAAATCCTGACGTTTCTCTCTCTGTGTCTGGAGCTTTTATCCAGCAGAAGTGCCTTCAGTAAGATTCTTCCCTTGTGGTTGCTGCCTTTCTTCCACAGTTACCTCTGGAGGCTTTGGCATCCTGAGGAGACCACGTGCCCTTGTCTGATGTTCCAGCATTAATTGTGACCCAACATGACACTTCTGTTAATTGCTGTTGGTGCAGGCACTTGGCCTGTTGCTGGTGTCTGACCCATTTCAGTAGAAGTGCTTACAACTCGAGGGTGGGTTCCTTCCTTAACATTTCCCTGAGCTTGGACATGGATTAGTTCCCTTTCTTTTCAGTTGAAAAAGTGCTAGGCTCCAAGTCTAACTTTATTGTCATCTAGTTGGAACGCAACAGGTATGAAACATGCAGATCTCACACTACTCTTGTAAGGTTGCCTCCCTGCTGCAGGGCATGTGCCTCTTGTAGTTTGATGTCACCTGCAGAAGGTCTGTGGTGCCTGCCTCCTCAGAGAGCTGTGATGCATCCTCTCTGCTGAGAGTGTGACAATGTCTCCACATGCTGCAACCTGACCTTAGTGAGACTTGTGTCTGTGTCATGGGTAAAGTGTCACAGTGCTGCTGGAAAGTAGAGTGAAGCTGGTTTCTTGCTTCAGAGGTGAAGAAGCCCTGGTGTCCAGGGTCATGCAGGTGGTTGTCTCCCCAGGGGTGGTTTGTTAGGTTGTGATTGGTTGGGTTTTTTTGTTTGCACTTGTTTGGTTTGGTTTTTGTTTTGTTTGTTTATTTTTTTGCCTTGTTCAGAGCTAGCAGGTGACCAGTTGATCTGAGTGGACATCAGGGCCTGTTGCTTACTCTACTAGCATCCAGTGACAGTCCTCTGAGGTCAGCACCCCCCATGCCATAGGAAAACATTTAGAAGGGACAATCCTAGCCTTGCAGCTGCTAGTCCCAGGAGATTCAGGAGGTCACAGGCAAGATGGATCTATTAGACTGCATTTCCCATGCTCAGAGTGGCAGCTCTTTTTCTGTCTCCTTGAAGAACCTCAAACTGCTTTGGTGTGTGATGTGTGCTCTTGCCATCCCAGCATGCTTGCACAGAGTCAGAGAGAGCATCACTCCAGCACAGTGTGAGAGGGGCAAGGCTTGCCTACCAACCTCTCTGTTCTCACAGGGAGGTTTGAGAAGATCTAGGGGCACCCCTGGGGAAGTGAGGTTCCCACAGGGAGTGGTGGACATTGTCTGTGCTGAGATTGCCTATTGTCATGTCCTTGTTAGTTGAACTTCAGGGGTTTCTGATTGCTTGCTCCTTTTTTTGGTCCTTCTCACCTAGCTGCTATCCAGGGCTGGTTGAAGCCCACATAAGATCACATCTCTTACTTGTTATTTCAGTCCATGCTGCTGTAGGAGTGAGGAAGTGAGGTTTTGTTAATGTGTTGGGATGATAACAATGAGCAAAGGAGGAGCTGAGTTTTTGAAGAAATCATCCAAAGTGTGGTCAAATCCTTTTGAGTAACAGCCAGTGGCTGTTTGCTGCTTGGTGATGGCAAGGAGCTTATTCTTCATGTTAACCTCACCTGTTAAATCTCCTGAAGCTATAGAGTGCAAGTTTCATTGGCTGTGTGCTCAGTTTGCTGCAGACAGCCCATGGCAGATTGCCACAAGGCTTGATGCTGACATCTCCTTTGGGTGCACTGCTCAACTGTGCAGATAAAGCATTTGTTTCACCTGTAATTAAAGCTACTTTCTGCATGCCACAGAAATGCTGGAACAATCATGACACAGACTTGGGCAGCAGATGCATTCTCAAATTGTGGGACCTTTAGCAACAAGCAGACCTTGCCTTAGTGATCAGAGCATCTCTAAAACACAGGGATTGTTAAAGGAAATGTCACTTCAGAGTGAACTGGGAAGTATCATTGCACAGTCCTTCCCTGGCACACTGCAGCCTTCCCAGGGGCAGAGAAGATAGCAAGACATGCCTGGGCTTGCCTTTTCTGGAAAGTCTACCTTTGCCTCCTCCTCCCCTTCCTGTTTCCCCTTGCCTGAGAGGCAGCTCCGTGCTCTGCTGGTCAGCAGCAGCCCTTGATCCGAAGGGCTTTTGTTTTGCTTTTGGTTTTGCCTTTCAGAAGAAGCAATCCGTATGAGGTCATCCTGGAGCTGCCCAGGACGCTGCTCTTACTGTCCCACAGCTCTGGCACGCACTTGGCTTTGACTCAGGGAGAGTTACAGCAGCTTGAATGTTAAAATCTTGAGGGCTCAGCAGGCTGGGCTGGTGAGTACAGCTTCCCTGTTCCAGGAGTTAACTGCCTTGTAGCAGTCAGCACCTGGGAGGGAGCTTTCTCCATCTCTTGAATTCAAAGCTCAGTGCTTTACAGAGGACTGTAGGAGACAGCAGGCTCTGAGCCCTCCTGCCCAAAAGCATGAGTGTAACCTTCCTTTCCTCTGTCTGCTTTGGGGCTGTCATGTCAGGGAGGACAGGGAGAGAATGTGCCCTTCACTCACACTGGAGAAATATGGTTCACTTGGGGTTTTATCTTTTCCTTGTTTTGTTCTGAACCAAAGCTAGAATTACAGTTATTTCTAGTTGTGTTCTAAGTGAGGTGGTGCCTCAGGCACCCCTGAACACACATCTGGGTGTACCCACACCTGCAGAGCAACTCCAACTCTTCCTGCAACTGCTTTCCTGTTAGACATGTAGGAGATGGTGTGTAGCTGGCTGTCCAGCAGTAGCAGGAGCAGAAATCAGAACATCAGCCTGTGGCAGGCCAGCTCTTCTGTGTCCCTGGCTGCCTCAGCTCATGCTCCAGCTGAACCAGCTCTGCTCTGAGTCCTTGGCTACTGAATTGTTCCTTTGAGGGTTCTCCACTGGACCTCATTGCTGTTGGGTTCAGGCTTGTTCTCTCCCTTGCATGCAAGGCAACAGAAGTGTGGTTGTGTTGGAGAGAGGAGGGGTGTGGTGCTGAGTGAGGATGCTCTGAATTTCAAAGGAACCTGTGAAGAAAGCTGGCCTGGATGGCTCAGAGGCTGTGGCTTCCATCCTTCCTGACCAGAAAGTCTGTCTTCTGGTGGCTCCAGTGGTTGTTATTGTTATTTCCTCTTAAGATTTTTTTAGCTTGCTATTCAGTGTGGGTTTGTGTAACTTTCCATAGGAAATGCTGTCATTGGCAGCAGCTTTGATCTCCTTTGCTGCTGAGGAGTTTTTATTTAGCACAACAAGCTGTGATTCTTAGCTGCTTTTAGCACCCAGAGTCTTTGCCATAGAGGTTGGGTGGCTGTTGGTCTAAGATCATTTTTGGGTTGGGGTGTTGTGATCTGTTTTGGGGAGGTTGCTGGTTTTGGCAGTTGCTTTTCCATCCATTGTTTATTGATGTCTCCTTTTATTTTCAATGAAGAATGATGTCATTCCTAAGCAGCATTACTGTACCAAGAAAGTTGCTCTTGAAGTGGATACAGGGGCAGCTATTGCTTGCTGCTGTCCTGAGAGCCATTCCAGTGCTGTGTGCAGAGCTGCCCTTGCGTCCCAAAGCCTTCACTTGCAGGGAACAGGAGAGCTGGCAGGAAAACCCAACAACTTACCCATGCAGCATTTCATTGACAAATGACACCTCTGTTAAAATACAGTGGTAGGAGTGTGTGGTTTTGTCTTTTGTATTCTAATGTGGGGCCATGGCTGTGCTGACAAAAGCATTTCTGTGAGTCTTTGGTGGGTAATTGGGGTGATGCCTGTGTCCCTGCTACGTGTGGATCAGCCAGTACTTCACAGGGCATCTCTTCTCCTAGCAATGAACACAAAGCTGGAACAAGGTCTTCTGGAGCCTCCCTGGATTGTCTCAGTGGGTTAAAAATAGGTTCTGTGATCACTCTTTCCTGCTGCTTTGTTAATGAGGAGCTGAAGAATGTGTAGATGCAGGCAGAGTACTGAGACAAGTGTGCTTGGAGGTTGCTAAGGACCCCAAAGCAGAGAGCTCTGCCAACCCAGCCCTGCCAACCCAACAGGCAGCTGTGGTTGCCTTTGACTATGGTGCAAGAACAAGGCTTGAGTAAATGATCCTTCCTCTGGATGCACTTCCCATGCTGGCAGTTAGTTGTTTATGATTGGAATTGTTAATATTTGAGTTGCTAATGTGGTTCTAGTTGGTATCCATTCTGCCTTTGCTGTGGCACTGGACCAGCAGTGGTATCCTGGCTCCCTGCATAGGCATACTGAGATTCATCAGCCCTCTGGTAGCTGGTAATGGATGTCTAGGTGGAAACCAGCTTCTTTTGAGGATCAGGCAGTGCTGACTCTACTGCCTTCCCTAAGGAGTGGGAGTGCTGCCTCCCCAGCCCCATGCTTGAGGTCCTGTCACTGGAGCTCTTAGCAGGTAGCAGCAGCAGCCCATGCCCAGATGCAGCCTGTAAGGGGGAAGCTATGACCAGAGTGTTAGGAGGTGGCTGCTGGATGTGTGACTGTTGGATGTGGTGGCAGGCCAGTGTTGTCTGTGCAGAGCTGCTGAGCTGTGTTCCTGGAGAGACACAAGCAGGGTGAAGACACCAAAGTACTCCAGAAGGTTTTCCACAGCTGCCCTCTCTTTGTTGCTTATGTTTTGTGCTCAGACTGTTCCCCTTGTAGGTGCTAGAAGGCTCTGTGTTGGGTTCACTCTAGGAGGTGGAGTTGGATTGCTCATCCCGTGGGCCCTGCCTGGGCTCTGGGTTGCAGGCACTGGGAGCATGCTTCTGTTGTCTGGGTCAGGTGTGCTCAAGGCTCCTCTGCCCAGTCTGCTCTACCTGCCTGCCTTCCACCCAGCTGCTGTGTGGCTGCCACAGGCCAGAAATGCACAGGGCAAACTCATTTCTTGGGAATCCTTCTATGGAAGCTGCCCCTGTGTGAGGCTTGCCCATCAGCTCTAGAGGAATCTGTGGATGGTTTGGGTGTTTTCCTGCCTGATGAACCCCCCCAAACATTCACTCTGCCTCTGGTGATGCAGCAGCACTTGATTTCTGCTGCACTCAACACTTGCACTGAGAAGACTCAAGAGATGCAGAACCCAGCACCTCCCTTGTGATAATTGTCAGCTTCCCACAGTGCTACAGGGCTGCTGGCAGGGCACTGCTGATGCCCTTATATTTCTTAGGGTGGGACACTGTGGTGGTCTCAGCTGGAGCCTGGGTGTTGCTGTGCCCTCGACAGCTTTCCCCAGAAGTGCAGGGTCAGAGCCGTGTCCCAGCCTGCCCTCAGCCCCTCTGTCTGCCTTGCAAAGCTCTGGCTCCTGCCTGCTGTTTGGGATATGCTTTGTAACATGTTGAGCCTGATCCATGCTGGATGGTTTTATTGGCAGGCAGGAGGCTGAAACCCCGCTGCTCCTCTTCTCCTTGGGCTTCCTGCCTGTTCCCTGCTGTGCCAGCAGAAATCCTCTTAAGAGGAGAGAGAGGCAGAGGCAGCAGCCTGCTGTCTCCCCTGGCTTGCTCTGTCTGGAGAGCACATCGAGGAACCTGGTTTCTGTACTATCTCCTCACCCAGATGCCTGCTGCTGTGCCTCAGCCAGAATAGCTGCCCAGGCAGAGCCCTGCAGGTACTCACCTGGGACTCTGCATAGCAGGCACTGCAAATACAGCTGCTGCAGTGATGGGGGTTGAAAGGTGGAGGAGAACAGCTGGAGTCTGACCAGAGGATGTGGTGATCGAGTTGCAGCTTAATAGCCTCAGCGTCTGCTACCTGCTGGGGATGTCTGTGAGGATGTGCACATGCTGTGGTGGGAAAAGCAGATGCTGTGGTTGTGTGGTAGTGTTGAATGAAGTTGAGTTTTTGTTTTGTTTTTTTTCCATCTGGGATGGTTTTGGGGAAGAAAACAGCTCTATTTTAAATGAGAATGCTGGTAAAATGGAAAGTTTAGAGGAAAAATGACCATGGGAATAGCTTCAGTTGTCTGTTTCCATCTAAGCAGAGGCTGTCTTTGAAATGACTGCAAATCTCTGCATGTATTGGAGATGCATGTTCAGGCTTCTGTACAAGGCTTTTCCTTCTCTGTTTGGGTCAGTGGATTTCACTAAGCAGCTTCTCTTGATCATGGGCCAACTCTGGAATTTAATGTGCTCTCCCTTTCTTAGCCTGACCCACAGCACAGGGGATTTGGCTTTTGTTCTGGTGCTGTGACCTTGCTTTGGAAGATGACTTTCCCAGAGTTTCTGCAATGTACAAGTGTTTTGCCTTTGTTTGTTACTTTGGATTGAAATGGACTTTATTATAGTCATTTTCATGCTGCTTCCAGGGTTGTACAGGTGATCTGTTAGAAGCAGGTAGATGTGCAAATGCCATGTGTTCAGCCTGTGTGCTGGAGAAGAGTTTGTGTTGCCTGGCTCCTCGGTTTTGGCTTGCTGAGGAAGCAGCTTCTGAGCTGACTGAGCAGTGCAGGTGATGGCACCAGGACTGGGACTGTGCTAGCACTGGGAGGAGAAGTCCAGGCAGCTATTGAGCCACTCCACCTCTTCCCTGTCTCTTCAGTCAGTCTCCTTACCCACATCTCCAGTGGCTCTTCCACAGTTTTGGTAATAGTGGAGACTTCTCTCCTGATGGCAGTTTTTGGAATGCCTGTCCTGGTGGTTTACAGAAGTTGAGTTTCAAGCCCAAATGACAGTTCACAAAAGCTTGAAAGCATGAATGTTTCCAGTAGCCAGGGTGAAGATGTGTAGCTGATATCTAGGTCAGTGGAGCATTTTCTGGACTTTGGGAGATGCTGCAAAAGCACAAGCACAGGTGAGAGGTTTGGATCAGCTTCAGTTCAAGGACTGAGAAGCTGGATGTGGATCCTGCTGTGTTTGTGTGAGGAGAGGATGATGGTAGCAAGGATGGATGGATGGAAGATATTTGTAGAGCCTGGATTGGCATGGAGGAGGGGGAGGACTGTTCTCTCTCCTAGCCCAAGAACTGTGGGGCATAAAGAGCCCTTAGGAAATGCCAGGTTTAGAGACAAACTGAAGCTGGATTGTCACCCAGCATGGGCTTCAGCTGTGCAGCTCTTTGCCATGTTGTCGAGGGTCAGGGCTGGGCCCACCACCAACCCAGTGATTCCCTGGGAAGGGAAAGGTGGTGAGAGACAGAGAGAGACTTGTGGATTGGAAAAGAAAACTAAAACGACTTTAATTATAGTAATAATGTTAAATGAAATCTATACAAATATGTGCAGAACCCAATACCCAACCCAAACCCCCTTGATGGGAACTGTCCCCACTGACACTGCAGCAAGGCCTCAGCAGCAGATGAGTCAGGCTCAGGGGCTGGGTCCTGGAACTGGGTGCAGGAACTCTTAGGGATCAGGACTGAGGGCAGAACAGAGTTCCTCTCAGATGATGACCACTGAAGAGGAGGGGAGGAAGAAGGAACCGACCCACAGTTATATTGAACAAGGTCACCTGAACTCTCTGCTCCTCCCTGAAGGTGCAGCCTTTACCCTGCACCCCCCAACGTGAGACACAATATTCAGCAGTGACCTTGCTCTGCATCCCAATCCCTGGTGGTAAATCTAACCATGAGGCCTTATCACTGCTGGAAGCTGGCAGTGCCTGTGAGAACATGCTGCTAGCTTCAGAAAGTGCAGTTAACTTAGAGAAGCTTTAGCTGAAAAGTAAAATCACTGAAGAGAATTAGTTCTGGTTTAGCCCAAAGCAGGACACATGCAGTTATGAATGCTAACAGTTTGCTTGGGTTGAAAAATATTAAATGCAAAGACATCTCTGGCACAGGCAGCCTCCAAGTTATTCATAGCACATGCCATGACTCTGTCCTAGGAGATAGGACCGAGTGATCCTGGCCTCTGTACCCACTGCCAGGCAGCCTCTGGGGGGGGAATGAGATACTGGCTTTAGATGGACACTTGGCTTGACCTTGCATGGCTGTGCTGTGTGTGTTCCTGTCCTGCTGCTCTTAGTGACCTCTCAGGACTGTCAGGACAGTACTGAGAAATTTGGATTGAGGATTTGGGACCATTCAAACAAAATATGTGTCAGCGTGGTCAACTTTGAAACAAAGGCCCTCAGTCCAATCAAATGCATGGACACTGTGTCCTGAGACCTCTAAAACCAAGGAGGAGTTAGTATGAAGCTCAACATGGCTTTTAGTGCAGTGCTGAGAGAGAAATGAGAGGCTGCAGCACTTTGAGTGAGGACCAGGTGTTATTTGGGCTGTTACCTGCCTTGCAAAGACTCATGTTCAACCACCCAGCTGTACACCTATGTACAGCTACTCTCTATGTTCTTTGTAGTCTCTCTGTTAACCTCCTGGACACCTACCTCTCATGTCCATGCCCCTGGGGCAGAGGCAGTTGGGTGCCCTGTGCTGTGGCTGTGTTTTCCCAGTGTGCTGAGAATCAGGCACTGCAACTTTCATCTCCTGTTTGTAAGGTTCATTCTTGGCTGCTCCAAATGCACACATGCAGCTGGGAATGCTGAACAGCTTTGCCCTCACTGCACTCTTCTTGGGAAATGAACATTCTAGTAAGTAAAAAAGGTCAAACTGATGGAAGATCTTGCTCCTGAGTTAAGTGTTCCACAGTCACCCTTGAAAGTAGTCTGGTTTGTAAATCCTGAGTGCACTTAAGTGGACAGGAACAGGGGCTGAAAACAGACTTCATTGGAAAGCTTTTATGGAGTGCAGCATTGTTGTGGCAGCTTTTGGGCAATAGGAGTGATTGTTCAGTGCCTTCCTGGCTTGGCCTCACTGTTGGATAAAGCTGCAGCTCTTACCCATGTTGGTATGCTTTCCACCCAGAGCACCTCCTCACAGAGGCAGCTCTGTAAGTGGGCAGGAAGGAAGTTGAGATGCTGGAAAAAGAAGGGTTGGTAGTTCAGAGGCTTTGAATTTGCCCTTGAAGGCCCAGAAAGGAGGCTTTTGAGTTGGGTCATGAGGGAAGTTTGTGTGAAATAGGTTGTGTTTGGTCATGCCAGAGTGGTGCCTCTGTCCCTTTTGACCAGTCTCTGGTTAGAGCATCTCGGGAAGATCTGGTGTTCGTGATCCTCCTGGGTAAATGCTGGAGCTCTTTGCATTACACCAAGGGAGCTATCCAGGCAGGAGGAAGCTGCTTTGCTTTCTGACCTCACCATGAAGACAGGTTTGCCCATTTTATATGCAAGACTAAAAGCTGTCTCCTAGTGGATTTACCTTTACCAAGAGCAGGCAGCAGCTCCCCTCATACTCTCACTCTTCTCATCTTAGAGAAGTTAGAAGAGAAGCATTTAGTCACCCCTGCAGCTAAGGGTGGAGGGAAGGAAGGAACCGTGTCCCTCTAATGCTGCACAGCACTGCACCAGTGCACACAGGACCGTGGTGCATGTACAAAGGGCATGTCTGTGCAGGCTAGATCAGGAATTCCCAGACTTTTGGGGGCCTGTGGTATTTGCTGAAACCCAACCTTCCTCCACCTACAGCCGAGTCCTCCCTTTCTGTCGTTCCGGCTCAGCTGAGTGCAGTGCTGCTGGCAGCCAGCCCAGCTTGTGTGACTGAGCTAGCAGCTGGTCTTCAGCTCCTTTTAGATGAGATTCTCTTCTCCTAACCCACTCCAGATCATCCCCCACTCCCTTTTGTTGACCTATATCCTCCCCCTACCACCGTGTCTCTTTTGCAGTGGTTAAGCTTCCCTGTTGGTGGAGCTCCCTTCCCGGAGCAGCTGCAAGGAGCTGTGGGAAGAGGGTGGAAATGCCATGCAAGGCAGCACATGTTTCAGAGGACCAGTGCCTAATTTAGGTTGGGAGGGACCTTTGCAGGTTGACTGGCTCAGCCACTGTGCAAGGCAGGGAAAATTCAGGTTGCTCAGGGCCTTGTTTAGCTGAGTGCTGAATGTCTCCAAGAAGGGAGGTCCCTTGGCCATCCTCCAGAAAGCATCCTTGTGTTTCGAACTCATTGTGCATGTGAAATAAATTGACTGTGTTAACATTGTAAGAGTTCTAATTCAAACAGGAAGCTTTTCTCCTTCTCCCTTTCAAATCATCTGTGCCTGCTAAGCTAACTGGATGCTTATTCCATGTGTCCATCATGGTAGGGGAAGATGCTGGGTCTTAGCTTTATTTGTCCCCTAGAGAGGTGGCAGGGAATGGGATCTGTTGTCCCACTCAGCTTCCCACTGCTAACTTGCAGTTGTGTGTCTGCTAGGATGGGAAGAAATATGGACTTGTAGAACAGCTTAGGTTGGAAGGTGTCTGTGGGAGCATCTGAGTAGGTCTCCCTCCAGTGAAATCTATTCTTTTGATTGTTTCTCTGAGTGTGCACAGTAAAAGAGGTGCTCTGGCACCCTGAAAGAGCCACGTGGTGCCTGGCCCACTGCATGTAACCTAAACAGGAGGAGAAAATGGCAGGGTAGTGGAGTGGGCAAGATGACAGCAGGTTACTCTGGTTTGGCTTTGGTTACACAGTGTTTTTATTTAAATACCCTATCATTATTATTTCTGTGTGAAAACCACTCAGTGCAGGATCACTGCCAGTTCTCTGGTGTGTGTGCTATGCTTGTGTTACTCTGTGCCCTGTGTTGTGTTTCCAGAAGATGACTGCATTTCAAAGAGATTAGAACCAGCAAGGAGAAGTGGCCACTTGCTGATGGCTAGTTGTAGTTAGGAGAATGTGGTGCTTGGCTTTGGGTGGGCAGGAGTGCCTGTGTGAGTCACAAGCTAGTTTTAGAGGGAGGTCGGTGGCTTTGGGTACTGCAGGTACTTAGCTGCTTGGACCGGATCCACATCTCATTAAGATTTAGTTCATGGTTGATTCCTAGGGAATCTGGATCTCACAGCAGTCTCAGCAAAAATCTTAATGGGAGGCAACTTGTGACTGGTCTCTGGCACCTGGCTTGAGGTCCTGCAAGCCTTAGAAACGCCCCGTGTCCTCTGAGTGCCTGGTCCTGGCTGACTGAGCAGTGTGGGCACCGGCTGTGACACCCGAGCCCTCAGGAGGCACTTTGGGAAGTCATCCAGCATCGGGCTTGGGTCCCATCGGTCACAGCCCGGAGGAGGGTGCTCTGCTGGGCCCTGCCAGCACATAGCATGCCAGGGACGAGCCTGTCCCCCTCCTGACGGATGTCTCCTCTCTCCCAGGCCTGAGGACGAGGGCGGGACGATGTCGGAGGTGCGGCACGACAGCACCAGCAGCTTACAGCGCAAGAAGCCACCATGGCTGAAACTGGACATCCCGGTGCCGGTGCCCGTGCCAGTGCCAGAAGAGCCCCAGCCTGTGCAGGTACAGAGGCTGGCTGGGGGCAGGAGGGAGTGACTGTGAAGCAGTGGAGGGGGTGTGCAGAGCCCTAGCGTGCTGAGAGTGTGCCTGTGCTCTCCAGCAGTCCTGGCAGGGCACACGTGCGAGAAGGGGCAGAGCCTTTGGCAGAACCCAGCTGGTGGTTGGAGTGTTGGGCACCGGTTGACTTGCTAACTAAATGTTTGACAACCTGCCTGGCCTTGTAGAGCATCCCTCTGAGAACACTGACTCCCCTCCTGCTGTCCTTCCCAGCCAACCAAACGTCAGACCTTCCTGAGGAGCGTGAGCATGCCTACCGACAACAGCCGCGGGCCCTCCCTGCACAACGAGGCCAGGAGACCGGTGCTACAACGACAGACCTCAATCACCCAGACCATCAAGAGGTGAGACCCTGGCTTCATGGAGCCTGCTTCAGTGGATTGGGTCATCCCTTGCCATCCTGTATTTGTGGGTTTAGGGTACTCTGCCTGTCGTGTTGTCTGGCACTTAGCGGCACCCTGTCGTGGCAGGATGAGGTTGTCTCCTTTGTTACCTGTTGTAAGGTTGTGGAGGAGGGTGGGTGCAGGTAGGTCCCCAGTGTATAAGCCCAGTGGTGCTGTGTGGATTGTCTTTAGTAAGTGAGGAGACAAGTCCTGGGAGGAAGACTGTGGTGATCAGGACAATGAATAGTTCTTAACCACTTACAGACAAATTTTGCCTGCCCCCATGCCTCAGGAAACTGGTCCTTTCTGAGTAAGAGGACACCTCAGGCCCTGGAGGTTAGTTGAGACTGTATAATGTGTGCTGGGCTTGCTTTGGAGTGGTACAGGAGAGCACAGGATTGCTGGGAGAGGCAGAAGCCCATCCTGAGCAGTCCAGGGTTCTCGGCGCCTTGGCTCCTAGCACTAGCTCATTGGCAGGCCCTTGAGATGGCTGTTGGGGTGATGGAGAGCAAGGAGAGGCTGTCTGGTCCTGTCCCTCATGTCTGCATGGAGGATGATCATTTGTCCTCACAACCCAGAGAGGTCTCTGAGACACAGTCACACAGCTGGATCCTCATTCCCTCCCATGGCAAAGCCTTATCTCACTTTGGCCAAAGGCAGTCCCAGCTGCTTTCCTAACGTGCCTGGCTCGTATCCCTGGCAGTGTGTCAGGCCTGCCTGGGTCCCAGGAGCATCCCTGAAGCCCCACAGGTCAGGGGCACTTTCAGGAAGCCAGGCTTCACCCACTCACAGAGGAGCAACTTTCCATCTATGGGAGAGCCTGACCTCCCACACACTGTTTGCCTTTGCCCCAGCCGTTCCCCAGCTGCCTTGGAGGTGAAGCTCTCCCACAGCAGCTCTTTGTGATCCTGTTTCTTGTGAGGCTGGGAGGCCTGAGCCATCAAGCAGTGTCTGCTCTTTCCAGGGCTGTGGGCACCTTCAGGGCCTGCCTGAGGCTGTCCTTTCACACCTCACTTCCCTGCCCTGGTCCTGCTCCTTGCCAGGACAATTGGGCAAGAGGGTGTCAAGGATGAGGAGATATCCTGGGAGAGTCTTGCGAAGGCCTTGACAAGAAGAACCTGTGCTCTGTTCAGCAGAGCTGGGGATGCAATGGAGAGTTGCAGACTAGGCATGTCTTGGGGATTTGTTTTGTAAGGCCAGGGAGGCTGACTGCCAAGTTTTCTGCTCACACAGCCCTCAGGATGCACAGAACATGCAACTGTTCTGACAGCAGGACTCCACACCATCCTGGTCCCTGGGGCTCGGAGGTCCCTGGGGCTCGGAGGATACTCATCAAGTGTAAGCCTAAGGTCAAGCCAGTGGGATCTGTAGCTGGGCCTCTGGGCAGAAGAAGTCAGCTTACAGTGGTCTGGGGGTTGAGGGGGACTGCAGTATCTCTGGTATCTTCAAGACCAGGGGGAGACATACATCAGAAGTGCAGATGCACCAAAAGGGTTTGCAGCCTCCTGGGATCAAGGATGGGTTCTGTGGCTCGAGTCTGGTCTCTTCTCTTCCGTCACTCTCTCAGCTGGAGCCTGCTGTCATGTGCAGCCTCAAGTGCTGCTGGTGGGGCTGTGGAAGGAGACAGGGAGGTGCTGGAGGCAGGTGACTGCTCCCCTCCACAGCCCTGCAGGCTCTCTCCCCTCAGCTCTCTTCTCTTTGCAGCAGACAGGTTCGGTTTCAGAGGAGTCAGACCCTGCCTGCCCCCGGGCGCCGGGTGGGCAGGAGTGCCCTCAGAAAGCGACAGTCCCTGCCCCGATCCTTCTTCAGGTACTGGGAGCCCCCCGAGTGTGGGAGCCACCCCTGCATGTGTGTGCAAGGGCTGCTGTGAACTGCACACCTTCTGCCTGCTGCTGGGACCCACCTTGCCTTCCCAGGGCTGGCCAGGAGGCCTGCAAACAGGCAGGAGTGTGCTGCTAACAAAACCAGTTGTCACTCCTACTAAATGTGTAGGCAACTGTCAGTAAGTAGCATGGACTAACAAGCTGTTCACCTGCCAGCCTCACTCCCTCCTGCCTCTCCTAACAAGCTGTCAACCTCCTGATGTTCACTGTAGCTGGAATATCTCCCCAGGGCAGCCACAGCACAGCCTGCCTTTGCTAGCCTCAACGCAACATGTGGAATATGCATGTGTTGGCCTCAAAGCCTCCTTGGGGCAGAAGTGGAAGGAGAGGAAGCAGCACCAAACAGATGCTAGTCATGTTGGTCCAGATGGGCTCAGAAGCTGGTGAATGGAGTAGAGCATCCTCTCTTTCCTTGTTGACATCATGGCTTTTTCTAGTCCAAATGTGACTGTCTTCTTTTTGAGGTGGAGGTCTTCACTTATTTAGCCCCAAGGAGATGAGCCACTCCAGGAGCCCAGAGCTCAGTGGTCCATAAACCACCACCCTGAGGCAGGAGCTCAGTATTTAAATCAGATAGACAATGTGACTTTGTGCGTGGCAGGGACTGGATCTAATGCCCAGGAGTCTATTCCTGTCCTACTTTCCTCACTGCTGCCCTTGGGCAGATGCCCCTCTGGCACTGTGTCCAGCTTTGGCAACTGCTTGTCATTTGGTCTTGGCCTTTCCTGGCTGGTTTGCTCAGTGTGATAGAAGAGTGAGAGCTGACCTCTGAGGGTGGTTCATTGCTTATTGCAGTGACTCCAGAGAATCTGTAGGACATGATGGGGCTCTCCAAGCTGGACGTGGGTGTTCAGCATCTTCCCAGGGTGCTCCAGATACCCAGGATGCTGTAGTCAGCTCTCCTGGACTATACTGGCTATGGTTGGACTTAGGATGGCTCTTTGCCCAGGCCTTGGAGCAGTGTTCTCTAACACTTCAGGAGTGGTCCTCAATGTGCAAAACAGCTGGTGGTGCCTGTCCTTCCAGGCTAGGAGGAGCATGGTTTCAGAGGGCTCTGAGGTGCTGCTGTGGGCAGAATGGCCTTTCATGAGTGGGCTCATGTGGGCACAAACCTCCCTGACCCCTCCCTTTGAGGAGTGGCCCCATTTACAGGCTTGGTCACCCAAGGTCACCTTAGTGGTGAACCGTTGCTTACAGCAGTCTGAGAAGCCCTGAGCTGCAAGGCTGTTTGGGTGTGGATGTTGTACCTCTGCATCTGCACCCCTGTGCTATAGGCTTGATGCTGTAGGGTCTGTTGACCAGGTGGTGACCCCAAGCACCTCTGCTCTGAATCTCTGATGAGATGTGGCTCTGTGCTCTGAGACATGCATGTGGCTGTGTCTCTGAGGTCTGGCCCCTCCTGACTTGCTGGAGGCATTTGGAGATGTTGGGGTCAGTGAGGTCAGGTGAGATCTAGCAGTGGCCCACGTGGCCTCCTGCTTGCTGAAGAAGGGTCTGTTCTGGATCATAGGGAGGACAGGGAAAGCTGTTGCATGGTGGTTTGCCCTTGGAGGTTTTAGCTGTGGGTTTCAGATTCACATCTTCCTAGGTGGTGGCAGGACACCTTCACCTGTGGTTGATGCTGCTTTTGCTTGGTAGAACACAAAACACAGGACTAGTTTCCTATCTCCAGTGCACTGACTCAGTTCCCCTGTGTGACTTGGCACCAGATTTAACCCAGTCTGTACTCCAGTGTGTGTTCTAATGCTGCCTTGGTGATCCCTGAGGCCTTGCTCCTCAGCAGCTGGACACCCTGCCCCTGAGCGAGGGGGGAGGTGAGGCTGGGGCTTGGGGTTTGGCTTGGGAGGACTTTCAGGTTTCAGCACCTTGACCAGACAGCTGTAGGCTGAGGTAGCTTGTCATCTTCTGAGGAAGAATTAACCATGGTGGGAAAGGCTTGGGAGGGCTTTGATGGCCTCTGTGGGTTTAGGGTACCAGCCATCTTGTAGTATTTGAAGCAGGTTATTAGTCTGACTTGTCCTGAATCTCTCCAGCTTCCTTGGGCTTTTGCTCCTCATCCACTGCCCTTCTGTGACAGCAGCCACTTGGCAGCAAACCTTCCTAATGGCTGCAACCTTGTGCTCCTACTCCTGCAAGCAGCATCTCTGAACTCTGTGTGTGCCTTAGCAGAGATCAGGCCCACAGCAAACATTTGCCATTAATGTTACCTTTGAGCAGGACAGAAATCCTGCAGCATGAGATGGGAAAGTTAGGAATATCCTGGGAGTGCGGGGGGAGGCTGGAAGAGAACAGTGAATTCTGGTGGCTCTTGAGAGAAGCTACAGAGCCATGAAACAGTGCAGTCCCACAAGAGGGACCTGGAGCTGGCCTGAAGATGGTAAGTGCTTTCAGTAGGTGGCTTTTAAGGGAGGAAAAAAGCTTTTGCCAAGGTAGCTTAGGAATTTTTGTTCCAAGCCTTGGGTTTTTTTCCTGTTTAGAACAGCTCAGAAGAAACTGTCCTGTAGAGTGAATCTCTCCTGTCATTTTTCTTCCAAGAGACAGACTGCTGTTGATAGTTGAACGTTGCTATCCAGCACCTATCAGGTTGTTAAACCCAGCTGAGGACAAGCTGTGAGTTGCTGGTGGGAAAGAGTTCCACCTGTCTTGGAATTGGAGCAGGCTTGGAAGCGACCACCAGAGGGTTTGTCTTTTTGATGTGTATAGCCCAAGCAAACATAATGCTTCTTTTGCACTTGTGTGCTGGCTCCTTTCAGAGGCACAGCAGACTGGTTTGGGGTGAGCAAAGACAGTGATGCTACTCAGAAATGGCAGAGGAAGAGCCTGCGGCACTGCAGCCTGCGCTACGGGAAGCTGAAGCCTCAGGTGATCCGGGAGATGGACCTGCCCAGCCAGGACAACATCTCTCTGACAAGCACAGAGACTCCCCCTCCACTCTATGTTGGACCCTGCCAGCTGGGCATGCAAAAGGTGAGTAACCTGGCTCAGAGTCCAGACCACCTGCAGGGTGTCTTTTACCACTTGGGTAGCTGTGATCTTTCTGCAGGCTTAGTTCATAGAACTCACAGATTCATGGAATGGGGTTGGAAGGGACCTTAAAGATCAGCTAGCTCCAACCCCCCTGCCGTGGGCAGGGATGCCACCCACTAGACCAGGTTGCCCAGGACCACATCCAGCCTGGGCTTGAACACTGCCAGGGATGGGGCAGCCACAACCTCTCTGGGTAACCTGTACCAATGCCTCACCACCCTCTGGGTAAAGAATTGTTTTCCCAAGATCCAATCTAAATCTCCCCTCCTTCAGTTTGAAGCCATTCCCCCTTGTCCTATTGCTTTCTACCTGGGTAAAGAGTCTCTCTCTATTTTATAAGCCCTCTTCAGGTATTGGAAGGCCTCTATGAGATCTCCCTGAAGCCTTCTCTTCTCCAGGCTGAGCAATCCCAACCCTTTCAGCCTGTCCTCAGCCCTCTGATCATCTTCATGGCCTCCTCTGGACCTGCTCTAACAGGTCCATGTCTTTCTTATGCTGAGAACCCCAGAGCAAGTGGGGCAAGTGGGGAAACAAATTCCTTCCAAAGCAGGCTGGGCTGTGGTCTGAAGCCTGGCTGCATCACTGAAGCAGAGGAGACTATTGTACATCTTTCAATCAAGTTTCACCTTGCTGTGCCCTTTCCTGTTTTCCTAGTAGCTGGAGTGTCCTGCAGTTAGTCTTTGATCACAGGGGACTCAGAAATATTGTTGGGCTCTGTAAGGGCTACATGAAATCAGAACATGGTATCAGGAGGTGTAAGGTCATAGAGTTTCCTGGTGAGTGTTCAACTGTGGATTAAAAAAGGCTTGTAAAACACTGGGGTAAAACGTGGAAGTCTTACAGAAACCACAGCTGTAATGGTGTAAGCACAGGGGCAGGGTTTGTAGCTGAAGGCAGTATTTTCATTAGATGGATTTGTTTGTTTGGAAGAAGTGAGAGCTTTGGCCTGAAGAGTCCCAGAGAAGGGCTTGCAGCTCCCAGGAGCTTGCCTGCTTTTTCCAGCTGTTACAGCTTAGTAATGGAAGGAGATGTAAATATACAGTTAAGCTTCAACAGGATACTGTTTAACTCCTGGGCTGTCCAGTGTCAGGAGGGAAACTAGCTGGAGAAAGAGATTGTTTTCAGGGATTTCTCCAACTCCTGTTCAGACAGCACATCCTCTGACTGGGCAGCTCTCTGGTGCAGGGAACGGAAGAAACCAAGAGCTTAAGAAGGGCTGAAGGAGGTTTGGGTCTTCCTGTGAACATCAGGAACATTCTAGGTGAAAATAGAGTTGATACCAGCAAAAGGAGAAAACACCCAAAGCCAAAACCCCAACCCAACCCAAATAAAAAGGGCGGGGGGAGAGGTCTGAGGGTTTAGGTTTGAGGTTTACAACTAGGTCTTAGCTTGCAACAGGCCTTTGCTTATCTCCCTATGGCAGAGTCGCTTGCTGGTCAGTCCAGCCTGGTTCTTGGTGGGTCCCAGGAGGCAGGCCACAGTGTGATCCCTTGGAGGGAGGAGGGTTTGGGGGTGACTGAACTGATGGGCTGCTTCTCCCAGCAGATCATAGACCCCTTGGCTCGTGGGCGGGCTTTCCGTGTGGCTGACGAGAGCGATGGCTGCAGCATGCCCCACACGCCCATCACTCCAGGAGCCACCTCGCTCTGCTCCTTCACCAGCTCCCGCTCCGGCTTCAACCGCCTCCCGCGGCGGCGGAAACGCGAGTCTGTCGCCAAGATGAGCTTCCGAGCGGCGGCAGCCTTGGTGAAGGTACTGTCTGGGGGAGGGCAGGGACCAGTCTGGCAGCAGGATAGGGCCCTGTCCTGAGAGAAGGGTGAGGGGGAAGGAGTTGCTGAGCTGGGGAGAGAGTGGCATCGGAGGGGAAGGAACCAAACCATCTCCTGTTCCGTTTCGGCCATCTAGGAGGCAGGGTTTGTGAGAAGCAAGGATGATGGCTAGGTTTTGGTAGGGGTCTTGTTTTCCCTCTGTTGGCCTGGGAGCTGTGATGCCCACAGCTGTCTGCCTCAGAACGTTCCAGCAGGTTTAGTTGAGACTGCCTGGACCTCTTGGGTGGTCTGTCTGCACCTGGTGGAAGAGCAGAAGTCCCTGAGGCTCTTCCTATGCAAGTCTCTTCATCCTGTCATGTCTGTGACCTTTCTGCTGTGTCCAGCACCACCCATCGCTGTGGTTTGGTCAGAGACCTCAGAGGACCATGTTGCAAACCTCACCTGTGTGGGAGATGGGCACTGGAGGTGGAGAAGTGGGGTAACACTTGTGAGTCTCCCTGGAAAGGTGTCACACATCGGCAAGTCTGCTGTGCTCTACACACAAGCGTGAACTTGGGCTCCCTGGGTGGTAGCTGGAGTGGCCCTGCACGTGCCTGGGGTTCAGGTTTTTGGCAGTGACTCGATGCCCCTTCCTCTGGCTCCAGGGGCGCTCCGTGAAGGACAGCACCTTGAGGAGAGCTCAGCGCCGCAGCTTCACCCCAGCAAGCTTCCTGGAGGAGGACACAGTGGATTTCCCAGATGAGCTCGATACCTCTTTCTTTGCTCGGGTGAGAGACAGGGCTCCAGAGGCAGTGCCAGGCTCTAGGTCTGGTAGGACTGTGGTGCAGAGAGCATCCCTGCTCTTTGCCAGAGCTGTTGTCTTAAATGTGTGGTTGGTTTCTTCTGACGGGGCTTCTGTTTCTCTGCCTAGGAAGGAGTCCTTCATGAGGAGCTCTCTACTTACCCGGATGAAGTGTTTGAGTCGCCATCAGAAGCTGCAATCAAAGATGCTGAGGTGAAACCTCTGGATCAAACAGATCTCACAGGAGGTGCCTTGGACAAAAATGAGCTTGAAAGAAGCCACTTGCTGCTGTGAGTATCTCTCTGGAAGCTGCCAAAGCCTAAGGTGGGGTGGCCAGCCCATTCAGAGTGGGACCTCCTGCGTGGAGGAAGCCAGGATCTGAGCATTGTGGGTGCTTGGTGCAGAGCTCAAAGAGCAGTGCAGTGATGGGTTTTCTTTAAACCCAGCTTAAGCCCTCCTGCCCCCACAACCCATGCATGTGAAAGGTGACTCTGAGGCCACCTCTGCAGTCTCTCCAGCAACTTCCAACCTCACAGGATGTGTTTTGGAGACTGCATCGTGCCTTGAGGAAACAAAAGACACTTGAAATCAGCTCTGAGCGTGCTACGGGCCCAGCCTTCAGCTATGGAGAACGTAACAAAGAGGAGAAGGCTGCTGCCATTGCCACAGTCACCAGGAACAAGAGTTCCAAGGTGTGAAGCATTGCTGAGTGTCGAGCTAGGCTGCATTCCTCACCTGAAATGAGAGAAAGGTGTGGCACTGATGCCCAGAGCCCCACAAATACGTGGGTGGTATTGTGTCATATGCCTAGATGTTTTCCACCTGAGTAACTAGTACTGAGTAATTCCTCTCTGTCGTTTCCGAGTCAGCTCTAGCTTAGCTGGCAGCTCACCCCAGCTGAGAGCCCTGCTGGGTGTGAACATGGAGCAGACAGGGAGGTCCTTGTTGTGGTTCTGCTGCTCACAGCCCATCTTGCTGTGTTGGTGCTTTCTCTTCAAGTGTTTCCAAGAACTTGACTCAGTCTTAACAGAAGTGGAAGCAGCAAACGGTGGGAGTTTGTTGTCACTCCTCTGAGACGGGCTCAGTCTTCTTGGCTCCATTTGGATCTCCTTAAATAGTTTTATTTATTGAGGAAGCACATTTCTTTCACACTTCAGAAAAGTCTTATCAGCATCTTAGCTGGGTGTCCTTTTAGGTGGCCAGGTGTTTATTTTGGCATAGGCTCAGCACCGGAAGTACTGGGAAGCAGCACATCCGTAACACAGAAACCACTTGAGCTTTGGGCCAAGAGCAGGCTGCAGTGGAGTCTGCCCTTTCTGCTGGAGAAGGACTTCCCAAGGGCAAGTTGGGGCTTTCAGCTACAATAAAAAAAAAGCATCTTCTGCTAGATGCAGTATTGAGACTAGATGGGGGTTCTGTGCAGTGATTTTAGCTGAAATGGTTCAGGTTCCCTCTCATCCTGTGGCTTGTCTGTGCTTCAGAGCTGTCATGGCCTCTCCAAGATGCTCTGGTGAGCTTTCAAGAAAAAGTTTGTCAGCTGGTTTGTCTGAGCACTCCTGACAGCCCCTGTCTCTGTGTAGGGGTCCTTTAGGAAGCCAGAGGAGGTAAACTAGATGAGAGCACATCAGGGGCTGCTAGGCAGTGAGCAAGAGTCAAATGGTAGAACTTCTGGAGATGACCTAGTCTAAAGCAGGTTTACCTGGAGCAGGTTACCCAGGATTGCATCAAGGTGGGTTTGGAATCTCTCCAGAGAAGGAGATTCCACAGCCTCTTTGGGCAGCCTTGCAGATGAGTAGGTTTTTTTCCTGTTCAGATGGAACCTCCTTAGGTTCTGGTTTGTGCCCATTGCCTCTTGGCCTGTTGCTGGACACCTCATCCTTTAGCTCTTGCTCAGCATTGAGCAGATCCCCTCTAGTCTGCTGTTCTCCAGGCTAAGCAGCCCCAGGGCTCTCAGCCCTTCCTCCTCCCAGAGATGCTCCAGTGCCCTCAGCATCTTCCTAGCCTCTGCTGGACTCTGTCTAGTCTCTCCTTGTGTCTCTTGAGCTGGGGAGCCCAGAACTGGACCCGGTACGGCAGAGTAGAAGAGGAGGAGAACCTCCCTCAACCTACTGGCCACGCTCTTCTAACCCCATTCCTCTCCTACTTGTTACATCCCAGCCCCCTGGAGCGAGGCTGGAGGAAGCAGAAGGATGGGGCCCTGGCGCAGCCCAAGGTCCGCCTGCGGCAGGAGGTGGTGAGTGTCGGCCCCCAGAAGCGCGGGCAGCGGATCGCCGTGCCGGTCAGGAAGCTCTTTGCCAAGGAGAAGCGGCCCTACGGGCTGGGCATGGTGGGGAAGCTGACCAACCGCACCTACCGCAAGCGCATCGACAGCTACGTCAAGCGGCAGATCGAGGACATGGATGATCACAGGTGAGAGCTGCAGCCAGAGGGCATCCCAGCAAAACCTGGCGGTGTGAGGGGTTGCTGTTGCCGCCTTGGGGACTGAGCTCACTGCCTCGGGGGGGTTGGGTGAAAGCTGCTGCTGAGTCCCCAGTCTGTGTCTCTGAAGTACAGCCATACTGCAGCAGGCAGCAGCGTGTTACCCTCACTGTGCGCTGGGAGCTCGCCCTGTTCCTCACCTTGCTTTGGGTGTCTGTGCCTCTGCTCCCTGGAGGGACTGCAGATACCTTGGCCCACCACTGCTGTCCTGTGATGGTGGCTGGAAGGCTCAGGCTTCCCTGCCTCTGGTCATTCCCCTGGGGCCTTTATTTCAGACACAGCACACTTTGGCATCGGGCTCACGTGTTCTCGTGGGTGTTTTCTTGGGAAGGGATGGCTTGCCTGCTGCAGTGGGGATTCAGAGTTAGACAAGGGCTGTCTGCCAGCAAGACAATAGGTCACTGCCTTCAGTCTCCTGCATCCCTAGCTGCTCCCTGGCCCTGTTCTGCCAAGGTCCCTTGGGAAAACCAGCAGCTTTTCTCCTGTGTTTTGTGAGCAGATGTGATGTGCCTGGCCTCTGATCTTTTCCCTTCCCTTCTGTCCAGGCCTTTCTTCACATACTGGGTCACCTTTGTGCATTCACTCATCACCATCCTCGCTGTGTGCATCTATGGCATCGCCCCTGTGGGGTTCTCCCAACATGAAACTGTTGATTCAGTAAGTAGATCCCTGGCTTGCCTAGAGCATTGTTGTGTCAGCCTTCAGCTGCTGGCTCTGCTGTTGTCCTCTTCAGCACATTGGCTACTTGCCCGAGGGCCTTGAAGGCTGGATGCTGGATGTCCAGCCTTGGGAGCTGCATGCAGCATCTCTGTGAGCCCCCATGCTGCCTTCTCTACCTACTGCAGCCACGTTGCTCTTGACATCAACTAGTATCTGGCAGAAAGCATGGTGGGCTCTTTGCAGGCTCTGCTTGTGGCTGTGCTGGGAGCCCTTTCAAACAACTTGTTCCCCTCCTGGTGGAGACCAGAAGGATGTTCACGGCAGGGGAAGATTTCAAACCTCACATTTCTGCAACAGTTGCAGGATTTTGCTTCTGCCAAGAGCAAAACTGACCCCTCTGGCTTTGACAGCTGATCTTCAGCTGTTTGTAGCCTGACCTTAAAAGTTCTCTGGGGTATGTAACTCTATAGCCATATCCCTGCATCATGCAGGAGATGCCCTGGGGAACTTCTCACCTGACATCACCTAGCCTTTCCTACTGGCAGGTGCTGCTTATGCTTCTGAGCTGAGTGAAGCTTTTTGCAGGCTCCCCAGCCACTCCCAGGTAACCATGCCCTGGGATTTCTTGCAAGTTGATAGAGCCAGAGTGAAATCTTGAGGTGAAGGTGCCTGCACCTTGAAAGGAATTTACCTGTGATCCTGCAGAAGTCCAGAGTGAAAGGACCTTGTGCTCAGGCCATGGTTGTGGGCATTTCTGTTCCTCCTTGGTGCTGTTTTCCCCAGCCCCTGCTGCTGGCCTTGCTGGCCCTGTGGGCAGGAGCTGACAGGCCTCTGTCTCCTTGCAGGTCTTGAGGAACAGAGGGGTTTATGAGAATGTCAAATATGTGCAGCAGGAGAACTTCTGGATCGGCCCCAGCTCGGTGAGCGCAGGTGGCTGGGACTCTTGGGAGGCTGATGGGGGGGAGACTGTGTGCTGCAGCTGTGCCACCCCAGGGACAGGAGCCCTCTGCTCCTTGGAGCTTGGTGCTAGTAGTAGCAGCAGTCAGTTGGACTTTCCATGGGCCCTGCCGTCACTGGCAGGCTGCAGTGGTGCTCCTGGCCCCAAGCACCCTGCAGAATGGGCTGTCTGGAGGCTGGCATGGACCTTGGTGCTCCTGGCCCCAAGAACCCTGCAGAATGGGCTGTCTGGAGGCTGGCATGGACCTTGGCACTCCTGCTTTGCAGCTTGTTCCTAGGGAAGCTAAGCACAGGGCTAGAGAACATGCAGGAGCTGTATGGTGTGTGACAACTTTTGTGATGCCATTCCCCCTGCCAAAGGCTGTAGAGTCCCAAAGTTTCCTGACCACAGTGTGACCTTTCTGGGGCCATAGGAAATCCCTCAACTTACATTCTGAGCTTGCCTTCTTCAAAGCAAATATTTAGAGTATGCCTGATGTGTGTTGGGCTTCACAGTGCAGGTCTTGTCCCTGGTTCCCCTGAGTCTTGAGAGGGGTTACCCCTTGGGGTTTCCCCATCCTTGCTCTGCCCCAGGCAATCATTGCCTGCCCCTTGGCTGAGCTGAGCGTTTGTGTCCCTGCCAGGAGGCCCTGATCCACCTAGGGGCCAAGTTCTCACCCTGCATGAGGCAGGACCAGCAAGTGCACAGCTTCATCAGCGCCAAGAGGGAGAAGGAGAAGCACTCGGCCTGCTGCGTGCGCAATGACAAGTCAGGCTGCGTGCAGACCTCGGAGGAGGAGTGCTCAGTGAGTGATGGCTCCTTCTGTGCTGGCCCTGCAGGCTCAGGGCCACTTCTCTTGCTGCTTCTCCCTCCCTGGCCTTCAGGCTGACTCCCCTCCTCTCTCCTGCAGTCCACGCTGGCCGTGTGGGTGAAGTGGCCCCATCACCCCAGCACACCAATGCTGGCAGGAAGCAAGAGGCAGTTTGGGTCTGTTTGTCATCAGGACCCCAGGTAAGTCCTTGCTAAGCCAGCTGCCATCCTGCTGGGAACAGGGCTGCTGTGACAGTAGAATCAGAGAGGTCCCAGGCCTCTGCTAGCTGGGTGGGACAGCAGCTGCTCTGCAGTCCCGGGGACATGGGGGCAGTGATGTCCCTACCTGCCGTGATGGCTGCAGGGGAGGCTGGTGCAGAGTGTGATGTGTGATCATCTTTCTGCTCACCCCATTATCTCCTTTGCTGTTGGCTGCCAACCTGCAGAATGGCCTGTTGTGAGCTGTGGGTATCTTCCTCATCCCACTCCCCTTCTTCACCTGCTCCCTGCACAGGCTCCCTTTTTGGGCACAGCAGTCACGTTCCCAGCACACAGCTGCTGGGTACCAGGGCACACCTTTGTCCTGGGTCACTGTGGGCTGATGTGGGGCTGAATGCCCCCCTGGGGGTTGCGTTCACCTGGAAGGGAGCCAGGGAGCAGCTGGGTGCTGCCCTTGTGCTGAGGTGTGATTTCTGCTCGTTGGAAGGAAGCTGTGGCTTAGATCAGCTTTGGCTGGTCTGATGTAGCTGTCACCAGCCCCTTGCCAGGGACAGGGGAGAGCTGTGGGAGAGCATTCTGGGGGCAGGGACAGTGTTGTGGCTCCCTGGGGAATCCTGCCTGCTGCTAGGGGAAGTTATTTCTCAGGCTGAGCTCTGCTTTCTCTTGCTGCAGGGTGTGTGAGCAGCCTGCCTCGATGGAGCCACATGAGTGGCCAGATGACATCACCAAATGGCCGGTGAGCATCCTGGGGTGGCACAGAGCCTGGGAGCAGCTGGAGCATGGTGTTTGCAGCCCACTGTGAAGAGCCTCAGTGAGGGGGCTCTGGTGCAGTCTCCTGCTTGTCACAAACACAAAATCAGGGCAGTTGTCTAGCCAAGGTTCAAAGCTCTCCAACAACAGAAGTTCTCCTGTGCCAACTAAAGCCTTGGGTGCTCTCAGGGTAACAGGGTGATGGAGAAGGATGCAACCTTGGGGCTGTTTCCATCCCTCTGCAGAGAGGAGGTGTTGGTTGAGGGTCAGATACCATCCTGCTAGCAGAGGGGAGGCCTTGGGAGGCTGATGTCTGTGGAACTGGCTTCTTCCCCAGGGGCTGTTTTGACTTTAAGCAGGCAGCAAGCAAAGCTGTGCCTGTCTGACTGCAGCCTGTTGTTGTTCTCCAGATCTGCACCAAAAACAGTGCTGGGAATTACACCAACCACCTTCACATGGACTGTGTGATTACAGGCAGGCCCTGCTGCATTGGGACCAAAGGAAGGTACTGAGTGTTACCTGTGTGGAGAGGGCTGGGTGTTGGGCTGAGGCACAAGGGGTCACACTCAGCTTGTAGACACAGCTTCCTTGTCCCACATGCAGCCCAGAGCCCTTCTAGGAAAGGGGAGTTGCAGAGGGAGCCATGACAGGTTTCCCAGTTGGAGCAGGACTCTGGGATGAGCAGGAGATAGCCAGCCTAAGCCTTTGGTGCCATGGAGTATCTCACTCAACTGGCCCTGCAGTTTGGAGGAACTTGGATCTCAAGGGATTAAACAGTTGGGAATGGCAGCCTAGTCCTGACAGGCTCCACTGGCCCCAGGCTGCAGTCCCTGGACACAAACAGATGTCAGGAAATGATCTGCTCTGGGTTTGCCAAGGAGGAAGATGCTGGTACTCCTCATGTTGCTCAGAAGCTTGAGTAGTTACCCAGTGCTTGGGTCTGGCTTTCCCTGCTAGGGCTTAAAATCAGTGCTGCCCAGGGAGTTTCTGTGCCCCTGGAAGTCGTGACCAGGCACTGTTGGCCTAGTCCCCCCCTTTCCTCTCTGTCAGCCACAGAGGCACAGATGCTTCAAGCTCTGGTGGTTCTTTGTCAGCTGTAAACAGCTCAGCTTTAGCACTTGTTTTGGAGCCCCTGGATGCAGGGCATCAGTCTGGGGAGGTGACCCAGGCCTGCCTGTGGGAGAGAAGGGCAGGAGGGGGCTGGATGGAGAGTGCCACTGGGCTCGGGTGGGGTTGTACTGGTGCATCTGTTGCAGAGACATTACAGCATGTGAAGGGCAGCTGAAGGCATCAGTTCTCACAGGCAGACTTGGGATGAGACAGGGAAGAGAGTGTGGCCCAGGGGAGCCCAGGATGGTCCATTGTGCCCTGTTCCTCATCTGGATCACTTGTGTCTCCTCCAGGTGTGAAATAACCTCCCGGGAGTACTGTGAATTCATGCGGGGCTACTTCCACGAGGAGGCAACGCTCTGCTCTCAGGTAAGGGGGGAGCTGGGGGGCCTGTGGGGCTGTTCTCCCTCCTGTACCCCTTAGCAGCTTGGCAAGATCTGGGGGGGACTGTGCTGCACTGTAAGTGCAAGTCATGTGTCCTGTCCCATGCTGAGCCCGGGGAAGCTGCTGCTCCAGACTGTAGTGGCAGAGCTGCTGCTGTATGTCTCTCTTTAGAGACCAGTTTAGGAGCTGGGCTGGTAGCTTTGAAAGCTCAAGACAGGACAACTGTGGAAGCAGCAGAACACAACCTTTCTGCTCCCCAGGCGAGCAGATGCAGATGTCTCAGTTGTGCATGCATTGGGGTGAAGAGTGAGGGCAGAAAGCTGCCACAGGGAAGGAGCGGGGTCAGGTAACTTGGTGTTGAGGACAAGGGTAGGGATGTGATAGTGGAGAAGAGCCCCTCTTTGAGAGCTAACAGCAGTCTCTTCCCTGGCCTTGGTAAAGAGCACCTCCCTTCTGCCCTAGGTGCACTGCATGGATGATGTCTGTGGACTCCTCCCTTTCCTAAACCCAGAGGTCCCTGACCAGTTCTACCGCCTCTGGCTCTCACTTTTCCTCCATGCTGGGTAAGTGGAGGTGTAAAGCTTCCAGTATCTGGCTGGGGGAACCCCGAACCCTGGGCTTGCTATGAGGCTTGTTCTGTCAGCCCTTTCCCTGGGGGACACTGGGGTGCTGAGCTGTCATCCCTGCTGAGGGACAACACATTGTCAACATCAACAACAATCATGCTGCATTTGCTGGGAGGGATAGGAGAGGCGTGGGAGAGGCCAGACCAGGAGCTCTCAGCAAGGAACACAAGCACAGAGGTGACTTCAGTGGCTGCTGCTTCAGCTCCTGTACTCTGAACTTGGCAGGATCCTGCACTGTCTGGTTTCAGTCTGTTTCCAAATGACGATCCTGCGGGACCTAGAGAAGCTGGCAGGATGGCATCGCATCTCTATCATCTACCTGCTCAGTGGCATCACTGGGAACCTTGCCAGTGCAATATTTCTACCCTACAGAGCAGAGGTGGGTCTCCTGCAGGCTAGGGTCCTGGTGACCTGGCCTGAGCACAAGCCTTTCCATGCCTGTGCCTCTCTGGCAGAGGCAAGAGACACCAGAGCTGGGCTTGTCTCTGTAGCATGTGCCTTGTGCAGATTTGTAGCTAGAAGATGGCACCACACCATTGGGAACGTCCCCCCAAATAACCTGGGCTTTCCAAGTGACTGTCCCAGTCTGGCTGCTGCAGTAAGGAGGCTCAAAATGAACAGGGGGTTTGTCCAGCCAGAGGGGAAGAGAGGTTCCTGGCAGACTGGGAACTGAGAGCTGGAGCCAGAAACACTCCACCTGTGAGTGGCAGACAGGAGAGGGGCAAAGAGCAGAGCTCACCTTTCCTACAGATTCTAGGCCTGTCTCTGTCCAGGTGCCACACCTGGAGGAGTCTGTCTGAAGTGACTGTCCAGCTTCACTTTAGAAGGCTGTGTGGCAGGACCTGGAGAACCATTTTCCTGGTCCTTCAATAAGGAAGAGTGCATGGTGGGTAGGGGGAGCCAGGAGAGTGCCTTCAGGGGCTCATCTCCCCCTGGGGACTTAAACCAGATCTGCCCTCCTTAGCTGTGAAGTCTGTTCTGGTGCTTGCTGGCATCACACCTACCTTGATCCCAGTAAATCAAACCAGGCCCCATTACTCCTTCAACCCCAGCATCAGGACGAAGCTGCAGGCCAGCATCTCTCCCAGGAAACACTGAAGAAGGAGTTGAATAGCAAGTAACTGTAATGCCTGGAGCTGCCTGATGTTACCTGTATTGCTCTTCTTCTGCAGGTTGGCCCTGCAGGATCCCAGTTTGGGATTCTGGCCTGTCTCTTTGTGGAGCTCTTCCAGAGCTGGCAAATCCTGGCACGCCCATGGAGGGCTTTCTTCAAGCTGCTGGCTGTGGTGCTGTTTCTTTTTGCCTTTGGCCTCCTGCCTTGGATTGATAATTTTGCTCACATTTCAGGATTCATCAGTGGTTTCTTCCTCTCCTTTGCCTTCCTGCCCTACATTAGCTTTGGGAAGTTTGATTTATATAGGAAGCGATGCCAAATCATAGTTTTCCAGCTCATCTTCATCGCCCTCTTCTCAGGACTCGTGATTCTGTTCTATTTCTACCCCATCAAGTGTGAGTGGTGTGAGTTCCTCACCTGCATACCCTTCACAGACAAATTCTGTGAGAAATACGACCTGGATGCACAGCTCCACTGACAGGCAAAGGCTGGCTTCTCGAGCAGGCACTGGAGATGAACTTGTCTTTGCCTTCGCTGTGCCAGGGCCCTGGGGACAAAGCCTCTAATCCCCTGACACTTCTAACCCTGCCCCTGGTTAATTTAAAACTGTCTCCTCAGCACATGGCAGGCACTTTTTTGCCCTGTCTCAGAAGACTCTGAAACCAGAATGTTTGTGCCTTGTTCAATTGGATTGAACCTCTTCTGCTGCCGTTGTTTTTACTACACTAGTTTCACTACTACGTTTTTAACCAGAGTTGTTTACTGCTGCCAAGGTGGTGATTAAATGCTAAGGTAGCGTTTTAGCTACTGTTAATTGTTCTGCCTAGTCTGTGGATATGTTTTGTTACTCTAGCTGACTTGTTCTGTTTCAGGTACCAGCACAACAGATCCTTTTCTAGCACCCAAACCAGTCGGGTGCAGTTTTGCATCTGGAAAGAAGAGCCTTAAAAGCCTGAGAAAACAAAAAGGTCTCTTTAATCACTGCTGAAAGTGCATTCCACATACAGTTCAGAGACAGACACTGCAAGTAGCAACTGCAAAAACCATGTGAGAATGTCCATTCCCCTTGAAGGGTACAACCTTCTCCTCCAGGGAGAGTGCTGAACCCAGAGTCTGGCTTTGGTAGGGCTGGGTTCTCTGCTCTCTCTGTTAAAGACAGAAAATAGCTGGCAGGGACAACACTTCCTGCACGCTGGGCTCTGTTATCACCACACCACCCTGTCTAGACAGTCTGAGGGAGATCAACCAGTGCTAGAGGTGACTGCTGGTCACAGGCACTGTGGGCAGATGGCTTCTGTTCTGGCACACATTTCATCACACTGCATGATGCCAGTGCAGCAGCTCTGAAAGAAGAAGGAAGTTACTGTGGTCACAAAGCCACGACACAAAACCCCAAGTGTTTGGAACTGCTCCTGTTACCGGTGCTCTTCAGACACTGAGTGTGTGTTCAGACGTGGAGGGGAGCAGATGTCATTCTAAAACTTAGCAAGCAGCAGCACTAGTTGCTATGAGCCTGTAGACTTCAGGCCTGGTGAGAAGGAAGATGAAGGACTGGTAGCTCTGAAAGGACATGCAAGACTTACCTGACAGGCTACTTTCGAAGCTTCTTTATGAAGCTGACCTCATCTCGGTTTCGGATGCCGTACCTGAACAGAGAGTCAGGCTGTTACATGGCAGCTTCCCAGGAACCACAACCCTAACCCTCTTCCCAGGGGGAGATGAAGCACAAACTATGCTCTAATGCAGGCAAGTTAAAATTCTCACTTGTGGATATAAAACATGCTGCCAGATCGTCTGCCTTTTTAACTGCAGCATCTCTCCCCCACGGCTCAGTCCTTCCAGGACAGGTTTGATCTGGGCTGTCTCACTAACTTCTAATGCTTCAGACATGCCCAGCATACCCAGCACTGCTGTATGCAGCAGCTACAGGGCTCAGAAGCACTCCTGCCTCCTTGCCCTGAGAATGGCCAAGGAAATGCGGGAGTCTCTTGTCAGCGTTGTCACTAGATTGTCTCTAAGCAGGTCCAGCACCCAACCCACCAGAATCCTCGAGTCTGTTCTTTGCCTGGCATTGTTTCATCCTCTGCCCTTTGTGAGGGTGACTGGGCACTGGACCACGTTGTGTCATTCTGGAGGTATTCAAACCCTAAGTGGACGCAACGCTGAGCAACCAACTGTAGCTAACCTTGCTTGCGCAGAGGGTTGGGCTAGATGACTTCCAGAGGTCCTGTCCAACACATCATGTGCCCTGACCACATCCTCTGCTGAGTAGCTGCTCCTTAAGTCCTCCCAGTTTCCCTGGAGATGAACTAATGTGCTTCATGTGCATGACATCATCCCTGGCTGCCTCTGTGTCCTGCCCCCCTCATACTCATGCTTCATCTCACTTGTCTCTGCAGCATGCCTCAAGTACAAGTAAGCATAACCTATTCTGCAGGGGTTTAACATGGATGGCCAAGGGACAGCATGCCTCAGTGCCTTGATATGGTTTGAACTGGATGAACACTTTCAGCACAGGAGCCTCATTCCTGAGAATTCCCTGAAGCCTTCCTATCCTGCAGATGCCCCTCAGTCTGTCAGGGCACGGCCCATCCCACTTCTGTGGGCAGTGGGAAGTGGAAGTGACCCATCTTCGCGTGCAGGACCTAGCTGAGCCAGGGCACAAAGACACCAGAAGAGACTCAATTACTCACTCTCTTAGCTTCTTTCTGTCATCTGTCAGTTTCTCTCCAGCGTAAGTCAAGTGGTACGTTCTCCAGATGTACTTCCTAGAGGAAAAACACTTAGGGGGAGCGGCAAGAGGACCGGCTGCCGTGGGGCAGCAGGCCTCGCCCTCCTGTTCCCAGGCCCCAGGCCTCGCTCACCAGCTGAGGTGCTGGACACCTCCCTGCCGTGCCTGCCGCAGCTGGACGTGCCGCCGTAGCGCCTTCTTGAGCTCCAGCACCGAGGCGTTCTGCACCACCACCACGGCTGAGGGTTAGGCGAGAGCTCCGTCAGCTCCCCTGCCCTCGGCCTTCCAACCCGCCCCGCTCCCTTTCTCCCTGCCCCGGGACGTACGCATAGTCTCGCCGTCCGCCTTGCAGACGCGCACCGTCATGGCCTGCCCGTACTCCAGCGCCACCTGCGAGCCGATCTCCTCTGCCGTCACCTGTGGGCGGCACGGCCGTGGCGGGCGAGTGAGGCGAGACTGAGCCCCGGCCCGGTCCCCACCGCCCCCGGCCCGGTCCCCACCTGCGGCGGGAGGTCGCAGAGCAGCGGGTCCTGCACTAGCCGCGCCAGCGCCGCCTGGAAGAGCTCCAGCACCTCGGCGTGCGCCAACTCCTCTTCCGCCTCCGCCGCCATCGCCATCACCGCGCCGCCGGAAGGGGCGGGCGGCCGAACGGTCGTTGCCGCAGGAACCGGCAATGCTGCTCTTCTGCCCGGCCTGTGGGAACGTGCTGGTGGCCGAGGAGGGGCCGCGCTGCCACCGCTTCGCCTGCACCACCTGCCCCTACGTGCGCAACGTCACGCGAAAGGTGCNGGGACAGGGGATAGGGGGAGGGGGTCGGGGAGGTTCGGGCCACGCGTCACCTCACAGCGCCTCGCCCCGCAGAGCCGTGCCCCAAGTGCGAGCACCCCCGCGCCTACTTCATGCAGATCCAGACGCGTTCGGCCGACGAACCCATGACAACCTTCTACAAGTGCTGCAACGCCCAGTGCGGGCACCGGTGGAGGGACTGAGGGCACCGGCCCCGCCCCGAACTCCTGGGGCCTGCGGGGCCGGCCGAAGGGAGGGGGCTATGCAAACTCATGGAGGCCTGCCCGGGGCGTAGCTCCCACGCCTTGTGGGCCTGCTGCCCAGGGTCACGACACGGTCCCGGTCCCAGCCCTGCGAGCAAGAATCCGCAAGGGGTGTCTGCTCCTGCAATAAAGGTGGAAGCAAGGGTCTGCGGTGTGGTTGATTTAAAACCCAAGCCATGCACAACGAGAAACCACAGAGCCTCTAAAAGCAGTGTTGTGCTTGTGCTGTAGCGCTGGGGGAGGGTGTAAGGTTTCACATTGCAAGAGCGGTTCTGCTAAAAGTACACATAAACTAATGCCGTGCACACCAAGAAGCCAGTGGGTAAAATACAGACTGACCTCAAGATAACAGAGCTAAAGAATGGTTGCCAAACCTTAGCACGGTTGCTGCTGCGTAACAGGACAGGAGGCAAAGCAGAGGAAAAGTGCTACCTCCTGCTGTGACCTGTGAGAACTACATAAGATAAAGCAGGAATTATGAACTATATGCTCTGCAAGTAAAAGGAATATACTTAACAATGGGATCGCACATTACCTGTGTCTTAGCATTAAGCTTTATTTTCAGCATAAATACATTTGAAAGTATAAAGGATAAATAATTTAATAAAAACATCATGGAGCAAGAACTGTTAACATTTAATCTGCCTTAGCACTCACTCCTACAGGTGAAAGCAATTTCAAATGTTCAACTTTACCTCTTTTACACAGGGATAATGTGCACCCATTTGTTCCAGTTCACTTCAGAGGGGAACACTCTTCCCAGCCTGAGAGTACATTCGATTGTAGGCTCGTAGTATACTGTTGGCTTTTCACTCAGTTTGGGATTTGTCACTTGTTCTTCCAAAACTGGCTGAGAAAAGAGTGACACCAGGGATGGCTTTTTCATGTAGAATCGTTTGATGCAACCAAGAGTTTCCAAACCCTGCAGGAAAATTCACATATTTGAGCTTGAGCAATCGTGGTGAAAACCAACCAAGCAAGCAAGCAAGCAAGAGCATTGAATGCTGTTGTGCCGACAGTGTTCTCAGAAACACTGGACAATTGATGCTACAAGTGGCTTCGCTTCACCCGCTCAGGAGACCACAGGGCTGGCAAAGATTACAGATTGGGACTGCTCTGGCCTTGGTTAATTTACACTGAAGGGAGAAGGTTGCTTTTCATGGTTCAGCCACAGTCCCATTTCCCTGGGCCTCGCAGCACAGCAGCTGCTGACTTGTACGTGGGGAAGCTGAAGCGGATGAAGGTCACACAGCTGGGGATTCACATACCTGCAGTATCTCCAAGACAGCCACAGGCTGCAGTACCCCCACATAATGCTGCAACAGCATGTCCTCTGTTATGCCTGGTTTTGTCATGATGTGATAGAGCACAGCTTCCATCATCCCCTTACACACAGGTTTGTTCAGGTTCCCATCCACGATCCGCCACGGTCTCCCAATGAAGCAGATGTTCTCACAGGCCCTGCAAAGACCACTGAAGTTCAGCTCTGTCTGTCAGGAATTCTTCCTCTAGCTAGACTTCCAATCATCATCATTTCTGCATGATAGAGATCCTTACTGCATCCAGTGTTTGCTCACATGTTGGGTGTGAATTCTGCAGCTGCTCTGGGCAGAGACTGCTGATAATCTATGGGACAGGTCCACAGACCCCAAGTATGCCATACTAGGTGGGCACCACCTGAAACACTTTCAGCACCATTGTACTACCCAGCAGTTACCTTCAGTCTTGAGGAACAGGAAAGCTCTGTTTGTTACTAGCTGCTTCAATCTGCAACATGTAGTAATAACAGGGCTCAGACAGGAAACAGATTCCTCATTTTTACCATTCTGGAGTCAAAAGACAGCATGGAAATTCACATTTCCCAAACTGCAGTGTCTCCAGGCCTTTCCTGGGCACATGGAAGCTGAGACTTTCTGGCACTGGACTTCTGTGTCAAATAAAACTAGTTTTGTTCCTCTGAGAATCTGGAGCTAGTTGGTTTTAGGAAAAAAACCCAAACATGTATCAGGGAGCTTTTTTGAGCATGCATATGAACATGAGTAACATGAAGAACACGGGTTTCTCCAACATCATTGCTCACTACCCCTCAGAGCATGAAACTAAGGCTCCCAAACCATATGCTTCCAGCTGTTAGTTTTGTCCTCCTAAGTGTTTAGTTATTCTGTCACTCACCGGTCCCTGGCTGCCTGGGATACTTCTGTCATAGATCTTTCTGGAAAGAGAAGAACACAGAGTTTGTAATGAAGCCAAACTCTTTTATCTAGTGGAAGGAAAGTAAAAGGTGACTCAGCTGTAAAATGCAACAGCTTATGGTGCAAAATAACACAAGCAAACTACACCATGTGTTGTTCTCAGCTGCATGGGGAGCTCTCATCTTCCATTCTGACTGCCTTTACCTGTCTGCAGACACTCTTGTTCCCACTACTTCTGTCTGCTCCAGCCACATCTTGTGGTTCCATGCCCAAATCACAGCAAGAAGGTTTATTCCTAGCAGTCCAATGACCGACCAACAGGCAGTTCTCTGGACTGAAAGAACCCAGTTTCACAGAGAGCTTTACAGGGTCTCTGCTCACAAGCACTCCCTTGGGTTCAACTTCATGCTCCTGATGATCACACAGAAGCTGAGCAGAAGCCTCAGTAGCTCTGGACTTGGGAATGCAAACTGAAGATTTCAGCAGGGCTCAGTTTCCCAGTGAAAGTTGTCTCTAACTTCCACTATGCATTATGTCATGAGCTTGAAGTACACAATGACTTCATGTGGGTATTTCTACCACACCCAGAGGCTAACAGCTTTGGCCTGAACCCATGTAAACCCTTCATTAGTAAGGACTCTATGCTTGATAACCCAACTATTTTTTCCCCTCCTGTGTTACAAACAAGTAGAGGAAGTTAAATCCAAACATTTCCCCTCTTGTGTTACAAACAAGAGGAGGAAGTTAAATTACAACAGTGCTTCAGCAAGGTCATGTTAAGAACTGAGGTCTATGCAGTTTAGACAGCCCTGAGTATTTCCTGCAGGAAGGCTCCAGTTAAACACTACCAGGCTCTCAAATGCTGCAGATCAGTTTGCACTGACTCATGTCTGCAGCTCTACACGTGGGTCATGGCAGATCTTGGCAAAATACCACCCAAGCAGTTAGCTTATGATTCAGTCTGAAATCAGAGCTGAGAAAAACAAAATAACCCCCCCCAACAACCTACTGCATTGTAAAGCTTGGCAAGAACTACTAGCTATTAAAAAAGAAAACTGGCAGTAAAAAGGAAATGAAAATGAAGTCAAATTGGGTTACAAATGAGGCTATTCATCTCTTCACTGGCATGTGCTGCTTTCTGGGACATGGTTTAATGACTTCACAACTTTCAGTGGTGGGTATTCTAGTTAACTGTACACCAGTAGCACTATGTTTTCTAGGTTTAGAGCTGTCTAACCTTTGGACTGAAGCCAGAGATAAGAAACTTCAGATCCAAGTATGTTTCCAGAAGAGAGTAAGGCATGGAAATGAGTTTCCAAGGAAACACATTTCTGGACTAATCATGAACATTCCAGCAATAGGCATAAGGAAGGAATCTTTGATGTATTTGGAACCTCCAAGACCTTCTAGATCAAGCAGTGTTACACCACTTAGTCTGAGAAATGACAACCTCTCTCTCTGGTACAGCTTCATAAAGAATCTGCTCTTTGCTTATAAAATGGAGCTACCTGCTTGGGATCAACTGATGATGAGAGGCCTAGTCTCTACATCTTGGACACAGAGTGCTCCTACATACCTTTAGAGACTCCTGGATTCTCCTGGAAGTAGGAAAGATCATCATCCTGCTCACTGGTTGATTGTTCAAGGCTAGGGATCTGCTTGTTGCCTTCAGTGCTGAGCTCATCATTCTCTACTTCAAGTTCTTTGTCCTCAGAGCAAGATTCATCTTGTTCCTTGCAAGTGTCTGCACCTGCAGCCTGTGCAACACACGCTGGGGGTTCAGATTCACCTTCTGTCTGCCCTCCCTGGGAGTCTCTTCCCTCATCCATGTTTGAAGCTTCCTCCATTGTAACAGGATCAGTAACACCTGCATCAAGGTTAGTTTCAAGTGCACTTTCCAAACCCCTCAGGGAACCCTGGCAGAGCTGATTGCCACCTTGAAGGACATCATTTTGGGTCTTGCATCTCTTCCTTGGGCGCTCTCCATCGCTAACAGATGGGCTGTCTTCTCCCAGCTGCTCCTCCTCTTTGGAGCATTCCTCTCCCTTCCTTGGTTCTGATGGCAGGCAATCCTGTTGTACTTCAGGGACAGCAGTGTCTGCATCTTGCTGATCAGAAACCTCTGGTTTATTCTTCAGACATACTGAGTGTAATAGCCATGGCTTGGCAAATACTATTGCAACCAGTCTTACAGCATGGGCTCCTACTTCTAAAACCTGCTGCATTTCAATAAGGTCCTATAAAAACAAACAGAAAAACACCACAAAAATTGTCTCAGGAGCTTTCCGTGGAAAGTGTCAGTTTAACCAAGTATCATGGAATTGCCACCTTTAACTGGCAGCAAAGAAAAGAGGAGGAGCTTAGCAGACTTCAATTTTCTGTCCTGCTCCAGAGTGGAAAAGATGTTTTACTCCTTAAACTCTTCTGAAATTACATGACAAGACATTTTTGTTCAGCTTAAAATGTACCTGGGAAGGAGTATTTTGCTTCCAAAGGTTAATGGTGGTACCTCTAGCTTTCTGAAACAATTCCCTCCTGTCTTTGAGTAAGGGCTGCTTGAATTTTTTGCCTTCCTAACTTTGAGGTGAGACTGCTATTAGGTATGGGGATGTGATCTCTTGCCTAATGTAAAAGAGCTTCGTTCAACTTACATTTGCTTGCTACAGCCTGGAAGATCATCCTGTTCAAGGGATACTAAGCATGTAAAGACTGATGTCTGGAAAGCAGGTGGCTGTAAACCCACCTGAATGTACTGCTCCAGGCTCCTGGTGCGTTCAGGTTCCAGCTCTTCATAGCTGCAGAAAGCTTTGCTGAGCTCAGCTTTGCAAACTCCAAAGTGGGAAGTTGCCTCTATTGCATTTCGGATCTCCAGAACAGCAGCTACATCCCTGGGACTGTAGCCATAATGTTCTGTACACTCATGACAGAACTGATCAACCTTGTAATTTTCTTCTTGGACTTTTATCAGCCTGGTAAAAGTTTCAGGGAGGCAGGAGACTCCCACAGCCATGTTATCAAGCAGGGATGAAACTGCAAAGCAAATAAAACCCGAGTGTATAAGCTGCGAAGCAGTTGTCACTATGCAAGAGACTCCAGAAAGAGAACTATTCTGAGACAGGCAGATGAGAGTTTTCTGAGCCTCTTCCAATTAAAAACAGAGCTCACTTTTCCATCTTCATTGCTGCAGTCTCCTTTTTCTTTCTGCCTTACATATTTGTCTCTGAAAAGAGCTGCAGAAGTGCAGGCTGGTTTACAAGGGCTTGCCCTCCTATCAGAGTGAGCTATCACTGACAGACAGTGTAGGCTTACTGGTATTCTCTCTAACACTGGGTCAGCTTGACTCGAAGTTAATGAGGGTATCATCTCCTTTTCTCTTGAAGAAGGTCAAGTGAATAGGGCAAGGAAATGCTACAGAGACTCTTATTAATCTAAAAAGCCCCAAGCAGCTGATCCGTGGCAGAAAGCTCTTGGCCCACTCTGCTATAAACCACAAGTTGACAACGTCTTAGTACAATTAGCATAGCAAGGGATCTCAGTATTTGGAGACAGGTCCATCACTGCACAAACCTGCCCCCCCTGTACAGACTAGTGAGCAGCTGAAGCAGTGTCACACCTTCTCCCAGGCCCGGGTGATTAGAGAGCAGCTTTGGCACTGTTTTTACCGGCTCCACACCCTTTCATCTGCCGGCTGCCTGTACATCCTGCCTTCTGGGACACTCTATGGCAGCTGCACTTCTCTGTCAGCCAAGGAAAAATGAGAACCACTGTAATGAGCCTTCAGCTCAGCAGAGCTGGAGGGCATGTGTGGCAGCAAAGATAGGAGAACTCATTTCTATTTTACCTCTGCCACAACAGCGGCAGGAACGGGCAGGGACAGCATTAGACCTTCCAGCTAAAGAGCTAAACAGCTAAAGGCTTTCCTGCATACATTTGCATTACAGCTGAAAGAAAGCCTCTTGAAGAAGAGGGAGTGCTGATAAATTGCAAATATTCAAGCTCTAAATATTATAAAAATGTTTAAATTACTGTAGGCAAAAGGCCACAGGTTGGACACCACTGTTTCAGGCACTTGCATGAGACAAGTCAGTGTGGATTTCCATTCAAGAGGCTCTGAAAGATTTTCTCTCTTTACAGAAGAAAAAGCCTGGGTGTGGCATAACATGGTATTTTAAGTTGAAGAAGGGAGTGAAAAACCTCCTGAAGAAGGGAGAATAGAGCTGAGGACAGACTTCCTCTTTGCATTAATAGTTTCAGACTACATGAAACACAGAGAAGGACTTGTTACCAACAACAGGTGCCTCTCTTAAAATCAACCACCTGTTTGTTTTAAGCCAGGAGAGAAAGCACTGCATGACAAACTGCATGTGTAGTGGAAAAAGAATGTTCCTGTTAAGAGGCTTTGTTCAAATCAGTTCCTCAGCTGATGAGTTCTGTGTGTGTTTCCTTCTCCATCCCATTGCTGTGCAAGTGAGGCCAAAGAGAAACTGACCTGGAGAGCTGAGCCTCCCTGGAAGCGGTGTAGATCGCAGCTTCACCTTCACCTGGCAGGAATTGACCACAATGTTGTCACTGGGACTCAGGTTGCGTGTGCTGACAATTCCAGGGGCGTAGTAGCCTCTCATCAGCAAGTAATTGGTATGTGATGCTTGACGAGCTTTCACTTCTATTCTCCGTTTGCCTCCAGAGCTCTCATCATCCTCATCATCATCCTCATCATCATCCTCAAGGCCTTCTTTTCCCAAACTACAACAAACAGAAGTGGTTTGTTTGTTTTCCAAAAGAAGAAAGTGACTCACTACAGTGAGCAGAGCAGGAACACATGCTATTGTGCATGCTAGTGCTTAGTCACCAACCATAGCAGCCTGATTGAAAGTACTGAGAAACAGGACAGAAAAGAGAATATATTAAAGGTCCCTGGGAAAGGAAACTCTTTTTTTTCCTGCACACATGATGAAATGAACCCCAAATGCCTCAGCTTCCAGTGCTGAACCTCCTTGGATCAGCAGACACTTCAGGAGGGAACATCTATCAGAGCACAAAGGCTGAGATGGTGAGGGATGCTGCAGCATAGGGCAGACAGTCTTTATTTTTAAGGGAGAAAAGGAGAAGAAAGAATTCTAGTCCAAAGACTTAAGTTACTTTACAAAATAAAAACCCAAACCCAAACCAAACCAGACTGCAGACAGCCTCAGAGTAAAGAGAGGCTAGAAATAGCAGCCAGGATAAATTCCTCCCCCCACCTCCCCCCCCCAAAAAAAAAAAAAGAAAAGAAACCCCAAAGCCCAACACCACAGCTTACTGAAACTGACATCATTTCTTTGTAGGACATGACAAGAGTCAATATGGATAAAGGTGAAGGCTCTGAGCAGCCTGACCTAACTCTGAAGTTGCCCCTTTTTAAGAAGGTTATGCCAGAGACATCCAAAGGTTTCTTCCAACCTTTTCCAGAATGAGTTTGACCTTAAGGAGCTTCTCTTAAACTGTGTTCAAAACCAAGAGGGAACACATTTAGAAGAAAACAGTTTGAGTACATAACCAGCTGGAAAACTGGATTCAGATGCCTGGACTCAGAAATGAGACTAGTCCACGCTTCAGTGTATTTTTGCTAATGACCTGGGTGATAAAATAGCTTATTAAGTTTGCACAGGATCATTGAACTGGAGAGACTGCAAGTATATATGAGAAGACAGGATTTGCATTCAGAACACTTCCAGCAAACTGGAGCAAGTCTAGGAAACTGCAGGAAACAATTTCACATGGACAACTGCATGTTCTTTCTCTTCCAGTACTGTGCACCTGTCCCTCCATGCTAAGAGGAGACAATTAATTAGGTAAAGGAAAAGCAACTTGTTACGGTGAATCACAAGAATCATAAGCTGTACATGAATCACTGCACTGGGGTTTTGTTATTGGGTTTGGGTTGGGTTTTTTTGGCAAGACTGTGGCCATTAATCATCTTGGGCTGTATTAACAGGCATATTACTGATACAACGTGATCTAATTGGCACAGACCTGCCAGCAAGAGCATGGCAGTTGTTTTCTGATAGCACAGTTGAGTGCAGAGGAAAATAATGAGAGACAGATCTAGGTAACATAACACAACACAAGTAAAGGAACTGAGGCTGCTCATTTTAAAGAGCAGCATATTGTGGGAGGAAGACTATGATAACAATCCTCATATAGGTAATAAGCTGCTCTAAAAAGAAAGAAAACAGTGTTTTCCATGTGTATATGCACCGGGAAACAACAGGTTAAACTACAGCAAGAGATTTGCACTCTAAGAAAACACATAATGATTGTTAGGATAACTATTCAGAGGATTAGAGTGCCTAGGGAGAGAGTTTCAATTTCAGAGGTATGCAATTACTGGAGGCTTAAAAAAACAACCCCAAGCCCAAGAGGAGAGAGTGCAGAGAACCAGTGCTGTGGAGGCAGGGTTTACACTGGAGCTGAAACCTGTGCTAATCCTTCTTACTCTTTGCAACAGGAAGGTACAACAGTGATGGAAATGCTCCCCTAGCCACACTGCTCTGCTTTCCACATGAGATTTGATGGCAGTGAAGTGTCTAGCAATTTAAATGCCACATATCTGAAGACAAATGCAGTCTAAGGGTATGACGAGGCACTGATTAAAGTGCCACCATGTCTTCAGAATGCTTCCTCAGGTATAAACATCTAAGCAACATCACAGTAAACCATGCCACAATACAGTGCAGAAAGTGCTCATTTCCTTCAGGTTCCCCCAAACCGTATTTACTAACAGAAATGAGAGTGTTTACCTTTTTATCACTTCATTTTCCACCATAGTGCTGTCCACCACCACTATCTGCTCGGGGATTCTCACACTCACAGACACGAGTCCCAGGGAGAACAGGGAAAGCATCGCTGCACACTGTCCCCCAGGTCCATCCATAGGAAATGCAATCATGCCTTCTGATGCCTTGTTCTCTTGATCCTTAAATGAGAAGTTATCTGCCTGGTCTGATTTTTCAGCATCCTTGAGCTTCTGGAGGAACTGAAAGGACTCTGTACAAATTGTACTGGGAAATCGCCACGTGAACACTCTGCACAGAAAGACAAAGTCAAAGCAGCACAAATCTTTCCCAGTCTGTTCTTGCTCTGTCTGAATTTTAGACCCACAGTAGCACAGAGCAGGCAAAGAGTTGAAGTACCAAGTACCTTCTACATTTGCTTTCCCAATCCTTCTGCTGGTTCCAGAACATTAGGTATTTAGGCACCATGTAAAAGTCAGGTATTTTATAGCAAATTCAAAGCAAAGCAGTCACCTGCTTCAACACTGAGTATGTTTACAGTTAAAGTCTCCTCTCCCACCCCAGGCATACAGGTACAGTGCAGCACAAAGCAACTGGAGAGGAAAAGCAAACAACCCTCAGAATGACAAGAGTGCTAAAGAAATTCTTCCACCACCTCTAGGACTTTGGTGCTGTCTCTCCTCTGCCCCTGTCCTTTTAAAGGCTTGTGCAGCAAACGGCTCCATTCCCTAACTGCTGACCAAACACAGGGTTATCACACTGAGATGTTACCTTCACCTCTTCAGCTCCAGCTCTGATGGGCAGGTTCTCTCCTCCACACCAAGCGTGCCCGAGCAGACTCAGTGCTCAGACACAGACAGTGACCTTCCTGACACCCACCTGTAGTAGCTCTGAGACAGCTGATAGGACATGGGTGCAAAAGGCAAAGCCCTGCTCTTCTTTGGGCCCAGCGTGTGGCTGACTCGGCGGCGATTGACCAAGCTTCTCCTCTGGCACTCCAGGAAGGCCTTCAGCAGGATGTCCTCCCGGTACTCCCGGTACAACCGGAACGTCTGCAGAGAAGCCCTGCTCAGCCTAAAGGCAGCTCAGAACCCCCTCTTAGTCTCACCTGCTTGAGGTTTACATTAACTGACTCTGAAGCTACAAGGCAGAATGTAAATGATACATATAAATTAACTTAACTACACTATGCTGTTCCTTTTATGGGCTTCCAGGCTTTCCACAGTAAATGCCAATTAATTTAGCTACATACTAAAGAGCACTTGATGCTCCAATGGGATCAGGCTCCCACTAGAATTATATATAGAAAACATGCTCATCTGCAGCATACTTAGGTAGATTATTCCCATTATTCTACCTGGAACACATGCTTCTCTCAGCTTGGCTTTCTAGGCTCCACTCCTGCCTGCTGATGAGATATTAAACTCTCTTTGAACTTCTGATTGTATTTTCTTAGGTGCCTGACTGATATTTGTGTGGTCCCTTGGCATAAAGGAGAGGCTCCTCAACAGCAACATCAGCTGGATACTAGGACCTTCTTTGTGGTATCTCCCCTCTACAGCCTAATTCCAACTGCTCATTTGGACACTAAATCATGATGCAGACTGATGCAATAGAAAGGACATGGAGTTTATTTCCTTTGAGTTTTGGGCATTGCTTCAACCTCACATCTTGCAATCTCATCCTCAGAGAGAAAAGCAACATACTGAAACTCTGCCTAGAATATATCATTTCCTAAAAGCAGAGAGAATAATCCCCACAGAACAGATACAAATGGAAGCATCTGAGTTTCTTTCCTCCCATTTGAAAAAGGCATGTATCAAGGCAGGAAGGAGAAACTCTAAGGTTGCCTGACCATGTAGAGATGTGGGACTCAAGGACGTGGTTTGGGAGTAGGTATGGCAGGGTTAGGTTCGCGGTTGGACTTGAAATCTTAAGGGTCTTTTCCGACCTAAATGGTTCTATGACCAGTAAAGTTTGGTCCAGATACTGTACCTGAAATGACTGGCAAGATTTCATCTGGTTATCTGAGAGTGCCAATGTGCTGTAAATCAGATTCTGTAGCACTAGAAAATGAATATCATCAACACTGAAAGAGAGGAGGGAACAAAAATAAAGCAAGTTTAATTCATGGTGATTTTTGATCATGAAATACCTAGCCACTAATGGGCAAAACCAGTGCTAGTGCTCCTCACCTGCTGAGAGTATCCTCCTTTGTGTTGTGATTTGTGTCTTCTCCAATTGCCAAAACTCGAAATCTAGTGAAGGGAAGGGAAAGGAAAAGACTGAAAATGAAAGCAACATTCTCTGATCTTTTATCAGCCATGAAACCCAGAGGCTGACAAGTGCAACAGCTAATACAACAAGTGGAACTTAAGGCAGAGGGAACTCTCTGCTCCAGAAGCCCTAAGCACAAGTGTCAAAAATTAGAAGAACTATTGAGGTTGATCTCCTTCACTCCACTAAGATAGCTGCTGACAAGGAGGCAGTACAGGACTAGATGGATTTACTGTTCTAGTGAAGCTTTGGACTTCCACTTACCAAAGTAGGCAAATCTACAAAGGTGATAAATTTGTTATCATAAAATGGTTTGAGACACAAATTTTCACACTTCTCTCCAAATGTTATTCATCTGATCTGGTCCTGGAGAATGCAGTACAAGGCTGAGTATACCTCTTCTGTATCAGCAGTTCCAGCAGCACCAAAATGATTTAGCTGAGCAACCAGCTGCAAATTGTGATCTAAAATGGGGCCAGTTAATCTGGAACATGGTAAAGGGAAATCTGCTGTTGGATTAAAATGTTACACCAACAGCTCTCACAGCAAAGGTGAAGACTGGGCAGTTCAGGAAAATCTGGTGTTCTGGCTTTCTGGTTTAAAAGTCATATTTAGCAAAATGGGAATGGTTTCAAATAAGCAAGTGTCAGCAAATAACAAACCCAGTGACATGTATTTAGGAAGTATGGATTTGAAGGAAACATTGTTGTATTTACTGAAGCTTCCTTTGCTACTAAGAGTACAAGTTACAGAGAGAGTGTAAATCATGCTAAGCAGAGAAGAGGACTGCTCTGAACTGCCCTGCTCTCATGGGCAGAGTCAGAAGCACCATAACTCAGATACCTGGAAAAGAGCTCCTGCAAAGTATCAGGAATCTCAAGTTTGGGATTCCCCAGGGTTGAACTGAATTTCTCTTTCAGTCTTTCCACAAACTCTTTAAACTCCTTTGCACAAACCTTAGAAAAGAAGAGAGAGGTTATCAGCCTCATTTTGTTAGAGTGGGAAAGACTTCAACTCTGAAAGGGTTCATGGAAAATCCCAGTAGAAATAGCTGGGTTTGAATCCTCAAGTGAGAAACAGTACAATAGACAAGAGAATGCATCAAAATCACTAGGGAGGTGGTGTTTGCTGATCTATTGAACACTGCAGGTTCTGTCTGTAATGACTCTCCCAGTTCCAAGCAGCCTGCTATGAACATATGTTCTAGAAACAGTTACACTGAATGAACAGCATAAGGGCTCCTGCTACAGTTTTGTTTAGGCTTCTGCTTAAGTCTTTTGATTCCTCTTCACACCCTTCAGGCTCTATCATGTTATCCATGAAGTCTGTGCCATCATGGCTTGGAGGACACCTGTTACACAGAAGGAACAGTCCTGTACCTCTCTGGAAATAAGTTTTCATTTGCTTCCAAAGACAAGACTTTGGGGATGGGAACACATGCATTTATTTCAGCCATGTCTCATCAGTGAGCAGCTACTCTTCACTTAAACATCAGTCTGTCAACAGATCTACCAGCCAAACCCCTGTCTCCATTGGGGGTTTCTGGCAATAGTATGAATTGCCATTCCTGGGTGAAAATAAAAAGGACCTCTTGCTGTGACAGTGTCCCAGCTCTGAAGAAGGTTTGAAATTCACACTGGAATTGTTTGCACTGAAGATGTAAACGACTTTTCAACTGCAAATTGTGGTTGATTGTAGCTATAAAAAGCTCATAAAATGAAATAAGACCTTTTGACTGATCAAATCAAGGCTTCTCTCATAAAATCTGCTTAGGTTCCTGTACTGATCCCCAGAAGCTAAGGCACTATGTCAAACATGCAAAGGGAATCACAAATAAGAAGTCAGAGAGGAAAAACAAGGAGGCTGAGAGGACAAGTTAAAAAAGCAAAACATCAGTGCCTATAGATGCTCAGTCATGGATGTTTACAAAGAAGCACCTTGAAATAAACAGGTTTTGTTGCCCAGCAGTGCTGTTATGGGCCTCTGGAAAGCTTCCTGTGTCCACTCTGCTCCCAAAACAACAATGATGCTGTATTTTTATCAGGAGGCTATTTTTAAGGGTACAAGGGGAAGAGATGAAGTCAGTAACTAAACCAGTGCAAGTAGCCAGCAATCCCAACAGTGGGAAGTACTCTGACCTTTGAGAATACTTTCCTCCTACCTGTGGATCTTCATAATTATTTTCTCTATTCATGAATTCTTCAGTGAGGGCTTTATCTTGGTAAACTTCAGCAAGGCAAACTCTGCAACAGATACATTTGAAGGTGTTGGACCCAGCTGAAATATTCCCAATTCAATACAGTTTGAGAGCACTAGGGTGCAAAATCTGGTATTTAAATGTCACATGAAACAAGACCAAAAAAATCCCTTCAGTTAATTTCAGGAGAAGCTTGTCTCTAAGTAGAACATAGAGAGAAAGATTCTTACTTAAAATTGAGGTAGGTCTGTGGGTTCCTGACAATGTATCGAGCTCTTCGTCCCACAGAGTGAGAGGTTTTATCCAGGGACTCCTCAAAGCTGGCATGCATGATGTCCCGAACCACTTGCCATGGAACAAAGGGCCCTTTCACCTGTGTGGGAACAAACCTGTCTGCAGTTCACTTCAGCTTTTACATACACAAATGATGGCCAGAACCAGGATGAATTTTCCTAGGACTGATGAAATGTGTGCTCAGTAGCCAACACCTCTGCCTCACAGAATCACAGACTGGGAGGAGCTGGAAGGGACCTCGAAAGATCATCTAGTCCAACCCCCTGCCAGAGCAGGATTCGCTAGAGCAGGGGCCAGAATGTCCTGGCTCTGCTGGATACCTTTGCATTGAGGACGTGGCTAGCAATGCGGCACAGCATGAGCAGGCTGTCCTCCTGCACCGTCCAGGTGACCCGCAGCCGGGTCATCCTCTGCAGGGCGCTCTGGTCAGCTTCATCGTGGTAGCGCAGCCTCTTGCTCTTCTCTGCACAATCCTCCTCTAACAAATCCAGGGCAAAACAGAACGAAAAGACAGTTATATTCTGATTAATTCAAACTCCTTCCACAGGCAGTATCAGCACCAGTGGGACTTTGTAAGAATGAAAGGTAAAAGCAGAGAAGGAAAGTAGCAGTTCAGAAAGCAAAATGCATTCATACCTCTCCCAGGAATGAGAAATCAAGCATCAACCTGGCCATTCTATGATTCTATGATTTTAGTTAGCAAAATGACATCTAATACTTAGAGCATCACACTATGAGAAAAATCGTTAAGGCAGCTACCAAAAGTTGGTGGTGAAATGCAAGGAGTTGATCTGGCACAGATACCATTCAGATTTCTTTAGTGGATACAGTACAGCAACACAATCACCATCCACACCCAGGTAACAGTTCCAACACAGTGCAGTTTCTGTCCAGAGCTAGTATGCAGCCTCAGGACATCTGAACCTCTTCACCGAAAGAGGCAACTCAAAGAGATGGCCAGCAGGTTTCTATTTCCTACACTATGTGAGTCACATCAGCTTTTTCAAAGCAGCTTCCAGCAGGCCTATGCACTAAAATGAATGCTTCCTTTTCCTGATGTGCTAGTTACCTTTCTTCTTCTTCTTTGCCTTCTTTCCAGTGTCTTTCCTGAGCCTCTTCCTCTTTTGGCTCCTTCCACCTCTGACTCGTTTGGTTCGATCCTGGGTTGGTTCTTTAGTTATTTCACTGAATTCCTCTTTCTGGAGAAGTGACTCAGATCCTACCTTTGCTTCTCCCAGAATATTAATTTTGTTACCTAAAATGACACATATAGAGTAGTGGAGCTTTATAGCAATAGCAGTCAACAACATTCAGGTACAAAGAGCAAATGCCCAGGTTTCAGTATGTTGAAGGCAGATGCCCTCTAAGACTTGCCCCTTCTTAGTCACGTCATTGCCTTCCACTTTCTCAGCAGCTCACAGGATAAAATCCCAAATAAATGAGGAATCATCAAGGAATTACTAAGTGTAGCACACACTGCACAACACAAGGAAAGAGAGCTGAGGTTTTATATTCAACCTCAAGCATTTCCTCCTCCTGAATTAAATGTTAGGCTGTGCAGTTTTAGCACTGCCTAGTCAGACACAACCTTGGTCCCTCTAGACCTCCTGCAAACTGCACATCAGAAATCACAAAGAATAGAAATTACTGTTCTATAAGGAAATGATTTATGGATCTATTTTGCTGCCCCAGAAGCATCCTAGATCATTGTAAGGAGACTGGAACAACCCATGTCATCAATACTGGATAAAAAATTATTGTTCCATCTAACCTGCAATAGGGAAGGACATTATTTATCTATTTTACTGTCCCAGAAGCATCCTACATGACTGTAAGGATACAGAACAAGCCACAGCCTCTATACTGGCTTTTGACAAAGACAGTAACAGCTAAAATACAGTTGCAAAGCCCAGCAGCATCACAACCTTACCTCCAGTGCTGAGTGGAAGGGGATGTTTTGTTAAGAAGGTTTGGAGTCTTGCTGTCAGTCCATTTTCAGCAGCTGTATTTTCCTAAGACAACACAGCTTTTAAAAAGGTGATATGCAAAAGGAGTGCACTGCTTTTAACATCACAGAATCACAGAATGTTAGGAGCTGGAAGGGACCTTGAAAGATCATCTAGACCAACCCCCCTGCCAGAGCAGGATTCCCATGATATCCTTTGAGCAGTGTCAAAAGGAACTCAGTAGAAAGGAAAAGATCCCTGGCCACCATGAAGAATTGATTTGTCTTAGTACTGCCACACATGTGAATGGCTCCAGAGCTTCTCTGAAATCATAGTGTAATTACTAAACTATGAAGGTTAGAACTTCAGCAAATCTCAAGTTTAGAAGTCATCACTGGAACAGAAATGCTGGATTCTTCCACAGAGGCTGAGCAGAACTCTCTGTGGAATAGTGCTTTTCCAAAGCACTTGACACTCCAGAGGAATTTCTATTCCTAAAAAGCACAAAACCAAAATGCAAACACAAGCATTGAGTAAATGCCTCCTACACCATATTCTACCCATCTGTGCCTCAAGTGATTGCCATGTAGTAGGAGTTTTGCCATTCTCAGCAAACCCCATTTCTCTTGTGAGATTCATTGCTGACAGAATTTGGCCACAGATTTAGAGAGGAAAACTAAGACTGGAGAACTGCAGGAGTTCTGTTCATGCTGAACAACTAGATGACAGAACAGCAGATGAAATGCAGAGTGAAATGATTCTGCCTGAGGTCAAAAGAAAAAACTAAAAGAAAAATGAAGCAACTCTAATAGGCTGTCATTTCAGCCCTACTCAGGGTAGGGTAATTCTAGAGAGTTCTGTGGAAGTACCTGTCCAGAGCTTGGGAATGGTCAAAAAGCAAAGCAAATGTAAGGCATTCTTAGGAAAGGAGAGCAACACTATGCAGCTATAGAAATGTATGGTTGGCTACAGCCTGAATGCACTGTGTGATCCTACTTTCACCCCCCAAAAAAGGTATAGTAGAACTAGAAGAGGTTAAAAGAAAGGGAACAAGAACAAATAAAGGCAGATCAGGTTCCATGCTGGAAAGAGTTAATCTAGCAGAATCATCTCTTTTTTTTCAAGAGAGGCTAATGGGAAACATGAGAGATGTTTACAAAACCAAGTGAAACACAAAGGGTAATGGAAAATGATACTTTTTACAGCTTCCTATAGCACTGCAATTATTAGAGAGCTTAAACCATCAAAAGGAAGTGGTGACTCATAATAGGACTTGAAACACATGAGGATTGTGGATACTAAAGATTTACATGTGTCAGAAAAGCCATTAGACAAATTAATGCTAGAAGAAAAAGCTATTAGCAGCTTTGAAACATCACCCTCAAGTTTAGCATGTCCTTGAGCCACACTTGCAAACAGCTGGGGGAATATCTGAGGAAACATCACTACACGTCTACCTTGCTCTCACACTCTTCCCTACAAATCTTTTCCTGGCACCCACTAGAGACAGGACATGAGCCAGAACTGGGATGGCCATTTTATTTGCCTACAATGGGCTCCCTGCTTGTTTTCTTTTTTGCTGTGTGTATTTCCTTGTTCTGGTTGTTTCAGTTTTCATCTGAGAACTTCTTTCCAGAAAGGCAAGAGGCACCACTAAACTGCTTAGTACAGTATTGCTCCTTTGGTTGAATGCATTATCAAATTCAGTGCAAAGAAACTGTACATCCAGTTCTTTCCTTCACTCAGCACCAAGCTGTATCACCTTTGGCATCCATTTATTTCCAGTGAAGCAAAGCAAAGCCTTACTGGGATGCATGCCTGAGAAAGCAGGCAAACAGCAGCATTTTGCTATCAGTATCTCATCCTAAGAATATGAAGAGTTTGGAAAAGTCATTCCAGTACATCCATTTGAAAGTACCTTCCTAGTCTTGTTGATGATGTAGCTTGTCCAGATCCAATTGCGTTTCAGATGCCCATAGAAGCTGGAATCCAGCCCTGCAGCTCCTAAGCCATCTCCAGGGATAGTTCCATCATCAACCACCTCTCGGCTGCCTCTGAGAGAAAAAGTAATGAAACCCACAGTAATTACTTTGTAGGGGGTGCCTTCTGAGCTGCTCTGAGGGGATGTGTGTGCAATGAGCAGAACTCCCTCCTTGCCCTCCCAATCTAGACAGGGCTGGGAAGGAAGAGAAAGAGATGCTGCTTCCCTTAACCTGCTCCAGAAGTAGCACAACAACAATGCTTTTCCATTTGGTTTTAATCCCTGATATTTAATGACTGAGCTTTCAGTTTAAAGATTACACCCAGAGCAACTTTACTCTCCTTAACTAGGTTCCAGTGGCTACGTCAAATTGTTCTCAGCACTATTCCTACCCCAGAACTAGGGGTGAAAAGGTCTAATTGGCATTCTGCATGGCTGCCACAGGTTGTGAGTGCACCATGCTCTCAAGCATTCTGGCTGTGGTTAGGCAGAAGTGGAAGGGCTCCAGATTTCACCAGTGTACCATATTAGAAATTAATCTGAACAATATGCAGCAAATTACAACAGAGGAACAGGATTCAGAATGTCACACTGGGGAGGCTCCTGAAGCTACAGGGTACTCGAGATACTGGGATAGAAAGCATAGGAGGAGAGAATCTTTAATTCTTTCTCCTCACAGTAACTGCACTTAGCAAGTAACTCTCCTCTCTTGACTCCCCTTTCCCCAAGCCTCTTGCAATACATATCTCTACCACTCTGGAAGGAAATCCAAATCTGTTTCCCCATTCCTCTAGCATAAAAACCTGCTTGGTAGACAAGTTACTTGTAAACATAATACATAACTACATGTCTTTTTAAACAGATACCCTCTGAATTACACAGAAAAAAACCCCCCAGCCCACAACCCCCAACTGAACCCCTAGAGTCTGAACTACACTTGCTATTGAACAACATCCTCCAGCCCAGAAGTTCTTTTTGCCCAGTGTATTGATCCCCAAAGCAAAGGTGCAGATGCCGTACGTGGTGTATTCCAGCATGGCACACTTCCGTTCCAGGTTGTGCTTATTCACTGCTGACTCTTGTTCCCTTTCTACATCTAGTGCAGTCTCTTCTCCTTGAAGTTGACTCCTCTTGGAGCGAGGGCAGCGGATAACTCCTAGACAGACAAAGGCCTTTGGCCATCAGTGTGAGAAGCAAAAATTCAGCCCGTTTGCAAGCCACCCTGTTGCTGCAAACTGCTGCTCCCAAACAGCACAAATATCTTTACCACTTCTGGAGAAAACATGCTACCTTCTTACAGAGGCTAATGGTGTTCCAGTTAATTTCCAGCACAAGGCACTAACTTGTCCAAAATTATAATCAGGGCAGAAGTAATGGGAGGCTGGTACCCTTTATAAGGAGGAGAAAAAAAAATCAGCAGTTGACTGCTACTCTAGGTGTGGGTCAGAGCCTTTCAGATAGCCAAATACCCCTGCTTTTTGGCTGCCCACGCTACAAAGACAACAGGGCAGGACTGGATCTCGGGCAGAGGCTCAATATAAATTGAAATCCAGCACAAAGCAATTTTCCCTCAAGGGAAAACATGCAAAACACTTAACACAAAGTGTTTACACAAGAAAGCTTCTATATACATGCAAATCAGTGAATCAGAATCATTCCTATATTTTGGGGGCTAAAGTAATCATGGTCTGACTAGCCTGCAAAAGCTGCAACAAATCACAACCACTACAAATGCATAAGGAGCCTTTTGCACATAAGTGCTTCAACACAAAGTAAGCCAAAATTAGAAATAGATCCTTTTACCTGGCAGAATAAATTACATAAATAAACAGTGTTGTCTAGGGCTCCAGGAGAAATACCAACTCTTCTTTAATTTAAATAGATGTATCTATTTTTTAAATAATGTATACTTGTAACTGCATATCCTATTGAAAGATAGAGCAAACAGAAAACTGAACTCCAAAAATCCTGGGGTGCAGAAAGCCCTTTAACTTCCACTTCCCATCTCACTCAGATTACCTACTAGAAGGTTTAGCATCATCTTTCCAAGGAAAGCAGATCTCTTTTAACTGGTTGAGAACTATGGTGCAAGCATACCAGTCTCAAAAAGGCTTTTTCACAGCTGGGTTAAAATCTAACAGGGCTATTAGCAAATTTGCTACTTCTAACACAGAACAGCAATTCTTTTCCCTTAACACTCCTCTGAAAATTTCAAGTCTGTTTCTTGGATCTCAGCTTCATACAACTACATGGACAGAACTTCTGGCTTTGTTTTGATGCATCAGCCAAGAGAACCAACTATTGGAAGTGACCAGTTGGAGCTTGCCTCAGGTTTTAGGAAAGAAGGAGAAAGTGTGGTATGACCAGAACAAACAGAAGAGGTGGCAAGAAGGTACCATGATCCCATACCCAGTGGTGTGTTAAGGCAGACACACTGCAGGTCAAACCAGAAGTTCTCCACGTCCTGCATGCTGTTCAGGACGTACAAGCGTCTCTCAAACGGGCGACTGCTTTGAGCCAGGTTGTAGTGGGGGTCACAGATAGTGGTGTCAACGATCACAGCATTCCTCTTCATGTACACAAAGACCTGTTAAATACAATGCATTTCAGGCTGGTAGGAAAAAAGAGTTGAAACTGTCTTATCTACAGGACACAAAACTTAATCTTACTTAGGATTGTTTAGCATCTTCTCGGTCTTTGCTATGTTGAGTCTGATGGAGAAGACTCCCATCCCCACCCTACTGCACTGTATTCCCAAACTTCCCTTCCCAGCAATCCAGAAACTGCATTTCTAGATTTAGAACAGTTGCTTTTCACCCTGTGCACAAGATATTTCAAGCTTCCACAGACAGTGATTATTTCCTACAAGCTCTCCTTCAGGATTTGAACAGATGTGTTTGGGGCCTAATTATCTTTCTTCTCATCAAGCCGACATTAGCCTTGCCTTCTCCTTTGCATGTGCTCTTTATTTGTAACAAGATGTATCTGAATGTCATCACTTTACTCTGATCAGTGACTTTACTCTGTGTCAGACATCCAATGCCTAACACACCTTGATGGAACAGAATGTGGCATGCTCATTTTTCACAGTGCTGCCAGCCTCCAACCTCCCAGATCATTACACATTGCAGTAGTGTCCTTCCAGACAAAGAGGCCAACATTATCTGCACAACTTGCAGAGAATCCCTTGGATCTGGATATGTATCCATGTACATCTGCACATATACCTGAAACATCAGTGTTCTACTTAACTACTTCAGATAATTACAACCTTCAAATCTTGCATCTGGTTCACTGGACAAATAATGGCTAAATGTTTTTGAGAATTACCTGGTCTTTGTCTTGGAACTTCTCTGTTGGGCCAAACTGGATCAGTCCCATATAGCACAACCTTTGAAGGTTTTCTATCACTGAAAAGATGTACCTCCTGCAGCAATATTAGGAGCATTACAGTTAGCACTCACAAAAGCAGTAACAAGGAGACCAGAAAAGATACTATTTCCATGCAGCAACCTGAAGTTTCAGGAAAGCCTGCCTTTTGGAAACACTGGGCTTTAGAATGTCTGAAAGGGCATTATCCTTCAGCTGTCAGCCTATGGAAAATATCTAATATCCCAAAGCTCCCAACTGCCTTTCCTCAAAGGCTTAACTAAAATTATGTTAGCAAAGAACTCAAATGAGCCAGAAACATATGTAAAAATGAAACAAAGAAGGTCAGAACAGCAGCAGATCTGCAGATAATTTCACATTACAGAAAGCAGCTATGAGTAAGAAAACACAACTGCTAAATATGGGCTGAGAAACCTTCACACCTGCACATGTAAAGAACTGGGCAATGATCCTGAGAGTTAAGATTGTTTAGAATTATTGCCCAAAACCCCTGCTTTCAGTTGCCTATAGCTTTGGCAGAGCAAGGAGTGCAACATCTCCCATGCTGTAAATCTACTTACACGGCAAAATTCGGGAAGTTTCGGGAAGCTTTGGCAAGATCTAGTTTGTGAAAGACTTTGAAAGGCTTTGCCTGCTCTTAACTCCTTGAGATCTCTGCAGTTAAATGGGAATTACATTTTGGCTGGAGTTTTCTCTGGGGCTCACAAAGATTGCTTGACTAGCTTAGAAATACTGGAGCAAAGTGGGCTGGAGTTAGAAGCTTTAGTGAACGGGGAGGCAGAGACACAACTTGGTTATACATCATACTGCTGCTTTGCATAAACCTGTCAGGTGGAACCTGCAGATTGGAGACAAAACCATCAAACCAGTTTCCTTCTTACCAGATTTAGCAAGTACCAGGTTAAGAATTGCAAACCTGAGCTGGCTAAGAATCCCAACAGCTGATATTGTCTAGCACTATTGACTCAAACTTTCTGTAAGCCTCCACTCATCCAAAGCAATGTTAGCAATGGCCTTCTGGGGAAACTAACATGGTGCTGGTGATTCCATACATTCAAATCACTTTCTTTTAGTGGTGCTTTACTTTCCCATCTTCAATTTTTAAATCTCCTAGATGAGGAATGGCAAGCAATGGCAGACATGCCACTGGAAGCATGAGTAGAAATTGAATGCTGTGCACAAGAGGCAGGAACTGCCAAGTGTGGCATCTTCTGAAAGATTTATGAAGGACAGCAACATTTAGACTCTACTAAATTCTGAATTTAGCAGCAGTCAGGAGTGTGTTTTATACAGAAGTAACATCCTGCTGATGAGTTATGAAGGACAGAACCTCCCAGCTCTCAAACACTGCCTGACAGCATGCATGAATATTGTTTATTAGTTTCTTATTACCTTCTGTTTGGGAGGCAAAAAAAATACAATTTGGCACACTATCCCTGGAAGACTGATGATTCTTGTCTTAAGTAACAACATTCTCTTTGACACAAACAGGAAATAACTGAGAAAACCACTGTTCCTTCCTCCCCAGGGCCATTCACTTTGACTCAGCTGCTTACCTTTTGTAAAGAAGCTGCTGTCGGACTGACCTTGGGAGAAATCTGATCAGTGTGTGCTTTTTTAGTGGATCATCTAAAAAATCTTCCAGCCCATCCACCTAGAATCATTGTAGAAGTTAATCAAAATGTGAAATACAAGTAACTATCCTTTAAAGCAGCAAGCTCTGCTCCCAGAACTGTCTACTGAAATACTGTCTAAGCAAACTTTACTGCTTTATACAATGCTTAAATGTTATTCTTGTTAATCAACAAGGCAGAAGAGGCAGTGAGATTATTAGAAGCTTTTTGCTAAATATTAGCTTAGGAACTTGCAGGATTACAGGGCTACACATTGTTTCCAGTGTGTCTGTAAAAGCAAGTGACTCTCCTGGGAAAGACACTGTCAAGAACTCAAGTGTCTACGCTCTGACACGTGGTTCTGTTCCCACAGAGTTAGAGGATATTTGTTACTGCTTATAGGTACAGTTGCTATTATCAGACCTGGAAGTAACCCAAATAGAAACCAAAAAAGCACCCTACCTTGTAGCTGACTTGTACTATCTGAACAAAGAGTGAGAGAGGCAAGCAGAGGAGAATGTCACTAACGAGAGCCCATCCGTAGCCGAACTCTCGGTGCACGGGGAGAGGAGGAACATAGCGCATCCAGGAGGCATCATCCACGTACACTGGGAACAAGAAGACTGGCTGAACCTCAGGCAGGGCCAACCTCACAGCTACAGGAATAGCTGTGCTGTGAGCAGAACACATTTGGCAGGTCATAGTCTGGAAATCTGAAAGTCTACAATGACCCCAAAATTAGCAAAGCCATTGATTTTCAGTCTTGTTTTGAAGCAGACCTTTACAGGGCTTTACCAGTGTTTGGGAGGACTCTTGAAAAGCATTTCTAGGCTATTGAGTCTGCCCTTAGCTTACAGAAACATTTCAAAGGATGCCTGAAAGCAAGCAATATAATGAATTCCCAGGTTCTGAAGTATGAAGACAGCACTTACATTACCCACACGAGACACTGGTTTTCACTAACATCATCTGTTCCAAGGCTTAACTATCCTAACAGTATATTAAAAAAGGAAATAAAAATCAAGTATCTTCTGGACACCCAATCCAGTCATTTCTCCTACACCCAACAGCATGGAGAAACAGTTCATCAACTACCTCTAACATCCTTTTTCAGTTTGGAAGACATGCATCTTGCCCCTCTTACAGTTTGGTTTTGTAAAAGAAACAGAAGGTGGCAACATTTTCTGAGTCATTTTAAGCAGTAATTATGAAGTAAGTATGGCTTCAGTGTAGACTTGTCTCTACTAAATCCAAACTAGTTCTCCAAATCTACTCAGGATTATTCTGAATTCAAACCCTGCTCTCTGAATTACTAGCAAACTTTGCAGCTTTCCACCATCCACAGTTGGAGCCCATTGTATTCCATTCTCCAGAACAATGCCCCTCTATGAGATCTCTTTCAGTCTGAGAACAAGCCATTAGTAATATCCAAGTACTTTTTTTCCCCCCAAGCATTTGTGTTCCCACCTTAAAATGTTTTCATTGAAATCATACTGTCAAACAGTTACAGAAATACTACCCTGAAGAGTAAAGTCAGGATGTGGCACCTCTTACCTGTTTGGTAAGACAGCTCTACTTCAGTCTCTTGAGCAGAGATGTCAGGATTCACTGCAGCTGTTACAATTTCCAAGGTCCCATCTGGCTGTGCTTCAATTACAGCTGCATTTGCATCCAGCTCTTGCTTGCTGCCTTTTTTCTCACCATCACTACCTCCTTTTTGCTGTGTTCCTTTCAAAGGGTGCCCATAAATTAAGTACCAGAGGAACATGTGAACCATTCTCAAACGAGGCATTTTGGGAAGAAAGCCAAGAGAACGGCCAAGGCCTGGAACTGGGAGGGAAGATCAAGTACCAAAGAGAAATTAAACCAGGATTAGAAGAGGAGAAATGGCTACCTTTGCAAAACTGATCTGAAGAACACTGGGAGGGAAGATGGGCAGCTGAAAGTCAATGTCAGTTACAAGCAGTAAAGATGTAGCAGTGAATGCAAATCCTCCAGCTGCCAATTGTAAACAAAATAAGCAGTTAAAAACATAGGATAGTGAGATTGCTTTAATGTAAACCACATTTTTCTTCTAGAAAAGGAGAAAAAAAACACTTGTGTGTTAGGAGAGCCCAACACCAAGATGAGAGAGCAAACCTAAGTTAGCTGTACCTGTAACAGGGTGATAGTTTTTCAGCTGTGTTATGCCCATTTTTTCATCACTTTTTCTTGCCCGGCTGTTATCAGCTTTACATGAGCTCTCTTGTGTTTCTCCTGAATCTGGAGCTGCCTCTTGCCCCTGATTTTCTTCCTCAGTGTGGTCCTGGGATGTTGGTGTCTGGGGAACTTTGATCCTGTGTTAAAACCACACAGCACTTTGGTAAAAATTCAGCAGAGATCAACCCCTCCTCTTTCCTGACTTCAGGATAAATTCAGCATCTTGCTTCATCTTTGTGCTTCCATTTCTCTGTTGCTATAGAGGAGTTTTTCCTTTCCTTTTGCTTGCTTTATGCTTATTTCCTCTGCCTAGTTTTGCACGCACTAGAGAAGCCAAGCTCCCCAAATCCACCCAACCCAGGGCTGCAACTTGCCTGTTGGTGGTGCTGGAATTGGAGATGCGGAAGCGCACCTGCTCAATGGCGCTCTTTACAAGGGGGTCGTTAGGACTCACTGAAGGATGCACAACAAACTCTACCTGTTCAGAGCAGCACAAAACAAAAAGGTATTTATGGAGATATTGGCTCTTCAGCAGCTGCATAAACTGTCAGAGATCAAGAGACAGTTAACCAACAGTAGCCACAATGGATGAATCCGAGGGAGGCTTGGTAATTGACAGAATATGAACATTTTTGGATCAAAACTCCTGCTGCTAGTTTGCAATAAGCAAGAGGCCAGACTGGATGGACTCTGTACCAGGAAACAGTTCATGTCATTTCTACAAATCTCTTCAAATCTGAACTATTTGGGGAACAAACTTCCTACTTGCAAATATTAGGCTGAAAGGGGTAAATGAAAAGCTTGTACTCATAAGGCCAAATATATATCGGTGCTGAAAGTACACACACAATTCAATTAGTAGGATTTCCTGTGTGCTCTAGAGTAGTTGTGCAGCAGGTAATTTTCAGCAGATTGTCTCCCTGTTCATGAACATTTCACACTAGAGCTACAATGACAAGTCTCAGCTTTACAACTACAGCTATTTGACTGCCATAAACCTCACTAACAGTGGATTTTTGTTTTAAAACAGATAGTCCATGTTCGATAAATCTCAGCTCAGAAGCTAACTTAATGATTTCTCATATGCTTCTGGCTTTCAAAAGAGGATTAAATAGAATTGTATTGCAGCCTGACTGCAGAGAGAAAACCACGAATTGTGTAACTGATAAGCAGCAGAACCTCTCAGAAGGGAGATTCAGAGACTTTGATCTCTGGACTATTCCTCAGTCTCACAATTATCTGCAGCAAAATAATTGAAAGCACTAATCTGCTTTTCACACTAGCTTAGTTTGGGACATGTAGCTTCTGGGCAGCTCAGCTGCAGGTTCTGCTACAAAAAGTGAAGTCATCCATATATTTCAAGCCCAATCTCTTGCAATAAATCCAAAGGTTGTGAGAAAAGTTGCTCCTGCTGCCAGGATTTGTGCAGTCACCTTTTTACTGACGCCATCCTGAATGACCGTGGTGCGATAGAGCCTGAGGAGCCCTTCCTGCGCGAGCCTGTGCACCAGTCGCACGATAGACTTTTTGCAGCACTTCGTGGAGACACCTTCTTGCTTCTCTTGATCCATGACCATTTTCTGAAGCCTAAAAGACACACAAAGCACCCTGCATTTTAGGCAGTTAGGAGCACTGATGAGCTTGAGCGGTTTGCTACAGCGTTTAGGGGGAATCAATATTTCCCTGCTTCTGGCAATTACTGCTTGCTCTCCCCTTCTGCTGCAGATAACTTCTAACTTAGCCTTACATGGCAGCTGTATTCTTCTGTAATCACACTTACCCTTTCTATGTGAGCACTGCTGTTCTGATGACAGCAAATTCTCAGCAATTGCCAGATTGCCCTGTGTATGGCTACAGGGCAATTATGAATCCAGTCTCCCTAAGGTCAGGAAAGCCTACAGCTTTTTTAAGTCCTGCTTAAAGATGTGTGGTTTGTATTTTCACCTGTGAGCTCAGTTCAGTTTGAGGCAGAAGGATTTTACCTAGTGGCTTACAGAGCTCAGAAGCTACATGTGCATTCACAGTACAGATACACATAGCCCATTGCCTGAAGCCAGCTCACTTCTCTTGCAGGAGTCCACAGGAATTCACTCATCCCCTACTCTCCTAATGCCTGTTCTCACACTCTCCTCCACAACTGCACCAGGCCCTACTTCTGCCTTTCTATCCTGGAGAGTTACCTCTCAAAAAAGAGATAGAAGGGTACTCAGGGAATGAGGCAATAAGTGAAGGTACACAGGGACCTCAACTTTTCGAAAGACAAAGACGTCCTGGTAACTAACATAACTGGAGTGACATGAGAAGCAAATCTCTTTGGCAGAGACTGAGGAGGGGCAGAATTTTCACTGGTACTGAGGTACTTGATGGCAGCACCAAAGGGGAGAGCAAAGACCTGAAGTATCTTCTGAGCCAGCCCTTGGATGTGACAGTGACAATGCTGGTGCCAGAAGATGAGGCTCTAATTTTACAACACTCTGCAATTGAACTACGTGACAGAAGGTTCCAAAATTCTCAAACCAGAGGAGAACAAGGCCGTGACTTCTTAATAAACTCCTCAGCAGGCAGCCCTGTGTGTACTGACATGCCAGGATCTGATATGCTGACACAGAAAATGGATGCTGCAATCCTATTTCTGAAAACACAGTCCTGCCAATTGGGAAGCTGGGACTCCAGGAGAGCACCAGAATTTCCATTTCTCCTTGGAGGCTGAAAGATGTTAGAACATTCAGGGAAGTGTCTGCAGACAAAGCAAATTAGGACAGAACATACCACAGAAAACTGCAAAGAAAAGCAAACTTTCAGGGCCCTGCTGGGATCCTGCTGACCAGGGATGACTGACATGAAGATATGAGTCTCTACAGTCCAGGACAGAGTAAGACATGAACAATTTTGGAGACCATCTGGAAATAAAACTTAGGCAGATGAAAGAATCCTCAAGCAGGGAAGTGCTGCGTCTTACCATGTAGCCCCAAGCATTGGCATACTGTGAACACAGTTCCCTGATCTCTATTTATAGGACATGTATCACCTAAAAATTCACTTCTGTAATTATCTGCAGAGAACTATTACCACTTCCACACAGCTGATTCACTCTGGAGAGTCAGTAAAACTGCATCCCCCACCCCACACACCCCCTCCACCTGCCACCCTCCCCAACACCACAGCACACAGCAGTGTCAGGGGTAGGAAGAGCCAACAATGGGAGTTAAGCAGACAGATTGCTTGCTCAAGTAGTGCTTCTCCTGGGAGAATGCCCCAGGCTGCAGGAGCCCAGGGTCAGCTGGGACTCACGTGAAGAGGCTCTCGATCAGCCGGAGGTTTCCCACAGCTTCCACAATGAGGTTTCGGCGCTTCAGCAGCCGGTAGGTTTCGTGAGATCTCTCTGCTGCTGTGGCCTTGGAACGCTTCTCCTTCTTCTGGCCACACATCTAGTGCACAGGGTGGACAAAGGAAGACAATTTGACATGAACAAGTCAATGATTTGGGCCTAGTGTTGGCTCCTCACCCAGTAGCCTCTGAGGAGTTAGGAGTTTAGATGCATTTATCTGTAGCAAACTAGCAGATTATCTTTATCTTCCCTATACAGGCAGGGAATCGAGGCAGAAATGAAGATTTCCATGCAGTTAGATGCAGAGATTTATGCACTTCCTCTGCCAATCCCACAATCTGAGCTATTTGGACTTGAGAGTTTTGGCCCAGAAAGCTGGTAATTGCCTTAATGTCATGTTGAGTCCAAGCCAACACATCCTGTCTCTCAGAAAGGCTTCTTGTCCCAGGCTCAGCCCTGCACCAGTGAGGCTACACAACTGTCATGGCAAAACCTGTTTGTTCCTCCTGGTTTAGAGCAGACAGACCAGATGATATGAAGCACTTGTGTGCCCAGGCAGACATTAAGTGATGAGGCACATGAAGTCAACAGTGGGTATTTGAAGAGCACCAGGGAGCTAACCCAGAACTGTACTTTGGACATCTACCTCCCTATGTCCTGCAGCAAGTTTCACTTATCACTACAATGCAGCCAAAATAGGAGTCAGCTTTGAAATGAAATTTAAACACCCCAAAATAATCCCATAAATGAATAAAAACTCTATAGCTTGAAGTCTTGCTGTAAGAGCACATAACTCAGCTCAGACAGACATGCCAACAAGAAAATATGAAGATGTGATCTTACCTTTGGGTCTTCAAGTCTGACCTCCTCCACCACAGCCACATCCCCATCTTCATCAGTGGAATGAGCACAGGTGGGAAGACTGGACTCCTGCTTTAGAGTTTCCAATGTAGAACTCTCCCCTGGAAGCTTGCCTGGGAGCTCACTGGGCTCTTTAAGAATTTGAGAGGATGGCAGCTTCTTCCCCTGAGGCTTCACAGCTGTTGGCTTTGAGCCTGATTTAAGAGCAAATAGCCCTGAAATTGTTCTGCTTTCACAGCTTCCTGTAAATGTTCAGCTTCTATCTTTATGAAAGGCATTCCCCCACCCACCAATTCAGGTAACTTTACTTAAAAGCATTCTGCTACATTTTCCATGTGTTTTTCTGCCCTGCTGGAAGCAGTGGTGTGACCATGAATGACTGCACTCAGCCTCCAAAAGTCAAGTTTTAAAGAAGTGAACTCCCTGCCATCAAATAATTCTCTCCATGCAGAAGCCTCTTCATAGGCAAACTTAGAAGAGCATGAAGGGCCAGATTAGCTTATCCAGAAGCTGCTGTCTGAAGGAAGGAGAGTTTCTGTCACAGAGATTCTCAAGTTCTGCCAGAAACCTGACTTTGACTCAAAGCAGAACGAGAACAAGGATTTAGTATCACTCCAGAGATAATCTCCTTTCCCTTGGGCTTTATCAGAGAAGTGGCAGGAACATTCAAATAGTTAAAATAAAATAAAACCTCCAAACCACCATATCCTCTTTAAAATAAGTCCCCCAAAGGCTGGTAGCTTTCACATTAAGATGTCCAACTAACTAAGGAAAACAATGAAGCAATTTGCTTCAGGAGCTAAGACAATGTTACAATAACTCAGGTCAGGAAAGTCCTGGGCCAGGTCATCCCAAGCCTATTGCTGCTTGAAAGTAGTTAGTTAAGATCTAATCTGGCCTCAGAGAAGAAGTCAGCACAACTCTATTTATACACATCCCATTTGAAGGTTTGCATCAGAACGTGAACAAACACATTTTGCACAGCCCCTAAGGCTCAGAATCAGATCTTTCCAACTGAAAAAATAAACACTGCTAAAAGGGGAAGAATTTTGATATGTCACAGCTGGAAAAAGAACTGGCTGGGCTGTCAGTTCCTGTGCTATTCCCCACACCTCAGATGACATTTACGTCTCCACTGGAATGAGATGATGTGTTTTAACACCAGGCACAGCCCACCTTTCTTCTTAGGGAGGAGGAAATAAAATATTGCAAGAAGGACAAAGTGTGATCAAATCCCTTCTGAAGTCTTCAAGGGCTTTAAAAGCTACAGCTCTGACCAAGAGGATGTCTCTGATGGGCACAGCCTGAGCTGTGAGACACTTTGAAAACCAAAGTCCGCGACAGACACCTCGTCAGGTCACCACGGAACACCCTAGGCAGAGACAAAATTCAGCCAAGGATGCTGCTTCTCTCAGCAGCTTAAGCCAACCTGAGTGCTAGCTACTCCACTACACTGCACAATCCTTCCTCCTTCCCTGCAATGGTTTTGGCATTTGTCTGACCCCCTGCAGCCCTTCAAGCCATCAGAAAAATAACTGAATATCCAAAGAGCACAGGGATTTCACTGCATGGGGAAAAAGGAAGCAACAGCAGAGGGGTAAGGAGAAGCAGATGCTCCCAGTGATTGGAGATAGAAATGTTCTTTGCTGCACACAAATATCAGAGCACACTTCAGCCCTAAGAACCTCCAGAGATTACCACACTCCCAGTATTCCAAAACACAACACTTTTGGTGCAAAGAGAACATCAAAAAAGCACAGACATAATCAAGTAAGTGTAAAAATAAATACAGGAAAAAGCTTTCCTGGAAGCTAACAGCACAGAAGCTTTTTCTTTACAAAAGATGGGTCCTTTAAAAGCATCCCTAAGGAAAAGACAAGGCCCCAAGTTTCAGATCATGACCTACCTTTAGCTGGTGTTGACTGACAGCTGTCACCCTGGCTGGTGCCTTTCAGAGGACCCGAGCTGCCCTTCTGCCCTTTTCGCCTTTTCTTGCCATCTTTCCCTTCTTCCTCCTTGTCAGATTCCAAAACCAAAGCCTCATCTTCTCCAGGAGACACATCTTCCCCAGGTGGGGAATCTTCTGGCACTAGAGCCAAAGACACTGTGGCTAACTGCTCACTTCTAGCCTTCTCTCTCTCGAACTGCCGGTTTAGGTCGCTCTCCTCTGCAAAGATGTAGGAAATATACTTTGTTGTCCTTTGCCGACCTTCATCCTCCATAAAGCCCTAAGGAAAGAGTTGGCAAGTTATTTTACCACCTTACTTCTCCACTCTTGCAGTCTGTTCTCCAGCAGCCACAGTGGGAACAGTCTCCAACTGTTGTCCTCTCACACCAAAAGCTATCTTGTTCTTCTTTCCTTTCTAAAGTGTTGACTGATGTTAGCATGTAGAACTCAAACAAAACACCTTGCCTGACAAAGAAATCAATCTGCACTACCTGCATGCTAGAATAAAACACCTACAGCATGTGGGCTGTAGGAAGGTCTAAGGAAGAACAAACTGTATGCATTCAGCCTGGAAAACAATTTTTCCTCAGAGAAAAAACCCTATTCTGTGAAATAGCTGCAATGCAGGAGTTACCAGAGTGAACTGGACTTCAGTGGAACTGCTGCTGCTGTTGTCTACCACATCAGGGGCTTTCAAGTACCTAGAAACTCAAATGCTTAACCTATCAACCCAGGAAAATGTCATCTTCACAGGTGACTTTGGCAGAAGTCTATTTAGATATTCCAGTGGTTTCTAGAGTTTGGGTTTAATTCTACAGAACTTTTCACCAAATGACAAGATCTTTGTTATCAAAAGTCCTCTCTGTTGAGGGAAGATGGCCTTTGTGAAAAGGGGCAGGTGGTTGCTTGTGACAAATGACAGCTGAATTTGTCTTGTTGAAATCAAGATGATATTTAAATATCTGGAAACAAGGAGTTTAATCACCATAACCTCTATAAAAGTAACTGGCTTAGTTCCAAAATTTACTGGTGTTTTCAAAAGGCAAAGAGATTAATAGCTGAAAACACAGAGAGGATCTCAGACAGGATCCTTCAGTAAGAGGATCCTGCAGAATAAAGATGTCTTGCAGTCAGAAATGAAGCAAAAGGGCTATTTTGAATTAAGACATTTATTTATGCTCATCTCCACAGAGAGTACCAGCCCCCAGGTCACTTGGATTACCACTGATTAGAGTGAATGACTTCATTAAGTGGTGGAAGCCAGAAGCAGCAGGGCTAAGGCCAATTCCTCTGCCCTGTCTCTTCCTGGAGGGCAGACCAGTGACAGTGCTGGGAACAGTGCAGCCCTGGAACACTGAGAAACAGCATCCAGCAGAACCCCAGCAGCTGCTGTGGCTCACCAGGACATGTGCTCCATACAGAGAGAAAACAGGAGGCCACGGACATTGTTCCCCATGACCTTCATTACTTAAGTAGCTAGTCACAAACCAATTTCAAACACTTGTCTGTCTGGGTCAGCAAATCATTAAACACCAGAGCAGCTAATCAGGAAACAATCCAGAACAGCTATGCTAGAAGATCTGTTGCACTCTAACAACTAGGCCTAGTCCTTAGATTACAGCAGGTTAAAACCTGAATGCTTTTTGAACACTTCTCTTATATCCCTTTTCCCCAGCTGAAGTCATAACTCTTTCAATCTTAACCAGGACTCTTTCACTGACAATTCTCTTTCTATTGCTTGAGGTGAACAACATTACAACCTATTACCACAGTAACCAAAACTGGAACTCCAGTTCCAATAAGCATCTAAATGATTTCAATCTTACCTTGACAACTTTGTACCTCTCCAGAAGACGACAGAGCATCCTGGCTTCTAGCTTCCCCACATTCATAGCCAAGCGAATTTCTGCCTGAGAAATGCCTTTGGTGCCTCTGCTTTCAACTGTGTCAGAAAGGGAAACCAGACAAGATCTCAGGGGAATTATCTGATTGAATTATAAATACATATATCTGTGTATCAATTCACATTTGCTCTCAATAACCATATATGCCAGAACACAACATGTAACATTCCCCACTAACAACTGCACACATTTTCAGATACATACAATAGCAAACACTGCCATAAAACACCATTTTCTGCAAAGCAGTGTCCCACCAGAATGAGGTCTGAAAGTGACAGCTTCAGATGAAAAGCTGAGGTGAATTCTTCCCCTGACAGCTTTCCAGAGTTAGCTATTAACTTCTTCATCACAAAAGCCCAAGAGATGCAAGAAGGAATATGTTTTCTTCATCACCTTTCCTCATCCCACCACAACATCCTGTTTCAACCAGGCTGTTTTATTTGGGCAGTACTGAATAGCTGATAGGCATCCAGAGAGGGCTAGCAGGTGACAGCACCTATAGCTCCAGCCTGATCTGAACACAGAGCTCATCTCTTCCATGAAAAATCAACTTTCCTATGTAAATAAAGCAATCAGGAGATGAAAATCCCCCCCAAACCAGACCTTTCTTCCTACAAACGAGTAGTTCTTATTCAGCATGTCTTACTACATCACCTACTTAGCTCATAGGCCTGGGTGAGCATATCCCTCTCACAAACAATCTCCACAGGTGGGACAGCTCTGGTGATGATCTCCTCCTCCTCCTCATCATGGTAATCTTCCATCTTCTTCCGAGCCTCCTTCAGCAGCTTAAGGCAGCGCACCATGACATCAGTGCCTGTGAACATCAGCACCAGTCACAGCTCTTGCCACCACGCAGGGCCTGTGGGCATCTTGCAACCACTTCATTTCCTTCAGCAGCACAAAGCAGTAGTAGTGCAACAGGGAACAACTGACCAAAGACAGCTGCTTATTCCCGGGAAAGGTTTGCAACAGCTTTTCCCTGGACCCCAATCTGTCAAAACACTGATGAGCTGAATTTGAGGTGCTCCAAACCTTCACTCTCTGTGGCAACATTAGGGCTGCTCCATACAGGGACTGATAAGCAGAATGGAAAACACTGCAATAACAGCACAACTAAATCAATGAAAGGATTAAGTGCTGATCCACAGCATTACATCTTCAGCACATGAGATCACTTGCTGGGCATAAACCCACTCCTTTTTCTTCTAGACTCAAAGCACTTTTCACTTCCTATAAATGCAAATCACAGAATGAATGAAAACTACACTTGAAGGTACAGAAGACACACAGCAAGCTACCTGGTTGCAAAACAACTCCTTAACATGGGACTGCCTCTCCTCTACCAGTGGCCAAAGTGGACACCAGCTGGTCATGTGTCCCCAAAGTAAAAATCCCAGGGCCTAAAGCAACTGACAGTTTATCTTCTGTCCTAGCACTTTCTTCTCCATTTGTATGCATGCATGTCAGAGGAAGCACACCAAGCAACTAGCACCCTGAAGAAAAGGATCAAATAGAAGAGTCCTGCCCCAGACAGTAAAACCTTCTAGGTTTTTTCAGGTATGATCCAGCTCCTGCTAAACAATTTAAGAGACCAGTGGTAAACCAGCTTGTCAAGTGGCAGTGATTCAGCAGCTACTGCAGAAAGAACCAATTCATCCTGCAGCAGTGGGTGGGAACATCTACAGCCACCTCTACTCCTCTGGTATAGCCCTGCTGGGAAAAAAAACAGGTGAAAGCTTTGGTTGAAAGTGTTAAGGTGTGATGAATGTTCCCTTATGGATCTGTTTGATCAATTACTGAAGCCTAGCTGACATGAAGTTAATCCACAGTAACTTAACCATGTGGCTGAGCTCCAGGCCAGATGACTCCATTATTTTTCCTCAAGCTGAATCCCTTCTTAGCCAGTATCCCAAAATACTGCTTAGGACACTAATTAAGTGTTGACATTTTGGTAGGGCTGCAGGCACTGTTCTCACATCCTCTGTGTCTCTACAGCCCATTAATTTTCACTTGAAGCAGTATTTTGAAGGCAAAAACAAAAAAAACCCAAACAAACCAATTCCTTTTACTTTAGCTCCTGCTGCCCACTAATGTGCTTCCCAGAGCAGATGCTCTGGCTTCATCCTCAGCCTGTGTCTCATATTTCTAGCTGAGATTAAACTATCTTGACCTCTGAAGAAAATCAGCTGTTATTAATTTATCCTGGTTTAATACCTAGGGGGTTTTAAGGTATTTTTGTGGATTTTCAGCTTTAACATCTGTAAGATGAAATTCTCATTCCAGTGAAAGATTCAGCAGGTGGCATTTTCCACGCCAAACTTGAATGATAGAAAGGTTAGAGTTGGAAGGGACCTTTAGAGGTCATCTAGTCCTAGCCCCCTGCAGGGCTCAAATAGTCTCTGAGGAGTCCCCATCCACTGGAGCAGCTTACACTGATCTCAGACACTTCCCTGCAGCCACTTCTTACACACTTGGAATGAGTGTTGCAGAACTGAAGTGGGCTGCAGTGTCCCAGCCACATGAACACATCTCTCCACAGAACTGCAGAGACAGATTTGCACTCATGTCTTAAGGTGTGAAGCTCACAGATAGGATGGCATCAGTGGCAGCACACAGAAAGCAAGCAAACCATGGGTCTTGTTACCTCTCTTTGTCTTGTAGGGTCCTCCATCGGGGTGCATGTCCTGCAGTGGGATGGACACTACCTTGGCCAGGCCAGCATTCATCATGTACTGATAGAGACGTTTGAAAGTTCTCTCACACAGGCCCTAACACAGAGAAATGCTGACACTCACTGCAGCCCCAGTCTCACCTCTAGGTGACTACTATCAAAGACACTCATTCTGCCTGCTCTTAAAACACAGTATTTTGGGGTAAGGGATCAAAGAAGGATCTTCAAAAGCTGCTAGTGCAGACACCAGGCAGAGCTTGAGATGCTTCTGGGGAGGATTCTGCCCCTCCAAAAACCATCCATCCAAGCAGCAGCACTGCAAGTAAGAACTGCATGATCATATCCATAGACAAAACCCAAAGTGTGGATCCAAATGAACTCCTTCCTTGCAACAAACAGCATCAGGAACTTGATCTAGTGGGGGCTTGGGATTCTCTCTTTCATGTCCTACCCTAAAATTTTGGGCAACTTTAAAAAGCAGGCAGTATGAATATCTGCCTTTGATACTAGTCATCTAGATTCTAGGTGAGTGAGGATTTGAGAGAGTAATGAATCTCACCAGCTCTTCCCTCAAGTTTCCCAGTGTTTCCATCTGGTTTGAACGAGCACTCAGCATACTTGAGACCTTCTCCATTAGGATATCATATTTGCTCCTCCTAACCAAGAAAAGAAAGTTATTTAACATGGAAGCATGCAGATAACTTCATAAACACAAGTTGTACCTTTACAAAATGCCAGTCAGTAGGGAAAGTATCCTAAAGTGTTCCCAGATTACTTTAGGAATTACAGTTTTCCTCCTGTGAACAGCACATGAGAGCATTTGTCACTAAGAAGAGATTCCAACTGAGGGAGCAGTGACTGAGCCCAGGCTGTTCCTTCACTGGCAATCCACAGAAGCACAAGTTCTGATCATAAACAAGATAGGAAAACAAAAAATCCACTAGAAATGTGTTTGAAGTGAGAAGACTCAAAATTAACAGAATAATTACTGCTACAAGAAGAGGAGTTAGGCTTATGGAGGCAGGTGGCAGGCACTACAACACCCTACTGTTGATAGCTCCAAGACAAGGGAGTTTGAAATTGCCCAGCATTGGGAAAAGGAGTTAATAAAGACATGGGGAAAAGGCAACACCAGGGAACTTAGGTGGTTCTGTGACAACAAAGCAAACTTCCATCAGAGTCAAAGGTGACAGTTCACCCAGGAGACCTTCCAGCCACCTGAGTGGCACCTACCTATCAACATGAAAGCGAGTCAGAAGCAGAAGAATGGAGTGCTGCTGTGCTCCACTTGGCAGCCTTATGACATGGGACTGCAGAGTTATGAGACCATTTCTGTCCAGGACTCGTCGGTGGTAATGAATTTTCCCAGCATCCACTCTAAAGGAGAGAGGCCAAAACATCTACATGCACAGGAGCTTCTGCCAACAAATCCCAATCAGCCACTTCACCTAGCTTACCTATGGTCTCCACAACAGAAGATAACTTTCACAGAGACAATCTCCAAACTGAGAAGTGTCAGAATTAAGAGAACCTGTGCAACTGATTTTCCTAGTTAATTCAACTAGCCAGAGAATCCTCTGATTAACCTGCAGTCCCTCTGCACACTCACAGTGTCATGACACGGTTTGATGAGGTGATTGATCAATATTGAGCCCTCAGGCCCCACTTCTGCATCCTCTCTTTCTAACCTCTGGCCATGCTACTCACTGCCCCCCTTCTAATAGCTCTGGTCTTCATCTCACTCCTTGGTGAGTTCACTCAGGCCACTGAGCTGACAGAAAAGCATCCACAAAAGATTTCCCCTCTGCCTTCATCATCTTAGAAGCTCTAAAAGAGCTTGCTAAGCAGTGAAAACCAACGTGAACATGGTTTGCAAGCTACATATGCTTCATCTCCTAAGGCAGTGAATCCTTAACAGCAATGCTAACATTCTCCAGCACTGCCACACAAAACCAGACACTCCCCAAGAGGCTGTGTAGTGCTCCTCCACCCACAAAATCCATGGTCTACTTTAGGAGCTGGTTACTCAGGCTTCCATTCAGGTCACAGAGAGGAAAATGCCACTCAGGGCAAATGCTGGGGACAAAAGTTGGGCATTCTTCTTGGATGGAGGACTTCCTGAAATCCTCTTCAGGACTGAGGCAGAGTAAGCTGCTTCCTCAGCAGTTTAGCAAGAGAAACAAAATCAGCCTTCTGTCCCAAATTTGAAGAAAAAGCAAGAACTTCCACAAACCAGGAACTTGTGTGTTGGCCCAACATACAACCTCTTCTGTGAGGAAACACCAGGAAGCAGGATGAACTCCAGGAAGAGACCAATACACTTCAAACACACAAGCTCCAAGAAGCAAGTGCTCCTGGTAGTAAGGGTGAGACACTCCCAAAGCAGGTCTGAGTTCAGCTGACTGGGCAGGAATTCCTAAGTAGACAGATCCTAAACTGGAAACTTATTAGCTTTGCTTCAATACATACAGCAAGAAAGAAACTCACTTGAAAGCCTCACTGTGAAGGTCTCTCTGAAGCTCTCCTTGCCACCTAGCACGCCCCAAACGTTCCAAAATACAGTAGGAGAAGTCAGGGAGCTTCAGGTCAGGGTCCCCCTCCCAGCCGATCAGAGCTCGGTAACGCTGCTCCTGGGAGGCAACAACGACCAGCTTCTCTCCCCACCTACCAAAAGGGAGAAATCCTGATTAGTGCCATGAAAACAGAAAGGGCAACCACTTCTCCCCTCCCCAGACACCATTCTGATATAATCTGCACGAACTGAGTGAAGATAAATATTAAAACTTCAGTTATGCATCTTTTCACTCACTTGGCAGCAGCTTCTACATAAGTGTAACAGGGCTGCAAGTCCTTCCTCCTGATTTGATCAGTGATGTCTACTCTCTCTTTAAAATACTGGCAGGAACCCTGTATGCCATCTTTATTATCCAAAATCATGTGGACAGGATAAATATCATCAGAAGGAAGAGGATCTCTTTTGGTTTCCAGGATTCCTGTTTCAAGGTCTATTTCTTCATATCTGAAATGAAAGCAGAGAGCCAACATTTAACCGAGCAAGGGGAATTTGGAATTGAAAGCTAAAACTGTCACAACCAGTGCTGACACCTTTAGAAAGTACCTTGGTAAACTGAAATCCTACAACTGGAAAAGCACAAGGAGTGGAGTTACACCCCTGGAGTATAACCAAACCTTCTCAGCATCCAGAGCATATCAAGCAGGAGGAGAGGAACGTATTAACTTGATCTCCAAAAGCTCCAGGATATTGAAGTGGTGGCAATAAAAGGAATGACATAAATACTGGTTTACAGAAACAACCAACAACTGGTACATCCACCCTGATGAACTGGACGTATAAATTTTGCTTGTACCTAAGTAGTAAGCAGTTATTAGGACAGAAATCTAGCCAGGACTCCTGCAGAACAAGCTTCAAACACACACTGTGCCCTGCCAGCCCCTAACCAGCTACTCCAGTGCTCTTTCAGTCGAGGTAGCGGCAGCAGCTACCGGGCCGGCCGGAGAGCCAGGCCCGAGCTACCCCCGCATAGGAGCCAGCCCTCCCCAGGAGCCCTGGAAGGGAAGCGAGGCAGCCTACGAGAGCAGGCGGCTGGGCCGGGCTGCGTGGGGCTGGGGGAGTGCGTCCCGACGGCGCTGCCCTCACCGGTCGTGCAGGCAGAGCGGCGGGCGCGCCCGCGGCAGCAGGTAGAAGCGGACGTCAGGCTGGGAGCTGAGCGCGGCCCAGAGGAGCTGCTGTGTGGCGGCTTCCAGTGGCAGTGGAAAAGGAGGCGAGCGTGCAGCTAGTCGCTCCCATAGCGTGCTCAGCGTGATACCATCCAAGCCCTCCAGGGCCACCTCGTCCAACAGCGCCCATAGAGCCTCCATCCCGCCGCGCCCGGGAGGGGCTGTCGCGCCGGAAGTGACGTCATGACAACGAGCGTAACCAAGGCAACGCACAAACAGGGCAGGGCAGCGCGGCACGGCCTGGCCTGCTCTGCCCTGGCCTGGCCTTTTCTGGGCTGGCCCCGGCGGTGGGGGTTTCCTCACCGCAGCTACGGAGGGCCGGGCTCGAGGCCCTACCCTTCGGGAGAGCAGTCACTTCAGCCCCAAGGCCGCGTTACCTCAGCGAGGGCGCGGGAAAGGGCAACGTTTTAGCGGAGTCTGCAGGCGGTAAGAGGCAAAATACGAGCGTTCTGCTTTTGGTACTGAAGTTAAACGTTTTGGTGACACCAAAGCGTGTAAGAGCATCCTACCACGACTTGCAGCAGCAGCTCTGGGATACTTGGTGGGAATTGCTGGAAAAGTTCCTGAAAGGCAAGTGAAGTAGAAATCTCTAATTATAAACACTTCAAATGCATACAGCCTCTGCGGTGAATAAGTTCTAGAATGGACTGACCTCGTGAGCAGTAGCAACTGAGGAAAAGAATCCTACAGCTGGGCTTTGGACATGGCCTCTTCAGCTTCTGCCCCAGAATTGACTTGCTTTGTCAGTTCATGGGTATGAAACTCAGCATAGGCCTTCCTTTTCCAGTAGCCTATTTGGTAGCCATTTTTTTAGCCTAAAAATAGGCTGTGCAGTAGATTGTGGAAGGTTCTGAAAAACAACTTAAACAAGTAACATTTCCTCTGTTCTTGGCAGCTTTACTGCACCAACAGTTTTCAGCTTGGTTGAAGGAGGAACTTTCTGTAGCATTCTTGACTCTTGAGGGTGCAAACCAAATAATACTCTATAAGTAGTCATTTCTGTACCTCAGTGACAATTGTATTCTCATTTCAGCTTTATATTAAGGACATGGTGACTGACTTTGATGAAAAACACGATGAGTACTTACTATTCCTTCAACAGAGAAACCGGTGAGATACAGAATGGTTGCCACCACTGAAGGTGTCCTGTCTGTTTCCTTCTACCTAGCAGCAGCACTTGTGAATGTTAGTTTGAAAACCTGTTTGTAAAACTTGTGATGCAAAGTCTGGCTAGCTGCATCTCAGTGTTCATGTGATTCTCTTCCCTTTGCTAAGTTCTTCTTTCTAGAGGAGATCACAATATTTCTTCAGCATACTTTAAAATGTAGGTCTGTTGTTTTAATGAAATAGGTGTTGTTCCCCTGGCTTACAGGGAAGATTTGTTTATGAAACAAGAGGTTCTAGATTCAGAAACGATTGGCAGCTAACCCTGGGAGGATGTTACAAGACAAGGGGGTTTTATGTTGTCAGAAAAGGGCAAGCAAAAGTCTCCTGGAAGTTAAATGTGGGAAGTCAGCTCCTGCTAAGGTAGGAGCTAAGGCCACTTCAGTTGCTTTTGCAAACTTTGGCATCTTTCAGACAAGCTGCAGACATTTCTTTTAATCTTTGTTCATTTGATCTTCCTGGCATTGTACCTTAGAGAGGTCAGTTGCATCAGTTCAGACTGAAGTGTCTGCAGAACTTCCCTGCTGGGCTCTTTCCTTTAGCACAAACTCAAATTACCTATAACAAACTGAATCGTTTGCTAAGACCAGAGAAAACCTACAGAAGCCCCACTTGGAACAGCTCAGTTGTTGTGAACACTGGTTTATTTTGTATGTAGTCTCCCAAAGTGGCTTTAGAAAAGGATAAACCCAAATTATTTAATGACTGAAACAACTTGCACCCTTCTTATCAGAGCTCTAATTCTGAATTTGGGTGGAAACAAATGCCACTGAGTTACAACATGACAAGCAGGTGGCAACTGCACCTTGCAGAAGAGCCATGCTGGGGACATCACTGCCAGTTCTGGGTAGCAGGGGCTGCAAAGTAGCCTCTGTGTGGGAGTAAAATGTTAACTACACTACATACCAAATGGAAGACTGTGATTGAGAAACAGCAAGGGAAAAAGTCTCAGAGGGAAAAAGACTTGGTCTAAGTTCAGCTCACAGCAGGTGGGTACTTACCCAGGCAGGACAGAACAGAAGCAGGTCTTGGGAGCTATTTTCTGAAATCCTTTGAACAATTAACATCATTTTCAGCTTTGTGACATCAGGTGGTTTTGTGTTGATTGCTAACCTGGCCATCTGTAGCTGCACTGCATAAGGATGAATTGTCCTTTCTACTCCAGGCTCCTGGAACATTTGAGAAGGAAGGATCCCATACAAACCAAACTGGAGCAGCTGGAACAAGGATTTTCCCTGTACCTGAATGGAGCCAATTCAGAGCTGAGAAATCACCACAGAAAAGTCAACTCACGTGGCTGCCCTAGGAGAGGGACAAAGGGCCCCAGGACAAACAGTGAGTTACAGCAGAGTTTGTCTGTGTTCAGCCTGTATCTGGAGCTGAGCTACAGCAGTTCCTCCAGCACCCAGTAACCCCTCCCCAGCAGAGAAGAGGGATCAGGAAAAGGAGAGGAGACTTGTGCAGTGAAATTGGATTTAACAAAAGAAGCAAACTAAAACCTATGCCAGCATAAAGGATACAAGGTTATACTCAGCCCAGCAAACGTACAGCAGTCACAATAAACATGAGAGCAGTCTTCAGAAGGAGAGGGAGAAGCAAGCTCCTCTAGACACAGAGAGGAGGAAGAACAGAAGAAACTTTCTCCTCCCTGAGCTTCCCCTTTTATACTGGGTGGGACATTTCTGGCCTGGGATACACCTGGGAGACAACTCAGCCCACCTGCCCTGCCTGATTCCAAACTGCTCATGACCTGCAGCCCATGGCTGGCCCAGGATTCTGGCCTAGCAAAACCAGGAGAGAGTTTTAGAGAGGTTGCAGTCTAGAACTATTTGAAACATTTCCTCATCAGAGCTGCAGTTCAGGCAGTGAGATTACTGCTCAGGCTGCAGCATTTGGCTTGCTGGAGTGAAACTCCATGGGATTCTTTCATCAGAGCACTTCAGCTGGCTGTGTGTAAGGAATGGTCTCTGTGGCACCCTATCCATTGCTCAGTTGATTCCTAATTCCCCAGCTGAACTTCTTCACCTCTCCATTTGTTAAACAGGGAGATTAGACATGTATCTAAATTGTCAGTATATAATAATGATGTATCCTTGGCTGATACTTAACACCAGTAATAGGCTTTGAAATCTGATGGACTTCAATGTTACCCAAGTCTGGTGTCCTGCAGGCAAATGACATTTGCTGACATAGACTATAATCAAATTATATCCAGTAATAGCTGCCCTAAGCTCATAAATTATGTTTAAGCTATAATGCTTGTCTTAAAAAGACAGCTAATCTTTATTTAAATATTTGAAGTAAAGGAAATCTCCTGTTTTCTGCCACTGATGATCTGGCTTTATTTAATAATGTGTATTTTGTGTCTAATTTCAGCCTGTCTGTCACAGAGCAGTGCAGTGACAGGAATAATTTTGCATGTATGAATGTCTAAAGCCTGAGCTTACTGGCCTTCTAATCTGTTTAGCATAATGAAAATAAAGTTGATTTCACTAAAGCCCTGTGTAAAGCAGTTTACCAACCTCAGTCTGTTATCCTCACACTTGCTACAACCTGTCAGTCCCAGAGTGTAGTTCTTATTCTGTTGCTGTGCAGACAGTGTCTGCTGAAGCTTCATTTTCACCTGCAAATGAGCAAGAGTTAAAAAGTTACTTAACATGATAATTTATTATGACTGAAAGATAGCAATAACTTTTCTTTCAGTAGCTGTTCTCACCATGACTGGAACTTTAATCTCTTTTGTGTCTTTGTTTTCCTGCTGCCCTGGGTACATACAATTTGAGCTGAAGAGGGTTGCAGCTTAGCTGTCTGCTGTATCCTTTCTTGCAGGTTGTGTGGGATGGGGGTGGGGAGGCAGTCAGCTGGTTTCACTGTTCTCTATGAAAGTGAAAACTTGTGTGTGGTGATGCAAAGAAGTTCATGTTCATGGATACTGGTGAATGAAGGACATTGTCTGCTCTGTCACTCTGGGGTGATACACCCTTAGGTAGCTGAAGAGGGTAGAAACAGATGTCTTTGACTTCTCGGTCCAAAAATTGTGCAGGGATATTGTGGCAGCAGCTGTAATAGAAGTCTGCCAAGAGGAATTTCCTCTCCAGGGTCTGCAGTGCAGCTGTTATCACTAAGCTTAACCCAAGTTATTCATTTCTGTGGTTGCTTAATGCCATTTGATTCAGCTGAGGTAGAATACTTCAGCCTGTTTTAGGGATCTTTGAAGAGTTCAGTGGCAGTCTCTCTTCCTTTCCTCAACTCCAACTTCAGAGACAGTGGCATTAGCTCTGCAGAAGGGAGCTGGCTCTTCTGCTGTTTCTTAGCTCTCCAGTGCTGTTACTTGAAGCCCCTGGCTGCAGTGAAAGACACCAAGTGCATCACCGTCCTGTCACTTCATTTCTCCCCTTTGATTTTGCCATTGGACCCCAGGGTGGGAGTCACTGGTGGTCTGTGTAAGCCTCTTGCCTGGGGGCAGTACTGTAGCATTCTGTGGGCTTTCTCCTTCCTAGGCATTTCTTCTCCATGATTGAATATGATTTTACTTACAGATGATTTCTAGCTGAGATACAGCACTGAATTTTCTTCCCTCTCCATCTCCCATGGGAGTTCCTGCATCAGCACTTCTAAAGCATCCATCTATAGCATCAGGCTCCACTGAATGATTAGGCATGTGTGGTACTTGATAACACAGAATGGGCACAAATCCCTCTTCCTGCTTCCTGAAGGTGTCAGCATGAATCTGTTTGTCTGGACTAGTTTCTTTGTGTTCCCTAGGAGTAATTGATGATGACTGTGATTGATCAGTGAGTGAACAGGAGTGATGGGCTCCTAAGGCAGTGAAGCTGCTCTCTAGGTATCCTTTGTCATTCCTCTGGGTGTGTAACCCAGCCATGCTTTCACAACTGTGTGTGTACTTCCAATGAACATCAGTGTGGGCACAGAGGTGTGGCTCAAGGGTAGCTTGGGGTCTCCTTTGATGATGACTAACATTTTGGTGATGCACTACTGAGTTCTTGGCTAGTAGAAGAGGCACTGTGAGCTCCAGTCTCAAAGGGAATTACACCAGTGGCCCTCTTTTGTTTGCCAGAGCAGGTGGAGGTTGGTGTTCACATCCCATCCATTCCAGGAGAAGGATGCTTTGGTTCTAAAGTAATGTTTGTAGCACAGACAACAAGCTCAGCTGCATCAGCTTCTGCCTGGGCTTTGAACTACTGTGTTTCCTGGTTCAGAGAGACCTGGTCACATGAATCCATCCCAGAATACTCCAAACAGTTCTGAGAACCAAACAGTCAGTAGTGGTAGCCTGAGTTCTTCCCTGTCCCCTATGATTCCATGAGCTCTGTAGGACAACTGCTGCTTTTATTGGTAGTGCCAGTTTCTGCTGGCTTGTGATGACCATTAAATTATGGCTTAAAGAAAAAGGAGTTTGCATCAGCTGTTTTTCTTCACTAAAAAGAAATGGAAGCTGTAAATCTGCTTGGACATAGGAAATGAGATGCCTTTATTTAGGATGCTATTGAGAGTGTTGGTAATGTCCTTGCTCCCTTGAGGATGCTGTGGGACCTGCAAGATGTTTGTCTCTTGGTCTCAATCTGAGCATCTTCTCAAGAAGCCATTGTCCCACTGTAGGTTGGGGCCATCTGCAGCACAGGAACCCTTAGTTCTCCTTTGTAGCAGTTCTGGAACCAACTCTTCCTTGCCTCAGAAATAAAGGAGCATGATTTTGTCCTTCATTTATGGCTTGTACATGAAGAATCCTTCTCTGCATAGTATGTTAAATACATAATGCATTCTGTTTAATCTGCCAGTATCTTATATTTCCTTAGCATGAGAGTAAAGACAATTCCTGTATAAACTCAGGGTATCACTTGTTGTTCACTGTCTGCCTTCAGTAGTATGGGTTCTGGGCTCAGCTGGCTTCTTAGGACATCTCACTGTCTACCCAGTGAGGGGTTAGAGTGAAGTGCACCCCTACTTCCATATTTCCATGTCAATGAATGTGGAGCTTCAGGTGCTGTTCAACTGATGCACCTTGAAACAATTTATTCTCTTAAATACACATGACAACTCTCCCCAAAGAGATTCAAATCTGCTGCTACTCATACACAGCTAGCCAGTATCTGAACTGGAATGCCTTTGCAGTTGTTACTATTCACATCTCAAAGATCTACTCTTGGGAAAACAACAACAAAGAACACAAACTAAGTTGTTGTCCCAGTTTTGCTAGGCCAGAATCCTGGGCCAGCCATGGGCTGCAGGTCATGAGCAGTTTGGAATCAGGCAGGGCAGGTGAGCTGAGTTGTCTCCCAGGTGTATCCCAGGCCAGAAATGTCCCACCCAGTATAAAAGGGGAAGCTCAGGGAGGAGAAAGTTTCTTCTGTTCTTCCTCCTCTCTGTGTCTAGAGGAGCTTGCTTCTCCCTCTCCTTCTGAAGACTGCTCTCATGTTTATTGTGACTGCTGTATGTTTGCTGGGCTCAGTATAACTTTGTATCCTTTATACTGGCCTGGGTTTTACTTTAGTTGTTTCATTAAATTCATTTGCATTTCACTGCCCAGGTCTCCTCTCTCTTCCCAATCTCTCCCCTCTGCTGGGGAGGGGTCATTGGGTGCTAGAGCAACTCCTGTAGCTTAGCCCCAGCTATGGACTGAATGGAACCAGTTGTATATTGTTAAATGCTGTTTTCTGTTTTCTGCCTTCTGATTCTGGTCTCTCCATGGTGAAGCAGCAGCACAGCTAGAAGTGAGTGAGCTGCAGAACCCCAGCTCCCAGCCTACCCCAAGGAAAGCACAACGCAGAGGCTGGCTGCAGGTGAGAAGCAGCTGAGGCAAATGCATCTCAACTAACTCTTCAGTTGTGAATCACTGTGGCTGAAACTGGCTGCAATGAGTGGGCAGAGGACATTTGGGACTGTCAGAGAATCTGAGAGTCTTGCTTTGGTCTGGGATTGAGCCTGAAGAGGCAAATCTCCTTGAAAGGGGCTAGTTTTGGTGACATCCATCAGAGAAACTTTTGTAGGCTTGACATGATTGGCTCAATCTGCCCTCCAGCAGGCCAGCTCTTACTTGCCACCTCTGAAGGGAAGCCTAGAGACTTTCTGCAGTGCCAGAAGCATGCAACCACTGAGTAAGATACAAGTTGGGCCAGACAGCAGTTGACTTTCCCAGTTCATTTTCCCTGAGGTTTTGTTGGCTAGCGAGAGGACCTGGCAATGCATGTTCAAAGGTGCCAGACAGGCTGTGCTGAGGTGTGCTGTGAGGTGGGAAGACAGACTTACTGAAATAACACATTCTGCCTAAAGCCAGCTTGCCTTAGGTTATTCTCTCTGGGACATCTCTGCTCCTGGCACTTGATGGTAGAGGAGTTTATGAACAGCAGATACCTGAGTTGAATGTCATGGCACAGACTTCTGGATTGCAATGAAGCAATCTTGAGACTTCCTCTTATGGAAAATGTCTGCTCCAGCATTCCAGAGTGGGGAAAAAAGTTATAAAGGACTTTGATCCTGGGGAGAGGTGCAGGCACTTCTTGCTTCTTTCATCAGTGTTTGGAGTGCTGAGATTCTGTGGTAGGAAAAGGTGAGTTTCTCAAAGCTTCTACCCCTCTGCAGCCATGCTGGAGTAACTGGCAGTGTGCATACTTTGATTGCATCCTAATTATGAAGTAAAACAAATTAATTTGAACCACTTTCCCAGCCATGTCTGGCATTTACAAAGGCAAAGAAATCTTTATGCTTGAATGCTTTCCCCTCATTAGGTTATACCCAAGAGTACAGCTTCAGAAACTTGCTGTTCCTTCCAGCAGACACTTTCATACACAGACATTACAGAGTTGCAGAGAACTCTTGTGATCATCTCATCCAACCCCTGTGTCTCTTGTCCTGTCAATGAGCAGGTGCCTGTTGTTTGCTTCTGTACCTTGATGGGATCCCCTGAAGCCTTCTCCTCCCCAGGCTAAAGAGTCCTAGCTCCCTCCAGCTCCAGCAGAGCACCTGTGCTTGTCAGCTTCTCAATCCTGTGTGCTCTCTAGAAACCTAGGTTGCTTGAGCCTTGCTCTGTTGTCTTACCAGGTTTGTTAAAGCACCCCATGAGCACAAGGGTATTTCAACTTAGTTTTTGGAGGAAGGACTCATCTAATTCTTCCTGATCAGAAGTCTGTAGCATATATCCATGATAGCAGCATCCATGCTGGTCTTCTTCCTAGTCTTAACTGGCTCCTGAACTGTTGCAGAGCTCCATGGATGCCAGCTCTCTCACACAAAGGAGGACAATTCCTTCTCAGCCTGTCTTTCTTTAAGAGCCTGTGTCCATCCATTGTGGAATTCCAGTCTTGTGAGCTATCCCACCATCTCTCTGTGATCCAGATGAGGTGTCCCAGCCCTGTAACTGAATCCAGGCTTCTGAGTCCTCCTGTTTGTTGCTCTTGTGTTTCCTCTCCATTAGAGTGAGGTTTCAGAGAGGCACCCAGGCATGCAGATTCCCTAAGAGGCTGAGAGCTTTTCCCTGAGGTTGTTCCACCAGCACTTCTTTCCATGCCTGTGCTTGAGGTGATTCCCCTTAAGCTGTTTTGTTGCTTGCTGTGTGCCTACTCCTGTTGTATTCTCACTTAGGTGGTGAGGTGAGGGTCTGCACCCTGGTGGGCACTCCCTTTGGTGCCAAACACATGGTGTGTAGTGGGCCTGATCCTCTCTGAGGATAGCAGCAGCAGGTGGGGAGTCTGGGGCAGTGAAACCATAATGCAGGAGCCCAAGAATGAGCTCAGGGAGCACAGAAACCTTCCATGGAAGAGAGGAGAAAGCATTGCTTGGTCTGGGTGTTGTTATGGGACATGTGGGGATGATTTTTGTACTGCTGAGAGCACAAAAGATCTCTCATTTCTTTGAATGCTTGTTTTAACAGAAAACTGTGGAGATTAAAACAGAAAGTGGAGGGAAACTCTGCATTAAACCTCCTCCTCTTGAGTACTCTGAGGATTTTGAGCCTTCTGAGAGCCTGAGTGTGGAGACAGATGGTGACGAGCCTCTCGGTGCCTCCCAGGTACAAGCAGCAGTTGCCTCCTATTGCTCATGGCCCAGGCATTGGTCTTGCCTAGAGCATGCAGACCCAGTGCCTAGTGCTACTTTCACTGGATGATTTTGCTTTGAGATGTGACAGAAAGAAGGGGAAAAACTGAAAAGAAACTACTTCAAAAATCTAATTGCAGTCAGCAACTCTGTACCATTAACTCCTGATGTCTCCCTTGGCTGGAAACAAGGAGACTCAACTCCATGGCTGGTTCCTCACAGCTGTTGGTTCTAGCACACTCCACAATGTCCTGTCCTTCAAAAAAGGATAAAGAAGAGAAATTTAGGCATGTTTCTTTGCCTGAGCAATTAATGACATCAATAAAGCTTTGCTGGGTAGTGCTACTGTATGAAACTGTCTACAGATCTTAACAGTGACATCAAACCTCCCAAGCAAGTTTCCCTACCTTGCATCTTTCTACCTTTCCTCTGTTGTGTTTGAGCTTATGATAGTTTTCTCTACAAACCAGAGACTTGTTTTCAATGATGGATATTGCTAATCACTTACATGTAAGTAGTAAGCTAATACTTTTAACCCCAAATCCCACTTTTCTTTGTATCCCAGCTGGAAATCCACTTGGTTTTCCTGCAGCTCTGTGTTCTCTTCAATGCCTTGCTACAATGCAGTTTCCAAACCAGAAGGAAAGCCTGTACAATTCCCTGTCAAAGAACTAGATTATTAGTCTGGACTGTCATGCAGACATGCTCAATAGCAAGCCTCAGGTTGCTTCTAGACCCTTTTTGAACCTGTGTTTACCTGCTCTTTGTAATAATTCTGTCAACATGGGTTTCCTAACAAGGATGGTCTGTAGCAGGAGAGCACCTTGTAGCTGTCACTGCAAACTGAGCATACTGTCACAATTCATTTGTACCTGAGTAGCCTCAGGTTTTCATTTTACTCATACAGTTTGCTTACCTGTACTTCTCCTAAAGCCTCTAATGCCAACAAAGCAGGAAAAGGGCATTTGAGACATGAGAGATAAAACCACAAGGCTCTCTGACATATCTCTGGTGTTTCTGGCATATGCTGAGAGAGGCAGGGCAGTTTTTCCCACAGGAAATGTCAGAGTAGCTTAATTTTGGCATAAAATCCTGGTAGAGTGTGTAGGTCTGTGCAACCTGGAAGCTTAGTCCATTAGACCACAGCTCCTGTGGCTTTTTGACATCCAGGTGGGTACAAACCAGGGCTGTTATCTGTCTAATTGCTTACAGAGGTGTTGTAATTTACATTAGCTTTGCAGTCCTGTGAAGCATTTGGCAAATGGAGCTTGCAGCTATGGTGATCTAGCTGTCTGAGGCTGGGCAACACATGCCCTTCCCCTCTCCATCACCTCCTGTTTGGGATTTATGCCTAACAATTTGTTTTGCCCATACATTCCTTGGCCTACAGAGTTTCCCTGCAAGGACTCTGAAGAGAAGGAACAAAGGAGTTGTGAGATGATTTTTCTTTCTGAGCCTTCAGCAGAGGAGTGAAGACACAACATAGGGATGTGAATATGTTTTAGCTGCTTCATGGCTCTTGAGTTCATGAGGAGGTTTTCCTTTCTCCTGGGAAGGAAGAGACAGCAGCCTTGGTTTATTTTAAAGAAATGTTTGAGCTCTACTGACAAATCTGTTTGGATTGTACCAGGAATTGAGGAGAAGCTTGCAACTCAGCACAGAGGAGGAGAGGATGGACGAGGACTCTCTTAGTGATGACGAGGACTATGTTGAAGAGGATGTGTTTTCAGAAGCATCACCCACTGAGGAAACAATTGCCAGCTTTGGAGACCTTCAGCTGCATAGCAGTAGATCACTGGAGAAAGAAGCTTCTGAACATGAGGATGCTGGGAGATGCTCTGGCCTTGATTCTGCTGCCCCTGCTCTGTTTGGGTTCAGCCAGGACCGAAGCAGTAAGTCTGTATTGTACACTACTGCAGGGCTATGCTAACACTTCCAAGGGAGTCACTGCTGGTTAGTCATGATCCTGCTCTTGCCAAGCCTGTTTTCATCTCCTGGTTTGGGAGCCTTGCATCCTTTTACTACTCTGTTCCAAATTCCTTTGCAGAGGTCCAGCCCAGGTTAACACACTTGCACCCCTGGGCCTAGACACCTGAATTCAGATTGTCCCAGACTATCTGTCAGATTTCTCAAGAAGTGTTTAGGTTTTTTTCCTGTATTTTTTCCAGTGTTTTTGCAGTCATCCAGCTAGCCAAACCTTCCCAGTCTCAGCTTCCTCCCTTGCACATGCTGGGTGCTGGATCCTTGTGGTAGCATGTGCTGTTGAGCCCTGGTGGAAGATGTATTGATTCAAGAGAGCAAATCTCACTGGTTCTGAGCCACTTCTCCTTGTCTCCAGAGGAGGAGACTTCATTATCCAAGCCCTGAACCAGCCACTAGGTTTCAAAGGTGTTTAGCTTGTTAAAGGTGGGGAGATCAGGCAGGAAGCAGACCTTGGCCTACACTCAGTATTTCTCAAGTGCCTCCCCACTCATTTTGGGTGTAGCCACTGGTTTGGGGTTTTGTTTTTATCTGTAATTATATTGCTTAAGAGGAAGAAGAGTTAAACAAACTGAGTACAGGAGTGTGTCCTCATTCTAGAGGGGAGTGGGGAGAAGTGGCAGAAGAAGAGATGGGAACAAGGGATGGAGCAGCAATGAGAACAAGGTCTTTGGGAGAGTACAGGGCTTTTTTCCAGAGAAGTTTCAAAGCTGTGATGCAAATAATGGAGGCATTAATAACTGTGAGAGTGAAGGAGTACTCTTGTGGACTACAGTAGGCAGCCCTCTCCTCCTTTGAAATAAGACAACATTTTAGGCTATTCTCAGAATTCATTTTGGCATAACCATGTTCATATGTGACTCATGACTTCAGTTTTGCTTTTCCTGCCACTAATGCAGGTGAATATCTGGTTCAGATGAGATAGATTGGTGCCTTACACTGCTATATTTTATTCACTAAGTCAGGGCAAGCCAAGCATATGTGCTTGGACCTCACCAGAGGGAGGAGGGAGGTTAGCACTTGAACTATGCCAGCATAAGCCAAGTGGCCAAGTTTTTTAGCAGTTTTTAAGACCCAGTCTGTTTTTTCCCTGGCTGGCTGCTCCTAAATGGCTCTGCAGTTGATTTAATTCTGTTCCCTTTTTATCTGGCAGAAGTGAAGCCACCTCGAGTTCTCTCAGCAAAAAGAAAAGACAATGCTGAAATGTACATTCCTGTCAGACCAGGTGTGCTAAGGAAAGAAACCCCACAGCCACTCTCTGCTGAGTTCCTGCACCAGGAAGGACAGGAAAGAACTTGTTCCAGTAAGAAATAAGAATATCTAATGGCAAGAAGGAGAGCTTGCTTGCTTTTATCTCCCTTTGGCTCAGCTGTCATTGCATTGTTCTCATGTGATTGTTCTTAACTGTTGTCCTAGTCCTTTTTCTGGTGTGCTGTCTGTCAGAATTTTGCTGCTTTAACCACCTCAAGTGTTTTAACTGAAGGAAAATTGTGAGGGAGTCCCAAACCTGTTAACTTTAATCTTCTGCTCCATCTTGACTGCCTTCCTTCTCTCTTTGTTTCCACAGCATGACTGCTTCCTCTCCCTTTCAGCCCTTGTGCTTGCTGTTTTTCCCTGGCTTTCCTCAGGGAGATCTGTTCCCTGTGCTCCTGACAGAAATGTGTCTGAAAATCAGCAGTTGCTGCTTTGCTGGAGGATTTTATCACCATGCATTGATAGCAGTAAAGGCACAGATTTCCACAGCACAGCAAAAGCAGCTCTGGTGCTGCTTGGGACTGTACTTGGATTACACCTTGACCACTGCAGATGTGTCTCCAGTGCTGGGTAGCTGTGCCAGTCCCTAGTGCTATGCTGGAAGATGGGTTTCCCAGGCTGCAGAACAGTGTTTTGAAGGCACTGCTGCTTACTCTAGAAGTTGTTGCTATGGTGTGGACTGTGCCTGGGCTACACAAACAAAACAAAACCACTCCAAACCCACAGAACAGAAGCCAAAAATCTACCAACAAGCCAACCAAAACACCCAAAAAGCTCCAAACTGAGGGGCTGAAATCATGGCTGCAGTTATTTCAGCAGAGTCCTTGACTGAACAAGTTTGAACTTGAGTTTTGGAGGCCCTGAGATGAATTTTCAGCCTTAACCATACTCTGATTAAGACACTTTTGTTTTCAGCAAAGCAAAATCAAGATGTGTCCCAAGAAAGCAATAAAGCTGATGGGTTTGAGAAGTCCAAATATTAGTTTCTTAATTGGCAGAAAACCAAAGTGAGGCAAAGCAGCTAATTCCTTTTGGCTTCAGAAGAAATCCTCTGTAGGCTCTGAGACCCTCACTCACCATCTGTCTGAGCAGATGCTTGCTTTGACTGCCTTCCAAAGATGTGGGGAGCATTTTCTCAGGTTATAATAGGGCTTCTTCAAACTCTTTCTGTCCAACTATCACTTCAGATCCTTTCATTTCAGGGGGATGGTATAGGACAGAAGAATACAAAAGATTTTCCTCTGTCCCTGTATTTGGAGGGGTGAAAGTTTGGAGAGCAGATGGCATAGGGCTTGGGGTGTCAGTGCATGCAAGGCTCAGTTCAGCTTTCACCTTTTGTCTTCTCCAGGTGCAGTTAGTAGCATCCACTGCCATTTTAACTCTTCTGCTTAGTAACCCTCCCTGCAGCATGATGAGCATGCTTGCATGTCAGCCTGTTCTTCAGTGTTTTCCCCTGATCTAAGTGCCTGTATAGCTTGTGGTCTCTCTTTCCCTTGACTTTTAGAGTCCTTGACTCTAACCACTGTGCTGCTTTCAGTCCAATCTCAGATCCTCTGTTCAATTTTATTTCCTTGCTTTTAAACCTGTTTCTAGGCTGAGACTTTTCTCTTGTTCCATGATGTCTGGGAAGACTGGGATGCCTATGGCCATTCTGATGACTACTTAAGTGATAAGGTCATTTATTTTGCCTTGCCAATAGCAACTCCTGACTCCCTTTATTTTGCTAGAAGACTGGGGGTTCTTCCAAAATAGCTGAACACCCCAGAAAACTTCTGATGTGCTGAAACTACATACAGTTTTTCACCAAGGTGTTGAAAGGCATTTCATGAAATACTGGAACAAAGCAAGTACAAAAAAAATACCTTAAAGCATAGAAAGTGTCTCCATTTGTCAGTTCTCCTCTTCTGATACTGTTCCAACTGTTGTCTAAAGTAGATGTGACCTGGAGTATTAATACAAAACCAATCTGGAGCAATTCAGCCTCCCTTGGGCTGGTTGTTGGCTGCTAGCAAAGCCCTGGGTCAGGAGCCAAGCTGGATTTTGCACGTGTGTGTTGTTGTAATGTTCCAGACCAGACAATATTCCTTCCTTCTTCTGGTGGCAGGACCCTTGAGCAGAGCAGAGAGGCCACTTTCAGCAGCAAGAAAGACTGTGTGTGAGAAGGATCCTGAGCTCTCAGTTTCAGTGGTGGTTAAAGCAATGCAAATGGAAAATGAAGTCTTGCAGAGAGAGCTACAAAGGCAGAGAGTGTCCACAGGCCCCCAGAAGGTATGGCCAGGTACAGCAGAGGGCAAAACTCCAGTGAATTGCAATCTCTTCTGTGTTAAGGCTGTGTGTGTGCATGAATGATGATGCCTCCAGTGTAATTGAATTTGTGTTATTCTTTCAGAGGGTGGCTTTCTTTAATCTGCTTCCTCAGGATAGCATCTCACAGCTCTCTTGGTTTCAGGGATCACTGAGCAGCTGATAGACCAGGCAGACAATATGTCTGTACAGTCAAATGCACAGCTGCAGGCCTGCTTGAGCCATTTTCATTCTGGAAGCTTCTTAAACAAGATAATGTGTGATTTCCATGCCAATAAATCTTACCTTCCTACTGGACCCTTGAACTTGGGCCCTGTTCCCTGGGATACCTGCTCTGGTTTTGGAGCAGAGCTGTCATCTACACAGCTCCTCTCATCAGTTTCCTGCACTGGGGTGTGGACATCTCGTCTCCAACAACCACCTTTAAAAACAATGACAGACTCTTCTTATAAATCCCTTCCTTTCTGAGGCAGGGCAGACCATTCTTCCTCATTAAGTTCCAGAGTAAAGGAGGTTTGTGTTGAGAATCCTAGCTGAACTTTGAGCATAACCAATACTGCAGAGCAATTCACCAATTCACAGAGCAGTTATGGACAGTGCTCATGGATTCAAGGTCTGCTCCCAGGTTGGAGTTTAGGAGACTCATCTTTATAGGAAGGAAGGGATATGCCTAGACACTCTTGGAGTTATTCCTTTGAATTCTTAAGAGTTTCCAAGACAACTGACTGCTTTAACCTCAGCTGCTGCTCCCTGCTGGGAGTTGGTGCTGTGCTGAATATGTATCTGCTGGCAGTGCTGAGCCACCGGGAGGTTTCTGGGGAGTTTTGCTTAGGAGTAGAGGTGAAAACGTTCTTTTACTATAGGTAAGTACTTTTACATGTGATTTCACCATCTAGGTTAGCTTTTCAGTCTTATTCCTTTGGGTTTTGAGATATTTATAGCTTTGATTGAGACAACAGATCCCTTTGAATACTCTCCCACCATGTATCTTCCTGCTAACACGAGGCCTGATCTTAATGTTGTTGTGCTTAAGTTAAAAAGTAATGAAATACTTGAAACAGAATTTTACACTGAGGCTCCAAATCCCACTGAGTTGTCAGTCTTAAAGCTGACCTAAATGATCTTCCAGAAGCAATTTAATTTTGCTCACACAATTAAGGGCTTGTGGAACTTGGCCTTTGATATTTAAATGTATAACCATGCAGGTTTGGGGTTTTTTTTTTACTACTAAAAAAAGTAATTAACTTCTGAGCAATTTAAAGTTCTCCTGCTCTGGAAAAAATAATAGAAATGGAAGTGACCTTAAGAACAGGACTGCCAATCCTCAGCTGATCAGTTGTTCACTGTGCTGAGTTACTCTGTCTTTGACAGAAGCCAACAAAGTGTTAGGAAAAAGAGCAAAGGGAGCAGAGTGCACTTACAGAGTAAGGTGCAGGCAAAGCAAGAGCTGAAAGCATTGCAAGAACTGCAGGAGAGGAAGTGGCCTCCAGCTGTGACAGGGAAGGTTTAGGCTGGATATTAGGAAGAAAGCATTAAGACAGGCTGCCCAGGGCAGTGGTGGAGTCACCATCCCTGGGACTCTGCAAAGAACCTGTAGCTGTGGTGGGTGCTTAGGGACATGGTTTATTGCTGCACTTGTCAGTCTTAGGTTAATGTTTGGACTTGATCTTAGAGGTCTTTTCCAACCTTGATGATTCTGTGATTCCATGACTCTCTCTCTTGGTCACTAGTGGTTCTAATCAAGATTTGTAGTAAAACAGAGCTTTGTTGGGGTTTGAGAGTCTTTGTGATCCTATTGTGGAGAAGGAATGTCAAGGCAGACCTGGGCCAAAGCTCTGGCCAACTCTGAGTCCTACCAAAGGTATACCTGTTTTTAATAGTCATCAGAGACTGCTGTTGTTTCTTCCAAGCAGATGATCAAGCTCCACACTCAGCTCTTTAATTGCCAGTCAAGACCAATTCTGTTCAATCTGCTTTAACCCAGGACAGAGTTAGAGATTGGCTAAGGAGAGCTGAGATCAGAGCTGGGCCCAAACTCTTATTTCTTCCAGAGATGCAGGTTGATCCTCATTGGTATGTGGAGAGCAATGTGAATGAGGCATCTTCATCTTTTTCTTACTTAGAAGAAATGTTCTGTTTCATCTGTTTCTGCAATGACTGAGCCTCCAGAAATAAGCCAGCCAAGGACTGCAGTCACAGAAGCTGCTGAAGGAACTTGTCCTTTTGGAAGCAGGTATGTAGATATGTTTCCTTTAATGCTAGCTTTGTTTTGAAGAGAGATTGTTCAGTGTGCCAGCAGCTGCAGCACCTCCACACCCAGTGATCCTTAGATGCCTGAGACATCATACAAGTAGTAGCAAACTGGGGAGAAGGCTTCAGGCTTGGGCCAGCCTCTGTGGATCAGGGAACTGCCAACCTCTCTCTCTGTTACCTGTGCATTGCTTTCTCAAGCTGCCTCAGAACCAGCTGGGAACTGGAGCCCAGGCCTTTAACCAAACTCTCTGTGTCTGAGGTGGGATGCTGCAGCAGCTGTCCTTCAGCCTGGGGGCACGTGGGCTTCTGTGGGGTGTGGGGGTTCATTCTGTCACCTCTTCACCTTTGCAGCAACTAAAGCATTTCTTAAAAACACAAGAATGATGAGGAGGTAACACATAAAGGAATATGTATGTTTCAGGCAACAGAAGAAACTTCTGGAAGTCCCTCTGGAGCCTGAGAGCCACTCTGCCTGTGAGAACACATTCCTGTCTGATGACAAGTCTGAAGTAGATTCCACCTTGGGAGAGAAGGTTTGTGTGTGGATGCAGCACAACTAATGCTTCCCACTACTGCAGCAATAAAAGTCCATGAAATGATCTGGATTCCACCAGTTCTGCCCCACAGCAACTACTAAACCTGGGGCAGGGTAAGAGAAGAGAATGCATCACAGTTCCTTTAGTCATCAGAGTGACAAAGGAATGGACAAAGAGCAGAGAGCTGTCTTAGGCTTTGTAAGAGGGCTAGTGAGTCCTGTTCTTCCACACTCCCATAGACTTCTCAGTTGATGTGGGGCAGAACTGGTGGAACCCAGAACAACTGAATATTCTCCAGCTACCAGCTTTTTGCTTTTGGCTTGTCAATATTGTCTTTCTTTTGCCACACTGTCTTTATCCCCTGCATTTATACCTTGTTTCCTTTTGCTGCAGGTGACAGCCAGCATGGAAGTGTGTGATGCCATCTATGTGACTATGGAACTTCTTTCTAACTGGGGAGATCCAGTGAATGTGGGCCTGAGCCAGGTGGAATTCTTTGATTTGCACAACAAGAAGCTCTTTGTGTCTCCTCATGATGTGGACATCCGAAATGCTGACAACCCAGGGGATTTGTGCTGCTTGGTCACTAAGAACTTCCATGTAAGGCAGCTTAGTTCTGGCTCTGCACATTTCTCATTAGAATATTGCTTCAGTATTCCATCCCTAGCTGTTTTGTTTAGAAACATGATTGCATTTTGAACCTGACTTGCATAACAACTATCTGATGGCTTAAAAAATACCACTATGGCTTATAGGGAACAAATCCAGCTTGCCAGTCTCAGATGCTGCTAGTCAGTTAGGATTCTGTTGTAGACCAGACTGTGATTAATTTGCCTCACTTACTTACCTGAGCAACTTGGAAGGAGACAGCTTTGACTTTCCCTCCTTTATTAACTCTCTGCTATTGTCTTGGCTGAAAGAACACTTTCAGTTTCTAAAGTACTGTAATGCAATCATAGCATCTGTAGAATGAGATCACATAGGACAGGAAAATTCACATTTTTACAGTGTCTGCTGATAAGCTGAAGTCATTCTTGTGATCTGAAGGTCTAGGAGCTTCACTGCTACCTTCTTAGAGATGTTTAATATGAATGTAAGTATGTTTCCTTCTTAAGTTTACTTATTTTCTCTTGTGCCTTTGCTATTCTTCTCTGTGACTCTTAGACTCTTCTCTGTGTAAAAGCATAAGGATGTGCAGGTGGGTAACTTTGAACAAGAGATCAAAAACATGTGGCCTGGTAAAAGTGCTCTGTGGCTTTTTGAGATAGGTGAGGAGACATGAGATGCTTCCACAGTAAAGACCATGGACAAAAGACAGTAACTGGTATGGAATTCTGATGCTGCTGAAGAATTAGCCAATGTTCATAGCCCTTCCTGCAGCCCTGATCTCATCCGTGTGGCACACTCACTGTGGCCTTTGTGTCTGTGGGCCTTCAGAGCTAGGATTCCAGTAACAATTAGTATGTTTTCAGGGGATGAGGATCTAAAATGACTTAGTCTGTTAAAGTATAAATTCTAGAATATAATTCTCATTTCTAGGGCATCAGATCCTAACTTGGCAGGTCTGGAGATGGATCACTCAGCAGATGTTGGCTGCTGTTGGGAGATGACTTCTTTTAATCCTTCTTGTTTATAACTTCAGTGACATTATCTGGTTTTGAAGTTGATCCTGGAATTGGGTTCACACTAGTTTAAGGGCTCTCCTTCATTTCTTTGATGTTAAGAAGTTTCTTTTTTTATATGGACCAGATTAATCCTGTCTGGCACTTTATGGCTGTTTGTCCAACTGGGACATTCCCAGCAATAAGCCTCTCAAAGCTTTTTGAGTGGCCTCTGGGGCAGAGACATTGTGAACTGTCAGAGCTTGGACTAGGAAGATGACCACTGAGAAGTGAATCCATTAATGATGTCTTTGAACAGCCTGGCAGAGCTCCCTCCTTCCCATCATTAGTCACACAGCTAAACTACTCAGCAGGAAAGTTGTGTGGTTACTGCCTTCAGGAGGGACTCACTTCAGAGTGAAAGGATGTGGAGAAATGCTTTGGGTACCTTTGAGTGCCTGCATGTACTGGGTATCCTTGAACATAGAAAGGGACCTAATTGATCTGCTAGTCTCTCAGATCACTGAAATCTCTGCATATATATTTACTTTGTGCCCTCATTCATTTCTGGTTTGGGTAACATTTGGCATCAAGTGTATTAACATTCAGCAGTTTGATTCTGAAACTCTTCACTCCTTGCTCCTTTCTGAGCTGCCACACATGCTTTTCCTCCATTTCTGCACAAGCAGAGGTAGCAGTTGTGAACAGTACCCAGAATTGGGCTTTCTTTGGTACTTGAAAATGCCTTGATTGTCAGTTGTCTCTAAGATTCATGTTGGGAGTTTCTGGGGTATCTTAGAAAATGTAAAGTGTGGAGTCCTCTGTCTAGCTCTAAGGGATAGATCTGTAAGTGAAATTAGTTGCCAGCAAAGCCTGATCAAAACAGAGGCAGTAAAATAAGATTCTGTAAGAGTCCCTTCTTCAGGGGGCAAAGCAGGAGTGTAAGCAGCACTTCAAGAAATCACAGGATGATTGGGCAGTGTTCATTGTGCTTGGTGATCTCCTCTCTGCCTGCAAAGCTGATTAGTTTGATGAAAATAAACTGGGCTTGCTCTGCCCCCATGTTGGAAAGCATGGCAGAGTGCAGATGTCTCCCTGGGACAGCAAGCAGCTGATCTTTATCTCCTTGTCAGGTTGCTGGGAGCTGTCTGGCAGACAGGAGAGCTGGATTTCCTGGTGGGAAATGAGGTTAAGGCTTTGATCTCAATGTTGTAGTAGGGTTTAGGAAATGATTGCTTTTGTAATGGAGGTCTGTGTTTCTGTGGGGTGCTGACTTGATTAGAGTCTCCTGCTTTAGGAGAGAGAATTAGTGATAGTCTGCTTGTGTCTGGTTCCAGCTGAGGAAGGGCAGCTGCCTGTGGCTGTGTCCTTTCCAGCCACCCATCCAGCTGTACTTCGTTCTCCGCAACCCCGCGCGCTCACGTGGCTTCGGGATAGCCAGGATCAAGGTCTGGAACTACAGCCCAGCCAGGCCCACTGTAAGTACTCTCTTCTCAACTCCTCTCTCTCTGTGCTCTGCCTCACCTAGGGAAACCCAGCTGGATCTTTCCAAAGTGTGAAATAAAACTGGGATAGCCTTTCTCTGATGCCATAGGGAGCATGGGTCCCTGTCTGCTGTGACCTCTGCTTTCGCCTGAGCTGTGAGTGGGAGCAGTGGAAGTGTTCACGTTTTCAGAGGCACGCTGAGCATTTGCTTGCACAGCTACTAAAGATCTCTAAATGAAAGGCTTGCATTTTCTGCTGCTTAATTGCTTTACTGTGCTGAGAAATAAAGGTACAGAAGAAAGTGCATCTTCCTGTTCAGGACCTGAAGTTGTTTTATCACAACGCAAATAAAAGTGCTGCAATAGGTGCTTTCTGATGCCTGGCAGTGTAAATAGGCTGCCTGTTGCTCAGTTTTGGTGGTGTCACTTTAATCAAAGTCTACTAACCATGTGCTCCTAGTAGAACAAGGAATCCAGTGTTAGGAGAGGCATCTCTTGACAGATGGGCTCTTGTTTGTGGGTTTGAATGTCACCATGGAAATTATTCTTGTTTGTGCACTGCAATGTTAAGAAAAAAATCCCAGGTACTGGATCAAAGGATTTTCTGTCCTGGATTATAAATAAGAAGCTTTATCTCTCTCTGGTTTTGCTCTCATCCATGTCATTATATAAGCACATATGGTAATTTATACATATGGAAAGGGCCATGGAAGGGAGAGCTTCAACAGATTCACTGCAACATGATTTAGATTTGTTTTCTGGCATTTTAATAGCTTTTTCTATTAAAGTGTGGGCTACAGGATGTTCCATCTTCATTAGAGAGTGTGAGGGGAGGCTTGTTTTTGGAGGTAATAGCATGATTTGTTACCAAACCTATGGAATCTAATGCAGGCAATAGACAGAAATGTTTGTGTGCTTCAAGGCACTGGGGTTTTTAATAAAGCTCTATGAGGCAAGCTGTAAAATCCATTAGGAGTATAATCCCATGGATTTTGGTGGCAGTGCAGCAGTCTGCACTGACTAGAGAAATGTCTCATCCTGAAGGTGAAAGAATAATACAAAGCATTTCTGCCTAATTTTGTCACTTGTCATGAGGAAGTTTTGTCTGGGAAGTATAAAACCCCAAAATCTAATGAGCTATGACTTTTCTTCTTGCCAATGGAAATCCAGAGGTGCATTTCTGTGGGGTCTCTTTCAATCATTCCAACCTTCTTGTTTCCTTCAGAAGCCACTTAAAGAAGTGCTCAAGTGCTTGTTAAAAAGGCAAAAAATGAGTTCCTAGCAGTAATTTTGTAAGCTTGAGTGTTTGGACTTGTGTCTGGAAGTAGAAAATTTATCTGAAGGAAGCTGTAAAAGTCAGATTACATCATTGTCATGGATCCCTTGATTTGTTGAGTTGCAAGGAAGGCCTCCAAGAATCCTTCATCTTGCCTTTATTTACTTCAGATGAGGTCTGTGAGAAAGGAGGTGATTTTTAGTCTGCAGGAAGAGATCAAGTGCAAGGAAGGGCAGGCAGTTCTCCAGTTTGCCTGAACTATTCTTGCCACAGCCTTGAAACTGCCTCCTTCCTGGCTGCTAGTAAAACTTTGCATGAGATCCAATACCATGTCCATTATATCTTCAAAAATCTGTGACTGGAAATAATACCTCAAAATGTGAAGGTCTTTGTTGCTCTTCAGTTGGTTCATTTTCTTCAAGCAATTGCCTGCATGCCTTTTCCTCCTGCCTGGGGGCACCTGGCCATTCTCTTGAGCTGGAGATGTTTCTCAGGGCACCAGGGTGCATTGCAAGGATGCAGCAGCTTTGTTCCAGCAGAGTTAGGTTGATAGAAGAACTTGTTTTCTTCTAGTTCTTGACTTTTGTTGCTCCTTTCTCTCACTCCTGTGAGAAGTCAGGTGGAGGCAACATCCAGTCCCCTGGCCAGCTGTAATTGGCAGAGAAGTGCTTCTGGTTTGCAGCTTTGTCCTCTGGGCTCCTGGCCCAGAAATCCCACCCCTGTTGCTTCACTGGGAAGCACTAGCCCAGCAGGCACTCTGGGAGGGCTGAAGGTGCAAGCTGGGAAGAAACATCAAGAGAAACTGTAGAATTCCTTTCACAGAATCTTTCCTTGTCTCTCTGATGTTGATCTCTACCTGCTTGCTTGTGCTGAGACACATTTTAATTACCCTTCCAGGAAAAGAGTGTTTGTTTACAGGGTGGCTTCTCGATGGAATGACTCATGAGGAAGGGATTTCTCCAACCTCCTCATGCCTGAGGAGAGCTAAGCAGTGGTACAAGGGCAGCTAACCATCCTGTCAATCTTTCCTGCCACTTCTGATCACTTAGCAACTGAAAGCTCAGAAAGAGGGAATGAAAAAGAGCAGTTCTTAGTTGTGTGTCTGCACATGTTTGTTCTTGGAGACCCCCTAGATCTGTTCATATTTTTCCTCCCTGAGCTTCAGTCAGACTAGGATTGTGGTGCAAGAGGTTTTAATTAGCTTTTAACTTTTTCTTCATGAATAGGTGGGTTTTTTTCTGAGCTGTCAGCTGTTATTAATGCCTGCCCCACTTTGGTCTGCCCCTATTGTCCTGGAAATGTTTCACCTTTGTCTCCTTCATTGTGTTATGGTCCAGACACCTCTTTTGCTTCCTACAATACCTATCCCAGATGTTCCAAAACATCAGAGAAGAGGAAGTCATTCTCCACTGACTGGAATAGTCATTCCCAAGTGGCTGGCCTTGCTCTGTGCTTGGCTGTGCCTCTTTCAGGAGGAATAAACTCCATCATCTCATTTTGTAAGGTGTCCTCTGCCTACTTGTCCTCCTCCAGCACTGGTGGATGGAGTGGGGTTCATTTTAAAACATGCTGCTCCTAAGAGGTTGCTGATTTTAACTGAAGATGCCATTGACAAATCCTCTGCAGTCTGCATTTCTGTGCTTCAGTGCAGTTTCTCTTCCCAAGTGAAAACACAGAGCTAACTTTTGTGTATTTCTAACAGCAGGAGAGGCTGGAATATTGTATAAAAACGCTGCAGTTATTGGATATTCACATCGAATTTGGGATATCTGTAGCATTTAAGGAGGACATGAACAGTCCAGAGGTTCCAAACTAGGCCTCCTGATAGACTGCCTCCCCTACTGTAATTTCAGGCAAAGCCATGTAGTTAGTTGTTAATGTATACAATTATGAAAGTGTTTTGATCCTCAGATTAATCTAGGAGTGTCCTTGGTCAAGGGGAAAGGATGTTTTATGGCCAAATGCATCAGCACAGGCATGCAGCACTTTATGATACTCCAGGAGTAACAGAGGCAGCCATGCCATAATGGCCAATTAAACTGCTTTACAGCTGCTCTTTGAGAAGCTACTGAAGGATATCTTCTTCTAGCAGGAATGTCTCTCCCATTCCTACATCTGCTCCCCTCCCTCAGCTGTAGCTTTCTTGTTATGCTTGCATCTGCTGGGTTTCCCTCTGTCTGAGTCCATCTCATTCTGCCTTAGACATGTTGTTGCTTGGCAAGCAGTAGAATGGGAGGTGTGAAGAGTGCATGCAGGAGTGAGGAACTGGAGACTCTTGTCCTGGAAGGGGAAGGAGCAACTGGGATAGGCTGGGAACAGGAACACTTCAGTTGGTGTTCAAGGGAAGCTGGCACTGAGGAGATGAGCAAGAGGAACAAAACTGAAACTTCTTACTTTCAGGATACCTTCTCAGCATCCAGGAAAATAAGGAGAGAGTCTTTAGAGAGTCTGATGGACATGTTACTGAAATTTAGAGGGCAGGAAGGAGATGGATTTTCTCCTCTCTATTTCCTTTGAAGATAGCAGTGTTTTTGTCAAGAGGCAGAAAAGGTTAGATGGAAACAAGAGAGAGAATAGAAAGAACATTAGTTCCAACTTCAATAGAAGGAAAATGCCAGGCTTTAGTGGGGGCCACAGAAAAGGAGAAGGGAGAGATAAAGCTGTGAGTGGCAAAGTTGTGTGAGATAAAGGCCCTCTGTCTAACAGGCTAGTTAAGTGTTGGAGTAGGTTATCAAGGCAGGTTATTTGAAAGCTGTTAAAAGCAGATTTCTTCACAATGGTCTAGGTTATTTTACCTTCTTCAGTGGAAAGAAATGGACTTGCTAATCTTTTCATGTCCTTTCCAGCTCTGTGTTTCTGTAACTCTATCTCTAGTGGCTTTGATCTGGGTGGCTGTTTGCTTGTGGAACATGTTGTGCAAGTGGTGAATCTTGAAGAAGTGGAAGCAAAATGTGCCTCTGGAGTTGGTATGCTGATCAAATAGAATTCTACTTAATCTGGGCTGCTTTCCTCAAGCTTTTCTAAATATTGAAGCCTTGTTAGCCAAAATGGTTCACAGTTCTCTTCTGGAAAACCTTAACTATTCCACAGTCTTTTTCAGTTGTTTGAGCTTTTGGTTAAAGAGTAGCTGAAAGCATGTTAGTGATACAGGGGCTTCATAACTTGAATCTGTTTAATAAGTGCTCAAATGTCAGAGCTCCAGAACAGTGATACCTAATGTTTGAACAGCTTCGTTGAAACCTCAAATACTTTGGTTTTTCTAGGACCTTGATGTTGGAGCAAAGAAAGTGAAGTTATATGTTGATGAGAACCTTGTGTTTGATGGGGAGTTAGAGAGAGCCTCTGGAGACCTCCTCACTGACCACTGCACTACAATTGACCTTACAGATCACAAGCAAGATCTCTCTGCATGTTCTTCAGGTGAAGGGGAGGAGGTAGCTGCTGCTGTAGTCACAGAGGAGAAAGCAGAGCAACCTTTTGAATCCTTCCAGCCAAACAGTACTTTGCTAAACTGGAAATCTTTGCCAGAAGAAAATCATCTTGAGCATCAGATGATCTCAAACAGCTTTACAAAGAAGAATTTGGCTGAGCTAGAGGATGATTTAAAAGCACTGCCACCTCAAGCTTCTATAAGAGATGCCAGAGAGAATGCACCAGTGCAAGCAGCTCCAGAGCATGCTCAGTCTGAGGAGGAGCTTCCTTTGAGTGAGCAAATGGAGAAGCTAAGAGGAAGGAAATGGTCTGATTCTACAGGTGCCATTCCCTCCTGGTTGCAGTCATCTTCCCAAGTACCAGAGAATAGTCAAGGTACTTCCAGCAAGCAGAAGCCTCCCTGGCTTGCTACAGAGCATGGCTTAGGCCTGAGATTTCAAACCAGGGCAGATGGAATGATGAGAGACTTTTCAGATCCGACTAAGGAGGAGGTCAAGGGTCAGAGAAATGAACTGGGGAGATCCAGTAGCAGAAATGCAAATGGAGAAGAGAGGTCACAGATGCTCAGCAGAAAAGATGCTGATGTGAGCTTGGACCTTGCAGAGCCACTTTCTCACAAGAGCTGCAGCAGCTCACGGCACCCTGCTAGTGGAAGGAGAAGTGTCAGAGGGGTGAGACATGCAGGGCTGAACACTCTGAACCTTGGAGAAGGAGATTCTCTTCTCAAAGGTAAGAGCTCACACTAGCAGCCTTGGTGCAAGTGCAGAAACACAGAATCCTGTGGGTGGGAAGGGCCTTCCTGTGACCCCTAGAGGTGCAGACAGAATGGAATGGAAAACTGCCCTCATCTTCCCTCTTCAGACCTCTCCCTCAGGCATCTCTTCTTATTTCTGAAGAGTTTCCAAGTACATTTAGCTGTTACCTGCTCCATGCTTTTCTTTATCCTTGTCAACCTTCCCCAAACCTTTCAGAGCTCACTTGGCTCCTGCTGGAGGACCTGGCTTTGTGTAGCTGTGTTCTGCTTTTGGCAGTAGCCAGCAGTGAGTCCCCAGGGAAGAGAGTATGAGAGCTGGGCAAGTTCTGAAGTTCCTGCTTCTTCCCAACCTCCAGCAGTCTATGGCTAAGCAGATTTCTGGCCATGGGCATGTATTTGTCATCTCTTTTTCAGTTTCAAGCTGTCATTGACTCTCTCTCTTTTGGGACCCTTCAAACCCCTTCTTTGGCATTCTAGTACTTGCCTCAAGTGAAGAGAGTCTGGCAGCATAAGGACAGCAAGGCCCAGGCAGCTGGAAGAAGAGCTTACAGAAAACACAAATTGAACTTTCACAAGTCATTTAGCATCAGAACAATTTACATGAGAGTGCAGCTTGCTGTGTATTGTATTTGGATGTTCACAGGCCAGTTGTGGTCATAAGGGGCAAGAAATATGCCTACATGCAGGAATGCCACTTCGGATTCTGTAGCAGGTATTGGATGAATTTTTCAGCTGAAGGTGAGGAAAATGCTTCTTTCTAAAATTAGAATGTCTGGGTTCTTCTTTCTCTGTCTGTCTGGGAAGAAAACAGCAATTTTATGTCTGAGATTATACCTCAGAGAAGAAAAGAGTCCAGAAGTAGCTGGCATAACTACCATCTTCCCTGCCTCCACCCACTCACTGCAGCCTGCTTGCTGATTCACACATTTTTCTGGTATCTCTGGTAGATTAAAAACTTGTCAGCATTATGGAAGCTGTAAATGAACCCTACCTTAGTGATTTCTGCTCAGTTGTAAAAATGGTAACAATTTAGGAGGACTAATGTAAACTGTAAGATGAGGGCTATCATGATTCTAAGTATAATGCCCTCTTATTTTGCACAGAGCAGCTTGTCAAGCAGTGCTTTAGACTCCCACTCTGTCTTTGTTCCTGGGCTAAAATGCAGAGCAGCTAGCAGCCTTTGCTCCCTCTCTCCTCTACTCTGCAGGGCAAAGCCACCTTCAAACACTGGCACAGGTTGCCCAGAGAGGCTGTGGCAGCCTCATCCCTGGAAGCTTTTAAGGCCAGGCTGGGATGGGGCTGTGGGCAACCTGATCTAGTGGGAGGTGTCCCTGGCAGGCAGGGGGGTTGGAGCTAGCTGTTCTTTAAGGTGCCTTCCAACCCTGGTGATTCTATGATTAACAGTAAGGAAATAGTTTTGTTTCCCTGAGAGTGGTGCATTTAGATGGGGCCAGGGCCAGGGGAAGAGCAGTTCCCCAGGAGCAGCAGTGGCAAAGGGGAGGCTGCAGAAGCTCCTGTGCAGTGTCACAGGAAGAACCTTTGGGCAGGATCTGGAGCAGTGAGAACAACTGAAATGAGAAATAACACACAGGTGCCTGGCTGGCTCAGGTTAATGTTACTTTGATAACTGGTTTAGAGTGCAAAGGGAGTGATGGAAGTGCTGATAGAATTTGTAAGTAACATAATTTGGAATGTTAGAAGTGAAGAGGATTGAAGAACTGCAGAGAAATGACCTTGGGGACTGGGCTAATAGCAGGGGAATGCAGTGCAGCAGTACTGCTCACAGGCTCTTTTGGGGACTAATAATGAAACATTAAGCTGAGTAATCATCAACTGCAAGTGACTGAGGGGAAGAAGGATGGTGGCTGAGTAGCTGAGAACAGATTGACTGGAATGCTCCTGTGCTTCAGGTGTGGTTACAGCAATGGACTCCAAGGATGTATCAGCAGAGGCTTTCCTGTTAGGTAGGGAAATGCTAATATCTCAACAGAGGCACTCCTGAGATTCAGCTGGGAGACTGCAGCTCTGATCATCCAATTTCAGGAGGGCTGGTGAGAGTGGAACAGCTACAGAACAGAGCTTTTAGAATGATTTGGGAAATGAAGCATGTGATTGCAGCATGGAAATATGATTGCTCTTTATAACTGCAGGGAGTAAAAAAGAGATTAAAACAGCAGAGGGAGAAGGAAGGTGTTTGTTTTAAGCTAGTATTGCCTCAAAATGTTGTTTACTGAGGCTTCGAGAGGAACTGTATGGTGTGTGTTGCCATCAGAAGCAGGAAAAGACTTGGTGATTCCAGACACCCCTCCTGAAACCCATGGGGGAGATGCATGTCTGAGGTGTCATTGTTTCTGAACCCTGGGATAGCATCAGCCATAGAATCCTCTCAGGCATGCAGAAGGCTGGGAATGTGTCTGTATAATATCTGCAAGTGAGATACTCTCTCTGTGTGCAGAGCTCATTGTTCACATGGCTCAAACAAAAACCAATTTAAAATTCTAAATAAAAGGGCCAAACCTGGCAAGCCTTCAGCCATTGACCTCTGCTTTGGGGCTGTTCTTTGCTTTCCTTTTGGAGCTGCACTTTCCCCTCTTGTCACTCAGTGTAGCTAACAACCCTGTTAACCTTCCATTGCAAATCACTCCTCTTGAACTGCTCTAGAAGTGTTTCAGTTATAATCTCTGTACTGCTTGAAGTACTCAGCATAAGGGAAAAGCCCTCTGAAACAAGGAGAGCAGCTCATGGGTGTTAAATATTCTCCTGTACATGCTCATTCTGAAACTGGCCATCTGTGACATGCTGAAGTGGTGAACAGAGATGTGGCATCTTCAGGGAAGTGATGAGGCTCTGGGAGGTACTGTTTGGGATCACTCACTCCATGAGTATCCATGTGGATGATAGCTGGAACAAAAATGGGGCTTATAAATGAGCTGATGTTGTCTGAAGTTTGTACCTTTTGTTTCCTACCTGTATTTCTCTTGTGGGGTGAGGAGGAGTGGCCGGGCTGGTCTCTAGCCTTCCGTTCTGAAAGGCAGCCTTCTTGCAGGTCTGCTTTAAAAGTCTTATTTTTATCTCACTTGTCCCTGCTGTAAATGCTTGTTGGCCATAGAGAGATGAGGAACTTGGGCACAGATAGATGAGGAACATTGCTTCTTTCCCAGTATTTCCAAAGCCAAAGTTGAAAGTTAGTCTTGAGCAGTCTTTTGGGAAACCATTACTTGGCATTTAGTGACAGTTGGCACTTATCTTGATAACCATTTGGTTTAGTATCCATGCAAGAACCTGGTAGAGAAGTCAAATCTAGCCCATGGGCCTGTAATTGTTTTGTACTCTACTTGCTTGTATTTATTTGTTTGAAGAAAATACCTAAGTGACAGCTTTATTGTTATCTGCTCTTCATTGTTTTGAGGTGGAAATGAAACAGCTCCCCAGTGCAGTCCCAAGGAGAGCATGCTTTGCTCCCACTGGGCCCCTCCAGTGAGTTGTCCCTGTTGCATTCCCATTACTCTGTCATTATCCCACTTTTCCATCTCACACTTGCTGGAAAGGGAGAAAAATATTTGGACATGACCTTCATAGAACACAGCACTCAGCTCAGCCTCCCTGTATGCTGAACCCACTTCTCTTCTCCCCACTTCCCTTTAGACAGCCCTGGCTGGTTTGGACAGGAAGCTCTAGCTCTTCTCTGTGATGCTTTAGAGACTTTACCAGTTGAGCCATTTCTCCCTGTGTGGAAGATCTGCTGCAGAAAAGCAGACAGAAGAGTTAAGCTGTTGTGACAGCCAGACAGTGAATATCACTGCAGGGTGAAATCCCAATTGCTCCAAGTATTGAGGGAAGAATTCTCAGTCTCCAGCCTTAGTTGCATTTTGAACCATGGCATTTGCTCTGCTCTTGGGTAGTTAAGTGATTGTTTTTATGGGAAGCTGGGACATGTAGTCTTCATGGGAGGTAAGAGAACAGTGCTGCTGTAGCAGCCTGTGGTGGTAAGGGACCCAGGCATGACCAGCGTAACTCTGGAGAGTCTCTGCTGCAGTGCTTTGCCTCCGGTCCTCTTTATACCAGAGATGCCTGTGTTCCTGTTGTTTTCAGGTGAAGCCTTTCCTATCAAGGACATGGCAAGCCCTAGGGCAAGGTGGCCCAGTGAGCAGGAGCACACTCTGCAGGAGTGCTGGAAGTCCTTGGTGCAGTTCAACTACTCTCACCGTGGCCGCATCTCCAACATGGACTTCGAGGGAGATATCTTCGATGAGTTCCTCCAGCAGCAGAGGCTCCCTCGGCCTGCAGAGCAGCAGCAGCTGAGGAAGGAAGGGTTGCAGACACTACCAAAGAGACAAGAAGAGAATTCTGCAGAGGCTCAGGAGGGAAGTGACTTTAAAATCCCTGTTTTACCTTATGGGCAGCACTTGGTGCTAGACATTCAGACGACCTGGGGAGACAGACACTATGTTGGCCTGAATGGGATTGAAGTGTTCAATTCCAAAGGAGAGCCTGTTCAGGTTTCCAGGATAACAGCAGAACCACCTGATATAAATATTCTACCAGCTTATGGCAACGATCCCAGAGTAATAACCAACCTCATTGATGGGGTAAATAGGACACAGGATGATATGCATCTCTGGCTAGCACCCTTTACCCCTGGCAAGCCTCACTTGATCTTCATTGACTTTGTGAATCCCTGTCAAGTAGCTCTGATTAGGGTTTGGAATTACAATAAATCTCGAATCCACTCTTTCAGAGGGGTGAAAGACATTGTAATGACGTTGGATGAGCAATGCATCTTTAAAGGAGAGATTGCCAAAGCTTCAGGAACCTTGGCTGGAGGTATGCTCTTTCTTATTCTCTTTATGGAAACAGCAGGGCAGTGCGAACACACTGAGCTTGGTTGCTAGCTCAACTTTCCACTTCCAAGCAGGTTGGCACTTTAGGGTACTATTTCCTCCTTTTAATTTCCAAACATACTGCAAAATCCACTAATGCATTCTTCAGTGATACAGTGAATTTTAGCAGCATATAGAGCTGATCTCTGCTCTTAACCATGTCTTAGCAACAAGACCATACCTCAGTGACATCAGGCAGTCACTAGGCACTTAAAAGCTGCAGATTTTTACTTGTTTTCACAGGTAGGAGCTTTTGGAATAGGGAATGGAGAAGCTTTTTTCCCCATTTTGTATGTATTTGAAATTGAGTTCTTTAGGGGTTTCTGCTGTGCAGTGTAAGTCTGAGAATGAAGATACTAATCCTCTCAGTAGGCAGTGTCAGTTTACCACAGATCATCTTTAAACAGTGCTACAAATGAAATGTCAAGAGGGACTGAAAAGAGTTTTTATCACTCTATATTCTTCTGTGTGGTTTCTCCATCTAATTCTGTGTGTTGCCTTCAGCTCCAGAGCACTTTGGGGACACTATATTGTTCACTACTGATGATGACATTCTGGAAGCCATCTACTGCTATGATGAGACCTATGATGGAGAAATGGAAAATGTCAGCTCCCTAAGATATGAGGAAGAGCTGAAGAGGCCAACCACTGCTGACAGGGAGGGAAATGAAAGGCCTTTCACACAAGCAGGATCAAGAACAGAAGATCTACAGGTAGGGGCCTCTCTGCTCAGAACTCTCTGTAAATGTCTTTCTGAAACATGACATGGAAGTAGTAGACACTGAATTCCAGGAGGGAGTAAAGCTCTGCAGAAGAACTACACTAAACAAACTTCTGGTTTGAAGTTTGGGGTTTTTTTTCACCAGCTCAACTTAGGCAATTTTTTCTAAGCCTGAAAGGGTCTCCAGATTGCCTTCCCTGATTAATAAGGCTATAAGGCAGACTATGCTGGGTTGTATATATAATAATCTTTACTTTTGGACAGAGATTAGAGGGAGTTCTTTTTGATTTAGCTACTCCTGAAGGTTTAGGCCACTGTCAGTGATTTTCACCATGCAGTTATTCCTGCACTGTCACTCCAAACCACGTCTTTTCCACACAATATACTCTCTTGTTCCTTCCTCCACAGATGAAATATCTTGCCAGGAGAAGGATCTCCTCCTCTCCATGCTTCCCTTATTTTTCCCCCTTGCCTTTTTTAGCTAGCATCTCCACAGGTCTGTGTGCCACTTCACTGTCCCACACAGTGTGTACTTTACTACCTGGAGGAAGGCTGTCTTTTCAAGCACTAGAGTCTGTCTTCATCCCAGTCCAGTCTGACACTCTAGTGTGTGGGCAAAGATCCTGCAAGATCTTCTGCTCAAGATGATGTGGGGCAGTCTTTGATTGGCTTTCCATCAAATCCTCTACCTTCTTAGGATGTTGCAGTTCCCCCAGTGAGGTTATCTTTTTCTGGGGGACACAACTCTAAGGCTGTGAGGAGATCCAGAGCTGAATCAATCCAAATTGCAGCTGATTCAACTCAAGTGCTCCTAGTGATACCTGGTTTCTAATGAGCCCTGCACTGCTGTCAAGCTTTCCTGCTCTGTCTTATCCTCTTCTGCTGGTGCAAAAACAGTAGAAGTGTTGCCAAATGTTTAAAATGCTTGGTGTGTGGCACAGTGCAGGTCTGTTAGATGTATTCTGGGTGACAGGAACCTGCTTCTAATGATGAATGAAACTCTAGAGAAGGAGTAGAAACTTCTAACTTCCTACCTGGCCTTTTGACCTCCAGTGAAGAGTGAGCTGATATTTTTGTAGAACTATTTATACCATTGCCCAGAGTTGATTCTAATCTGCTCTGTTGTTTGGAGCCCAGGACTGTATGTGTAAAGGCAGGGTTGTTTTCCTCATGTACAGCAGTTTTGCATTTACCTAGAGTGAACATAATTAGTCATGTTACCTTGCTCACTCAGTGCAGTGAAGCCTAGCTGCACCCCTTTGCAGCTGTCCTTTGTCTTGACTTCCCTAATTGCTGCAGTGTGATCTGCACATCCTCTCATGTTGATTCACTTCCTAGTTTGCCATGGTAAATAGCATTAATTAGTACTAGCAAAGAACAAATGCAAGCTTTTGGACAAGTTTGCTTGTTTGTTCTGCCCCCTGATTCCTGAGAAGACCTTGCAGTGGCACTCTCTGAGGCCTCAACTTCCTTCCAGACTCTCTGTCTCTGCAACGTGCTTGCAATGTGTTGCAAATACAGCATCTTATCATTTGCTAATGGCAGGCTGCAGGTCAGTAAGAGTCATTTCAGACTTTCACCCTACATTTTGGGGGGGTGTTTTCCATCATTTGCAGGTAGCCTGGGTGTTGGGGCAAAGAGGAGATTGCTGTGCAAAAGGCTGGAAGTAAAATAAATAAACCCAATGGAACAGAGAAAAAAGAAATACCCCAAATACCCAAACCAGCACCACTCCCCTATTTTATAAACAATGTCTAAGTGTACATGGTCTGCATGTTCACTGCACCTCTTGGCTTGCTTTTTAGGTTCAAGAGCCAGACCCTCTCTCTGAAGGCACACCCAAGGAATCAGGAATATTTACTGGGAAATGTGAGTGCTTGCATTTACTTCTTGCTTAAACACCCTCTCCCCAACATGTTATTAAGGAGGATCTGATTTGTCAGAGCTGCACAGAACTTTGTGACAGTTGTCAGGGCTAGAATACAGAAGAGTAATTGACTATTTTAAGGCTGATGCTTTGTTTACTGTGACATTTAGAACATTACACTGTAACAGCTGGCTTTTCATCTCAGAAAAATAACACTAGCCATTTGCCTAGTCCCTGAATAGGGTTTGTAATAGCTGTGTCCCTTACCCAGTAATTCTCTCCCACTCCTATGGATTTGTGTAGACTGCCTGAATTTCTCAGGCTGGATTGACAAGTGAAACCCTCCAGTAAAGCTAGAGCAGAACATTATAGCCATACTTAAAGTACCTGATTTCTTGATCTTGTACCAAACCAATTCTCTTGTGAGCCTTTCAGTTACTGTCCAGATGTTTCAGGATCAATTCTTGGTCCTTTGAGCAACACAAGAGGAATTGAGTTGTTGGGCTTGGCATAAAATCTTCAGCAACCTGTGATGTGCTCTCTGAAAATAGAGAGTTCTGGCTTAGTCAGCTACAGGCCTGTGACCTGTGACCTGTAGCTAGGTTCATCTGTGAATGTGTCTGTGCTCAGTTGCTATCTGTGAGCTGAAGATGCCCTCCTGTTCCTCAAAGTGGGTGAAAAAGATCCTGAGGGTGATTCAGAGCAGCTGGATATTAGGAGATATTGATCCCCTGAGGGTGATCAAACACTGGAGAGAGATTTTGGAATCTGCCAGCCTTGGAGCCATTCAGACTTCCACTGAATAAGCTCCTGAGACCTGATCTAGTGGACATGCTCTGAGCTTGGAGCCAGACTGGAGACCTCCAGAGGCCCCTTCCACCTGGCATCCTGGGATTCTCTGGAGGCACTGGCATGGTGATGTGAACACTGAGCTTTGTGTGGACAGGTGCTTCACTCTCCTTTCCCCTTTCTTTCAAGATCTGCTCTGGTTTTGCCTGAGAGCCCTTGCCTGGCTGTGCACTAGGCAAGTTTAGTCCCAGCAGTGGCCTGGGGAATAGCATCAAGTGTCAGTGCAGCCATAGCTCCAAACTTGACAGCTAAAAGAACAATTTATTTCTTAGTGTCCTTGCAAATGCTAATGAGATCTTACACTCAAGGCAAATTTATGTGTATATCAACAGAGTCTTGTGTAAATTGCTGTGGCTCTTTAGAGGTAATTGGGCTGGAAGGCTTAATAGGTTTATTGCTTGTTTGTTTTACAGGACATCATGACTATTAGTGCTGCTTCAGACATTATTCAACCCAATTTTCTGGGCTTCTGTAATGTGTGAAATAAAAGATATTTTTAATGTACAGTGATGGATTTTTATGGAGGCTGATCAGGCTGGAGTAGTGCTTGTTCTAGCTGTGCATGCTATTTATATTTCTTCAGTAAGGCATGGAACAGGTGGATCTGAAGATAACACACACAATCTTTTGTCTGCCCAGTTTTTCTTTCCTATTCATCTTCTGGAGATGCAGGCTAATCAATATTGCTGCTTTTCACTGCTGCTGTCCCAATAAAATGCTTAAATGCATCCAGTTCTGCCATGAAGACAGTAACTTACACACATCAGTAAAGCAAGTGTCTCTGGTTGAACTCTGAGTTGATGTTCTCTAACAGCTGCTGGGCTTGTGAGAGGCTGGGTTTGTGAGACTCTGCATAGTCCATTAGCTGGCAAAAGGTGGTAGGTAGATAGACTTCAGGCTGCTAGGTGTGATGCTGGTACAAGATGTTGGTAGCTCATCAAAGAGCTGCAGAAGATACATGCTGTTACCTGGAGGTGTGCTTCCAGACCAGGAGGTGTCCAAATGCAGCATGGAAAGTTACTTCACCTGAACAAAATACACATCCTGCTAATTGTTGGGGCTTGCATGGGTGCTTATATTGGCTCCTTACTCCCATCCAGGAAGTCTGTATACAGATCCATTCTGTGTGTGTTCTTTTCCATAGGTCTGCAGTTGAATTTTACCATGACCTGGGGAGACTCTCATTACCTTGGACTGACAGGACTTGAAGTGATAGGAAGGAATGGTCAGGCACTAAAAATAAGTAGAGAGCAGATTTCTGCTTCACCCCAAGACTTCAATGATCTTCCAGAGTACACAGGAGACTCCAGAAGACTAGAAAAGTAAGTGGATTGTCCCAAGCCCTTTCTGCATGCCTCTAGTTTTCTCTTTCTGCATGTTGGTTTTGGGGTTTTACCAATTTGAGATGTTTTACATCAGACTGTGTGAAGTGACAGGATGATGTTAACACATGGTGATGTGAAACATGCTTTCCATACCATCACTGCTCATTCTTGGATTTCACAAGCTCCCCAGGAACAGCTTGTTGTAGAAACATGAATGAGATGTTTCCAAAAGATGGGATTTGAGTTAGGAGATGGCATCATGCCTGACTGGTATCTCTGCTGAGGACTTTTTCCAGGCAGAAATGTGGGTGTTCTGGAGCATCTGTCCATGCATATGCAGTGATAATTAGGCAGGATTTCTGGATGCTTTCAGGTTAGCAGAGGATGAGGATGCCTGAGGGATTTGCACAACTAGGTGCCATTCTTTTAGCAATTCTGCAGCTTCTTTTTTTTTGTGGACAAGTATAATTCCTCAGATTAACTAGTACTTCCTCAGGGGTAGCCATATAGAAATCAGAGGCCAGGGATCTGGAGAGGACTCAGCATTTGGTTGTTCCTGAAGCTGCATCCTGTTGTCATAGCTCCACCTGAAAGGGTATTTTCAGTGGTAATGCTGTCCTTTGGTGTGCTTGTGGTTTGGGACTAGGCTTAGGAACTAGGACTTCTTTGCAAAGTCTTTATCTTCCTTAATGTTCTCTTGCCTCTACGCTCTGCTCTTTGTAACTTCTGCTAGACTGATACAGATGTCAAGCTAGCTTGTGTAGTTCCTCAGTTCTGCTGCCTATGCACATGAAAATCTCTGCTGCAGACATCAAGATCTGGAAATCTTCCCATGAGATCCCCCATGGTGAAGAGATTTTGGTGGTGGAGCCTTTCAATACTCCACCACAATGGATCCCCCCCACACAGAGTTCCTTTAGCTTTTCCTTTGGTGTCTTACCTTCTCTGAATGCTCCTTTTTCAGCCCAGCCACCTGTTGATCTTACAGGGTTCCTGGCAGGCTTTCTGTTCCTGATGTGTTTGAGAGATGTTATTTATGCTGCCTTTTGCTTGCTAACCCTCATGCTTTTTTTATTTTGTATTATTTGGCCTGTGCATACACATTTAGCCTTCCAGAGTTTATGAGCCTATCAGTTGTGGGGCTTTTGATCATTAATTTTGTTGAAAGATTACTTCTAATAGCTTCCTTTCCCCTGCTTCTGAGCCAGGCTGGCTTTGATTTGTCAAGTCCACCCTCTTTCTAACATCTCTCTCAGTAAGTGGGATACATTTGTTCTGTGCTTCCTTAATAGTCTCTCAGCTGTGCATAATTTCATTTTTTTATGGACTTCATTGTTGCCTAAGAGCCTTTCTGGGCAAAAGGAATAGGGGCTTTTTTGGCTTTTGCTATTTCTACAAGCATGTTGAATTGGAATACACTGCTGTGCTATTTGTCCTGTGTGCTGCTCGGGACCAAATCAAGGATTCTGTCTTCTCTCATGGGATCCCTAATCAGTTCCTCTGTGCAAGAGTCATTATTCTATCCTTTTCTTTAAGGATCTGCCAAGCCTGGCACTCATTCTTTCCTTAAACCTTGAAATAAATAGTGCACCCAAGTAGTTACAGGACAATTAGCTCATATCCACCATGCCTCCACCTTTCTGTGCTCTCTAGCTTGTGGCAGAAGAATGATGAAGTCAGGATTGCAAAGTGAGGACAGAACAATTAACTTTATCTAGTCAGCCTTGAAGCCTGTGCTCTCAGGAAAGACATTATCATGCTGGGAGGAGGCTTTTTACAGCAGCAGGAACTTGCCTAACTGTGGACATGGAGGATGGGAAGAAACTCTGCTGCTTCTCTGGGGTGTTTCACTGTGCAGACTTGGGCAGAGGGAGCCCTGGGGTGTTTCACTGTGCAGACCTGGGCAGAGGGAGCCCTGACAGCTGGGACATCTAGACAATAATTGACAGCTAGGAAAGTACCTGCTTTTCTTTTGCAGCCTAATGGATTTTTCTCTTTGTAGGTTAATAGATGGGACCAATATCACAGCAGAGGATGACCATATGTGGCTCATTCCCTTCTCTTTTGGAGAAGATCATCTGCTCACCATCCATTTTGCTCAAGTGGAAAGCATTGCAGGGCTTCGTTTCTGGAACTATAATAAATCTCCAGAGGATACCTCCAGAGGAGTAAGTAACAGCAAAGGAGCACTGCCAGCAAAAATATACAGCAGAGCATTGGAAAATTGGGACTGTGATGAATGAATATAGCTGCCTTAATGGAACACCATCCATCTCTCTAGATTGTCTGAGTCTGAGCTTTGTGGCAGGTATAATGCATTTCTGTCTCCACAAACAGCAAATATTGAAAACAAGCCAAGGAGAGGTTCAAGAAATCTTCACAGCTCAGTTTTCCAAGAGGCACAAGCTGGGGCAAGGGCTGCCATACCAAAGTGGGATCTCCTCAGTAGCCAGTGCTTAGGCCTACCATCTGGTTCTTGATTTCCTGGGGGAATGATAGCACAGGGACACTTCTCCAACCTCAGTTCTGTTCAGGTAGCATACAGGAGGGCCAGGCAATCCATACTGCTTCTTCCAAGAGCAAGAAAAGTCTCTACAGCTCTGATGTTTCTTAGGGGAAGTTGACATCTTCAAACAGTAGCTCAGTTAGACCTGCAGAAGGTACCTCTGCTGGTTTATACTTGGTTTATTTTTCCTGTTGAGTTTTTGGAATGGGTGGCAATTGAAACCTGTTGGAGATGATGTTAGCTCTTGCTGGCACCCTGAGTTTGGCTGTCCCTCTTTTCTGTTTTCTCTGAGAAGCTGTAGATGCCCTTGTACTGGTCATGAGGAAGCAGCTGCTGCTCACTGCACAGAAAGCTGCTGCATCCATTTGTTTCCAGATTTTCCCCTTCCTGTGGAACTGTTGCATTTTGATGTCCAAACTCAATCAATAGATGAGAAGAAAAGTGCTGGTGTCTATTAAACTAGAGAGAGACAGGACAGAAAGGATCAGCAAAATTCAGGATAAATAAAATGCCAGAATCCAAACTGGAGAAATGAATCCTTCCCAGGGGGGCCAAGATAGTGGCAAAGGCTGCACAGCAACTTCTTGGTGGAAATATACTCTCCAGGAGCTGGTTTGAAGATGAACACTGCATAAATGCATGGAGAGATGTTCCCTCTCCCACAAGAGAGCTCTGGCATCTTTTAACATCAGCACAGGGTGACTCCCAGAGGGCCAGAGCCTAAGTTCTTCCATTGAAGCTCCAGCTGTCTGGAGATGTTAACATGTGGCACCTGATTTTGTGGTGCCTTGCATCAACCCAACACATGTATCATGTGGGGAGGGACCAGGAGCATGCTGGACTCTTCTATCCAAGCATTGCCACCTGCATCACTGCTCTGACCCAGGGTGAGAAAGGACTCTTCCCTCTGGAAGTGGCACTATGCCATAGCAAACCAACTCCCTGGATGGTTGTGTGTCTCAGTTATTAAAGGAGAGGCAGAAATAGCCAAACCCCTAGAAATCTAACATGGAACTTGTTTTTGGAGGCCAAGCCAAGAAGGAAGGAAAGGCAGGCATATCTTCAGGGTTTCCTTTGTTAGGTAGAAGGAGGGGAGAAGGTGTGCAGGCATGCAGGTGCCTCCCCTCTGCAGTCCCCTAACAGTTACTGGTACAGTTTCAGTCAGGAGTTCAGAGCTCAGTCCTGTCAAAGGATGCAGTAAATTTGGGCAACTGAAGTTGCAAAATATCTGCAGGGCCACAGTAAAGAGGCTTCAGACTATAAACCTAAGGCATCAAGACATCTGTCTCTTGAAGTATTGCTGTTCTGTCTAAGAAACAGTCCCTGGGTGTGAGGTGTAATGATTTGTTAGGCAGCTGCAGACTGGTGGATGCTATTCACAGCTTCAGTATGAGAGGGTAATGGGAGTGAACTGTCAAAATGAAAGCTTGTGGGCTATTTCCAGCCTGATGACAAATTACCTTGTGAAAGCTTTGTTATGTGATTTGTAAAATGCTCTGTGTGATGGCTGAGTGCCTTCCCAGATGATGAAAATTACTTAGAAATGAGGGCTGTAAAGGGCACATAAATATAAGCAGCTGTGGTATAATGGCTAAGATTTCATCTCTCAGTCTCTAGACTTCCCATTCAATACATGTTTCCTAAACTAAAGTGGATTCCAGTGGATTTTTCACTTCCTGCCCTTAGCCTGGCAGACTGATTCAGCTGGAAAACAGCATGCAGAGGAGTTACTGATAGGAAAAAGGAGAGTTTCTTTCTTTACTTCAAGCATATTAAAGAGGAAACCAGAAATCTGTGTGACCTGGTCTAGGGAATCCTGCTCTAGCAGGGGGGCTGGGTCCCTTCCAACTCCCAACATTCTGGGATTCTGTGAAGCAGTTACTTCTCCATGCTTGCTGTTCACACAAACATTCCTTCCTAAGGAATCTTTGTGCTGTGTAGAAATGAGCTGACCATCTCCTCTAGGCCAGTACAATAACTGAGGTTTGCAAATAAAAACAAACTGTAAAACAAACCCAGAACCCAAACAAACCCAACCCCAAACTGACAATTATTTGTCTCTGGGATATTGCATGTTTCACTTCCTGAAATTGTAACTGAATACAGGAGAATCATTGACAAATGGGAAATGTATGAACACTTTTGCCTCTCAGGTCACTGCTAATGCATGGGCTTTGCAGAAGACTCAAAGGGTTAAAATTCTCCTCAGCTAGGCACCTGAAAGGGGAATTTGAACTCTAAACATTGCAGATGTATATTTAATTGAAAACTTAATAATGGAAATGAAATATTTGCATATGGAACTAAGTTAACCTCAAATTATCATATGCACATCAGTCAGTGGAAAACCCAAAGATTAGAAAACTGACTCACATTCCCCTCAGGCTAAATTAAGCCTTTTGTTAACTAAATGAATCTATTTTGGTTCAGTCCATTAATCAGGAAGCTTTAATCACAGTGCCACTTCTGAGGCCATCCTGTTATATCTTACAGGTATTATTCCTTCCTTAACCAGTAGTTAGTGACAGGCTGGGTGCTATAAATGCTCCTTATGCTTAACATTAAGTTATATTAACATAGTTCAGGGCAAGATGTAATGGTAATTGCTGCTGCCTGATTGACTTGGTAATGTGGCTGGGATGATGCATACAAGCCCAGATGGCCCTCATGGGGAGGGTGGAGGGGCCACAGCTCCTGCATCCCCTGAGTAAGTGTGGCTGAATTATGTGGCTTAGTGTTCAGAGGGGGTAGAAGATGTGCATGCATCTGTGATGTGCAGGGCTCAGTCCTTTCTGCCTGGTATGGGCACCTCTTCTTTATTCATATGCCCTCAGGTTACATACAGCACTGCTTGGTAGATGAGTTTGCATGGTCCTAGAGAAGTCCAGGTGCCCCCTGCCATAATGATAAATGGAACTGGTGAGGTACAGGCTTCCTTTAAATGCAACAGAAGACACAAGAGTCTGTTTTCAAGAGACATGACATATGCTGGCTTGAAAGCCAAGTCTCTCAGTTCTGTTGATGTGTGTGTATGTGTTGCTGCAGGCTCAGGAATCATTTAGGTTGGGAAAGACATTTAAGATCACAGAGCCCAGCACTAAACCATGGCCCTCAGCACCACATCTACACATCCCTTAAACCCCTCCAGCTATGATTATTTCACCACTGCCCTGGGCAGCCTGTTCCAGGCCTTGACAACCCTTTAGGGGGGAAGAAAAGAAGTTTGTTTGCCGAGATCTAGTGAGATGCATAATTGAAGGAACTCTTCAATACCTTTTGTGGTTTGTTTTCCTTTTTTTTTCACCCAATCCTTAGCTCTCCCATCCCCATCCATGTCAGCAGGGATGCTCTGAATCCCACTCCATGGCTTACAGCTGCTATCTGCAGCTCTAGGCTTGCTTTTCCCAAAGGATGTCATACCACAGAGGAGTGAAGTAAATACAGCACAATCATGAGAATGATGTCAGCCTGTGAAGTGAATGCAGTTGGTTTGGATCTCTTATTTCACTGTAATGTCCTGTCATCTCTCCTTATGTTACCTGAAGGCTAAGGTGGTCCATGTGTCACTGGATGGTCACAGCATCTCCCCCCCAGGAGGCTTTCTGATCCGCAAGGGGCCAGGCAACTGCCACTTTGACTTTGCTCAAGAAATTCTCTTTCTTGATTATCTGCAGCCCCAGCTGATTAATAAGATACAAAGGAGGTAAAGTAGGATGCTTTTTGCTCTCTGAACCACACCATTTCTCTCAACTGTGTTGTATTCTTTCATGCTCTCTGTTGAAGCCAATGCTCTGAGGAACCTGGGTGAAAATAAGAAGCACTTGGAGCAAAATGTTTGAACTATATGCTGTTAGCCAGATTTGGGGATTAGAGGATAATCCAGTCCAGAAGCACAGGGGACAGGGTCAGGGGTGGTGTTTGTGGAGGCTTCATTCAGTGGGTTTCTTCTCTTTGTTTCTGAGTGAGCCAAGGGTGCATAATAAACCACTGAAACTCTTTTGTCTTGTTTTTGGCAGACCTCGTGCAAAGAGAGTGGAGCAGGCCAGTATGGACTATGAAGCACCCTTAATGCCATGTGGCTGTATCCTCCTCTGTCACTTGTCACCTAGAAGATTTTAGGGTTATATATGGGTATGATGCTTATATGAGTTTTATATGGTTAGGAGTCCTGAGCTGTTTAATCCTGAGAGTATGAGAGAGAATAAGTAGGAATTAAGAAGAAATGAACAATATATGAATGCTGTAATTCTTCATCTGATGGAAGAACATATGTGACCATATAGATAGACTCTTGCCTGCCTGCTTACACATGTTCATTTGTGTGTGTATTCTCAGTGACAGAAAAGGCAAACTTCTTGTCTTAAAATAGTTGCTTCAGAGAGGTGTAAGACATGGTGAAGTCAGAAGTGAAAACCAGATTTATTGGGTTTTTTTTTACTCTCTTAAACTGCAGATAAGAGTGACATCAAGATGTGGGCTGCACAAGAGTTATTGAAACTGCAAACTAAATAGTCTGTTAGGTCAAAGCATCAGTATCAACATTTTCCTTAATAGCTTTTTGCTTTCAGTTGTTTTTCAGTTTCAGCTTCTGACAAGTTGGGGTGATCCCTACTACATTGGTTTGAATGGACTGGAGCTGTTCAATGAACATGGGGACCAAATCCTGCTCACTGAAAACAGTATCCTTCCACAGACCAAGTGCCCCTCTCCCTCTGAGACACAGGTTGTTTCCTGGCTAATTATCATGACTCCACTTGCTGCTGCTTCTGCGTTGCCAGTTTATGCCACCTGGTTTCTCTGCTTGGACTCCTCTGTGTTTGCATGGTGATGTTTGTTTCCATGGGTTTTAATGTATTCTCCATCCTCAGAATGTTTCTTCTCTGAGTGAGATGCACCAACAAAGCAGAACAAGGTTAGAGGAGGGGAAGGCTTAAGAAGGCTGTGGTGTTTTTTGCTGTCAACATTTATTCTCTGGTATGGAAGGACCAAGAAGCTTGACCTACAAGTTCTTTAACAAAAGAAGTGGTTGAGTTCAGTTCTTTATCATGGAATTGTTCATTGTGCCACAAGGAACTTTTCATAACTTTTTTCTGGAGCTTTAGGCTCTTCTACACTGGATGCAGTCATGAAGGTAAGGGCTGAGGCTTTGGCTTTGATTCAGTGTTCCCTGGATACCAAGAGAGGCAATGGATGTGTTTGAAAGATTCACAGTCATCAAGGTTATGCTTCAGTGCTCTGTATCAGCTCCAGTCTCTTCAGAGCTGAAAGCTTTGTCCCCCAACACATCATTCATGTGGTTCACTCACATGGAAGGAACAGTTTCTTAGCCAAGGAGGAAGGATAAAAAGCCATAGATGCTGCCTGAATTGTCTCTCTCTGAGGATCCTCATTGCCTAACAAATAGAGGCTGCAATGGGAAAGGTAATAAAAGCTTTTTCCTGAGCACTGCTGTTCCTTGTATCTGCCATGATACATGATGAGCTTGAGACATCTGGAAGGGAGAAGCAGCATCTGAAATTGAGAGGTGGTAACAAATTCTTGTTAAGAACAAGGGATCTTCAACTTAGCTCTTAAATGGTCATGTCTTTACAGCACAGCACCTGCAGGTGAAGATACCTCAGCTGCCTTTGAGTGATTGCCTCTTTCTGCCTCTACAGTAGAGGTGCTTGGGATGTATCAGGATCCCCTAAAGAGGGTGTTTGTCTTAGTGCAGTGCTAAATGTGGTCATTCAGTACTGAGCCTGCAGAAGGCTTTTCTTAAGTGGTTGAGGCATTGCTGTGTTGTTCTTTAAATTCTTTATAAATACTTAGGCCTTTCAGAAAGCAGGGTGAATTTACTCTCCCTCAACCTGGATTGCTAGAGATTTCTGATTCTGAAGACAGTGCCTTCCAGCCACTTTCCTTTGCATGTCTTCAGCATATGTTTTTAACATACAGGTTCTCTTTGGGAGATAATCTGGTTACCTAGAAAGGCTCTTTGATAGGAAGTCTAATTCTTTCACAGGTTAAAAAAGCCCCAGTGTCAGAAAAAAAGCTGGGAAGTGCCTATTTCTGATCAGGGAACCTTACTGAGGAAGTCAAATACCTATTGGAAGATAAATCAAATGCAACTAGTTCATTGATTCCTATTTCAAAAGATCATTTTGAATGCAAGAGTCTGTAAGGGTTGACCTGCTTTAAAAATGTGCCTCAAGCTCCTCAGCTACCTCAGGGAGACCCTTGGAGTGTTTTTGTTTTCCCACTGTAGTGGCAAATACTTTTGCTGATGGAATCTGGAAGAGCAAAGATGAACTTGAAAAACATGGCCTTTCTGAAATGTCCTTTCTAGTTATTTCTCCTGAAAGCTGTTTTCAGATATTGCTGCTTTTCCAGATAGTGTCAACATCTTAGAAGATGTGTCTGGAGATGTCAGAACTCCAGACAAGCTGATTGACCAAGTGAACAACACCACCGACGGCAGACACATGTGGCTGGCACCAGTGCTCCCTGGTTTGGTACTTTTCCCTTTCATCTCACTTCAGTGATGTGCAGAGGGGTAGCTAGCAGACAGAGGTGTAACTAGCAGCAGAAAGAAGCTTTTAGGTAAATTTGGTATTGGTAAAGGATGCTAAATCCTTGCCTTTTAGAAGTTTTCATTCCACTTTCTCTTCCCTGCAAGACAGCAGCAGTCCACATCTCCCAGGTTTGGAATCTCCTCCTGTCTCTGTGGTGCAACAGCAGAAGAATTTCCAAGGCTAGCACAGACCTTTTTTCAGCTGTCATAAAGATACTGACAAGGGAGTGAGTGTGCAGGTTTTGTTCCATAAACACCTTTCAGACAGGAGCAGGCTGGCATCTTAAACTGGTTTGTGTTGGGCTTTGTTTTGCAAAAAGCCATAGATGTTGTTCTGGCAGTGAGAATGTTTTCATCTCATTATGTGTGTTGAATTCAGACTCCTAAATGAGGAGGTGACAGACTCAGAAGTCCATGTCCTAAGGCCCCAGATGACTCAGCCCTTTTAGAAGCCCCATGTTTAAAATCTTAGGGTATCAAGTAGCTAAACTTAAATGAGTTTTGAGTTTGTTTTGGGAGAGGCCATCTTTCATGGGCTTGTTAATGGGCTTCATGAAGATGTATTTATCTCCTAAAAGAGGATGGCTTTCCAAAGCAGCACAGTGTTAACTTGATGCATGGTGTCTTGTAGCTTGCTGCTTACTCCATATGTCACAGTTATTAATTAGAATATTAAAAGCAAAGAATTAAGTCAGTTTTGCAATTACTTGCTGTATCATTATCCATTGTAATGCCTGGGTAGAATTAAGATAAAGCTTTTCAGTATACTTGGGACTATTGATCACTTGGCTTTGGTAGGGAAATGGAAGCTCTGTGTAATGCCAGAGGCTCTTCCTGAGTACATCCCACACCTTGAGTGCAGGTAATGAATTGATGTGGTGCTCAGACAACCACCTGAGCTTGCTCCTGTCCTTACAAAAGACATGCTGGCTTGTCTTGTGGCTGTTTCATGTTGGCAGAAGGGAAAGTAACAGTCCCTGGAGTCCTAGCACAGCTGCATACAGTCTTCTGTGTGAAGTCTGATGCCAAAGTACTGCAGAAGAGCATAAGGTGTTTAAAGGGGAGGATGATAGTGTGATATATGCAGGAGGGAAGAGTAAGCAACTTACTGGCACTTTGTCCTTAAACTGTAGCACATGACACCTTTTCAAGGCCCACAGAGCACTTTCCTCTCTTCCACCTTCCACAGTGTGGTTGTACAGCAGGAAGTGCAAATGGATGAAGCAGGCAGCCTATTGATGATCATCCTCTGTAGCTGGGGTGCTGAGCCACAGCCTGTGGACACTTAGATCCTCACAGGCTGCTTTCAGACATGCCCCTTGCCTAGAAAGCTGAATGAACTCTTTGCTGTACTGAGAAGATTGAAAGCTTTAAGGAAATTTTATATTGTAGCCTTTCTTTTCCTTCCTCAAGACATTTTCCTTCCCCATTCTGGAAGTGCTTTTGGCTTTTGCAAATGTATTTCTAAAGGAAGTGCAAGTTCCATTGTGTTCCTCTGGTCCTGATTGTCATTTTATTTCCTTGCTTGAATCATTTGCTGCAAAACTTAACACTTGCTGTTGGAGACTGCCCAAATTGTCCCCTGGGAAATCACACACATGTGATCACATCTGCCTTTCCTCAGTGGAAAAAATGCATCATGATTTAATACAACTAACTGTATCTTCTCCAGGGCAGCCAAGGACTCAAACTTCAGAGGGTGCTAGAGATGAGGCTTAAGATGTGTTTGCCCAAAGTTGATGCAGTAGCTGATAAAGGAGTAGAATGAAGTGTAACAGGCAAGATTGGTTTCCTACAGCCTGATCTTTGGTCTTAACAACTTGACATTAATGTCACTGCAGGTAAAATGAGCAATACCTCAAGCAATTCTTGTTCAGCAAGCATCAGGAGATGTGCATTCAGATGCAGCTGTCCTCTGAGAGGGCAGCATCTGTGAATTACCAGAGAGATGATAGCTGAACTGAAATCCTTAGCATCAGCTCTCTGGCCTTAGCTCTGCCTCTTTAAATATGGGCCTCTTGGTGCAGCATGGGTGAGAAGTTCATTACCCTGGGGAGTTTGAGCTCTTCAATATAAATGAATTCTCTTTTCCAGGTGAATAGGGTGTATGTCATTTTTGATGTGCCTACCACTGTGTCCATGATCAAGTTGTGGAATTATGCCAAAACTCCTCAGAGAGGAGTGAAGGAATTTGGTGTAAGTAATCTTTGTATGCCTTTGGGATGTGCTGGTGACTCAGCTTGCTGGGTTTCTGTGCTTGTTTTCACTGTTTACTCAAGTGTGATTCCATGTAATCTCCAAGGATGGGATTCATCTCCTTGAACTCTGCTTTTAGTGTTCAAGTGAGTAATCTGTGCCACTCATCTGTCCTCCTTCTTGTCCAGGGAAACCACACTTTATCTCATTTGGGTTTTTTCTTAGCTAATTGTCTGCAGATGGGCTAATGCTCTCCTCTTTCCATTTACTGTAGAGCAAGGCTGGGAGACTAGTTTCAACCACAAAGCCAAGCTTTAGACAGCTGAAGTGGGGTGAGATTCATGAAGTCCTAGATTTGAGAGTGAGTCACTCCAGTTCATGGAATGGCAATTATGTTAAACATTAAATACATTTTTAATTACCTACTTGAAAGCTGCATTAGAAACATCAGGGAGAAGACAAAAACTTGGAAGGAAAAAAAAAACAATCATCAAAAGGCAGCAGCAAGTAGAGAGAAATGGGAGAGTGAAGGAGCAAAAGCTCAGCTAGTGAGCAGGCTTGGGAAGCAAATGGGGTAGAGGGATTCTGAGTTCATGGGTAGAGACAGCTGCTGGAAGCAATGCCTGACTTCTAGATGTGGTGTTTGTTTGTTTCTTAATATCTCTAGCTGCTGGTGGATGACTTGCTGGTCTACAATGGGATTCTGGATATGGTGAGCCACGTGGTGCCAGGCATCCTGCCAACCTGTGAGCCAGTGGTGCCCTATCATACCATCCTCTTCACAGATGAGGAGAGGATTTGCCATCAGGAGAGGAGAAATGTCATCAGGTATGTGTGGCAGCCCTGCCCATGGCAGGGGCTTGGAGCTAGATGGTCTTGAAAAGCTCCCTTCCAACCTGGGCCATTCCAGGATTCTGTGTGAGTGGATCCTGACTGGGAAGAGAAAATCTTTATCAAAGCATGATTTCAGGTGACTGATGTCAGCAGGATCATATGGCTGAGGGAAGTTCCTTTCCAAAGCATGCTCAGCCTCACTCAATGAGAAATGACCAGTAGGGTTTTGGATACTTGGACCAAATTACCTGCTTTATTTGTCAGCATGTTTCAGCCCTTAACTGGGGTTCATGAGTCCTGTTTCCTTAGGACTTTATGGCAACCTGCAGCAATAAACACAGCAGAAAAGTCAGGCTTCTTTAGAGAAGTCATGAATCCCAATGATATTACAGAGAGGAGAGAGACTTAATGGAAAAGAACTGAACATGAGAAGTGAAGGGAAGAAAGTCCTCTGCTTTGGCACAGATACTAATGAAGGAACTAGAATGCTCCTCTCTTAGAAACCTTCTGAAGTAATGAACTTCTGGAGTGAGAAATGAATTGCACCCAGAGGAGTGGCACTTTGAAACCACTGAGCTGACAGTCTCCCAGCAAAGCTGGTGACACACAGTGAAAAATGGACTCTTTGAGAAGGGCAGGATGGACAGGATCTCAAAAGCAGTTTCTAGCAAGGAAAGAAAAGACTGAAAGAATAGTTTAAGTGAAATTGAACCATGACAAATGCAAAGCTGTAGGAATACTCTTACACGTGGCACAGCCACACAAATGGAATCTCTTGCACCTGCATCACTTGGGGAAAAGGCACAGCTTTAGCTTGAGCAATGGCACATGCTTTGTTCAGAAGAATATTTAAAGCACTTAGAAACAGGTGGAAGGAAGGTAAGCTGTCCTGAGTAAGAACAGCAGTGCCCAGCTGCCTTGGTTTCCCTGTGTTTCTGCAGAGCATGGGCTGTTGGCCACTGGTCCTGTCAGATGGTGCAATGAGTTGTTCCTGGTTGGATGTCTGTGTGAGAGCCATGGTTTTGTACAAGTGGCTGTGTTGTCATGCTCACATTTGGAAGGAAACAATTCTTCAAGGGGTAAAGTTCCTGAAATGAAAATACCCTGAGGAAATAGTTTGGAGCAATTTTTCAGTGGGATATAGGAAGGAGGAGGAGGAGAAATGAACCTCTACATTCTTCAGCTTATCATCTTTCTGGGGGTGAAGTTCTTTGATTGGGAGCAGAGAGGCAGCAGCTGTAGTCATAGATCTTTCTCACATAACTTCCCTCATCCTTTGCAGTTTTCAGAGGGGTGGACTTTTGGGGTCACACAAACTGCAGCATCTGTATTCCAGTCCAGAGCATGCTGAGTCCTTTCTCTCCTAGACTGCTGTGTAGGAGCTTTCCTGCTTGCTTTTTGGCTTGTTTTGCAATGTTAGTTTTCTTTCTTTCTTGCCTCCTACCCTGCTAAAATAGAGGGCCCTTCAGCAGCAGGCAAATCCCTTACTGCATGCTGGATAATATCCCTCCATGTTAAAAATGCTCTGGAGCTTTTATATCTTGTTACTTCTGATTCTGGTCTGTTCTTTCACATGGCACTCCTGGAAACTTGAGGAACCCTGATCTTAGCAAGAACTGCAGAAGTTCTGATGTACTTCAGTAGTGCTTCCCCTGTTTCACTGGGGCAGTTGGAGAGGCATTGAATTTCCCTCCAAAAACAGAGGTCAGCTTTGTGCATTGTTTGTAGAGAAAAGGAGAATACACTTCATTTCCCAGAGGCTTGGCTGTTTTGGTGTTGTCTGTCTGAAAGGGAGATGTTATTAGTGATGTTTTCTTTCATTTCAGTTCCCTTTTTCTCCCCTCTAATTTAACTTAATTGAACACTGAAGTTATTTCTTCTTTCCCAGAGAGAAATTGGTAACATTTTGCAGCAGCCTGCAAACAAAAGTTGCCACAGGAAATGAATTTTGTTTGGCTGATAGAATTCTCAGCTCATGCTCTCTCAGCATTACAGAGCAGGGGTAAATTCCATGCAGGGATTTTTGCACCCTCTTGGTACAGCCCTGGTTTAAACTCTCCCTTTGGTTCCTGTGGCTCAGGCTGTGTAGGCAGGCAAGGAGATATCAGAGTGACCATGATATTTCTGGTTTGAATGTGTGCCTGAATAAATACCACTAACTAAAGCTGGCCAGAAGTCCTTCAGGTGGCTGCAGCCACACTGCCTTTCCTTTCTAGAGACTCTCAGATGCTGTGGCTTTGTTTGGCCTCCAGGACCTACCCTAGCTTGGTAACCTTTCCCATGACTGCAGTAACTTTGCACAGGGGTGATTATTTTGGCTATTGTAATGTTTTTCATCTTTCCAGCAACCATGTGGGAGATCAGGATGTGAGGATGATGAATGAAAATGAGCTTGTCACAAGCAGCAAGAAGAAGCAGACTGTGGCTGACCCAGGTTAGTTCTGTCTCCTACAGTTTTTCTCTGCTCACTTTCTGCAGAGGCTGTGGCCAGAGACCATGGTTGTTAACTTCAACTAGGAGAGGTGGGGAGACTTTCACATCCTTTCTATGCTTAGCTCTGCTTTTGCCACCACAGGAAGGCAAAGGAGAGATGCCATACTCAGATGGATGTTTATTCTGTCTCTAAATCTGACAGGGGATGCTGGAAATCAAAGACATGTGGGATGTAGTCATAGTTTAGCTCAGTACTTACCCAAGAGTCCTGAGGAAAAGAAAGTGGCTGAAGATCAGCTGAAATCTGGTGTTAACTTTGCAGGTTCACAGATCTCTTTTGGAATAATAGGCTTGTAACATCCCCAGTGGCCTTGTGAGCAGCTTGAGAGATGATGTGTCTCAGAATGAGCTGCCTGTTGCTCCTCAAGCAAATCCAAAATCATCATAGGTGTAACAAGGGGGAAAAGCATGTTGACTTTTTTCCTCCCACGGTCTTTCTGGTTGGTCTTTTCTCTTACAAAGTGATAATTAAAAAGACAACCTCTTTTTCTTCCCAAGGAGAAAGAGTAGATTGTATTTATAGTCTGAAAAGCCCTAGTCATTCCTTGTAAAGTGCTCAGAGTAGCTCCCTAAATACATTACAAATTCTCAGCCAAGCTGATAGAGTCATGATTGTTTTTCTCTCCTGAGCATGACACTTTCTCCAATTAGTTGCTCTAGGAAGTGTTACAGAAATTATTTGATGGCTTTTAATAACAGTTCTGTAGGCAAAGGAGTTGAAATGCCACTGCCTGTACAAGTACAGCTTCAAAGTTTATTAGTGTATTAGCACTAGCTGTGTCAAAAGCATCTGGAGCTGCTGTGGCTGTTGCAAAGGCATCCTGGGTTCCAGTGCAGACACAGCCTGTGTCCAGGAAGGACTAGCTGGCATGCCATGGCCACCACCCCTCTCATCCAAGCAGTAAGGGCACAGAATGCCTCTGAACTCATCAGCTGAGGATTACCTGTTGCCCTCTGCCACACATCTCCTCCTCTGTAGTACCTAGTGGTGTCAACAGCAGTGGTTGATGGCATGAACTGATAGAATGGTTTGGGGTGGAGGAGACCTGAGGGGACCCCTGCCTGAGGGAGGGTCCAGCCTCCTCCTCAGAACAGCATCGACACCGAATGTGTTTCCATGGGGCAGGGAAACAGTTGGCAGCACTCAGTCTCAGTGTAAGAAACACTCCTGAGGAGAGTTGCTTTGCCTTCCTTCTGGGATGGAGAGAGGAATGGGCATGGCTCTGCCTCAGCTGAGCATGGGGCTCCAGGGGCAGCCCTAACCAGCTCTCCCTTTGCCTCGGCAGCCCTGCGCCCAAAGACCTGCTTACTGGAGAGGGGGCCCCAGAGGAGGAGGAGATAACCAGGGACTGGGACAGCACAGCCACCTCTGAAGGACTGCAGTCTAGAGCTCCAAGATACATATCCACATGGAAGATTTGCCATGCCTGCTGCTGCTCAACCACCTCCTGTCTTACGAAAGTCTCCTCTGCTGCAGGAAGCTTTCCTCAGTAATGAAACTTAAAGCATGAATTCAGTCTTCTGTTGCTTTGCTTTGGATCATTAGGTTATTCTAATGACTGCTCATTTCCTGCCCTCTCTTTCTTAATTGAAAAGCCAGGGAGGAAGGAACAGAAAGGATTGAGAACCTCCTTGCTAACTGACAATTGTTCCTGCCAAGTACCAAGAACTTGGGACAAGAGGTTTTCCAGAGTGTTTCTCAAGCTGTAATTGCTAACTCCTAGCTGGATGATCCCAAAGCTCCTCACTAGAAGGAGGTGTCTGCTCTTTCTGATGTAGGGACAATGTTTGTTACCTCTCTTTCTGGGCTGTCACTGTGTGTTTGGGTGCCATGGCTCTCTAGGGGCTGGCAGTGTTGCTGACATCTGGAGAAGGTCCCCACTGGCTGTGCAGAGACGTGCTGAGTGCTTCTAGGGAGATGGAGATCAGGGAGTGGGTTTGTCAAGGTTTAATAAGTGTCAAGGGTTATTTTTCATCTCTTGCAGTAAAGTAATGATTTCTTTCATTATTTCACTACCATGAAAAAAAAGCAAAGGGGTGTTTTGCCTGAATTGCCATTGGCAGGCACTCTCCAGATCCTTCTGAGCCCTCCTGCCACACAGCAATGGGGTTTTTAATCCTATTTTGCCTGAATTTGGTTATATGTGAACAAGGAGGCCACACCTCTGTGCTGCACCCACCAGATCTGCTGCCAGCAACATATCAGCACTTAGGAGAAAACTAGCTGAAGGTGAGGAGTAAACTGCCTTTTTAAATACAAAATACTCTGCATCTGTAGGGGCTTAAACAAAAACTCTAACCAAGTCATGATGCTGCAGATTTGATAGCTATGCAAACACACTTTTCCCTGACAATCTGTCAGTTGCCACAACCTTTAAGTCTCTTCCATAAAAGTTTCTTCCTTTCTCATTGTTTCCAGAGAGGTCTGAACCCTCTGAAGTCAGTATATGCTTTTCCACGTGAAACCAACATAAACTGTTGCAGCTCCTGGGGTAGAACCAAAGTGTGCTGCTTCCCTTTCTGTACTAGGTCAGGGGAGCAGCAGCTTGTGGATTTGCTCACAAAAAGCATACTTCTTCACTGCTTGGCTGAGCTGAAAAGGCACAAGCTAGCAGTGCATTTCCCACCTGTCTGTGTATCGATGGAACACCAACTGTATTTTGTACTAAATACAAAGCATTTCTAAGTGTTCAAACAGTCTGTGTGAGTCTGTTGTACTTGGGGTTAAGGCTGCTCTTCCCAAAAAGCACTGACAAGAGAACCTCCTGTTGTCCTAAGCACTGTCTCCCCTGGTGTGTTTACCAGTGGAGCTCAGGAATCAAGTGTGAAGTTTTGCTCCCCAGGTGTAAATGTCTGGTTTGGAAGGAGAGAGTGCAGCAGGGTTAAGGCACAATCACAGATTTGTCATGTAGCTGCTCTCTGGGTGAGATGAGGCCTGTGGCATTGTTTGTTCTTCTGTGACAATTTCATTGAAGGTGAAATGAAATCCATTGTTTCCTGGCACAGCACAGCATCCTTCATATTGATCAGGAGAGGTGTGAGAGGGAGAGGGCTGTCTGCACTCATCTGTCTCCTCTGTATCTGCCTGGAGCATCTCAGTTGCTGTGTGAGGGACCAGTCCCTTAATCCTTTGATGTACCTCTAGGTTTTGTGAATTGCTGCAAAATACTTGGTCAGGCTCAGGTGGGTCACAGTTCTCTCTGTCATCTGTTTCTCACTGACCAGTTGGTAACTGCAGCCAGATTTCATACCTTCTGCCTCTGGAAATGTCTCCACTGCAGCTGGTCTGGCACAGTGTTGGCTTCTACCCTCTCCCAGCCTGTCCTAGCAGCTCCTCTGACCTATTCAAGAGATTCCTTGTGGAAAGGCCATGAAAGTCTTAACAAAGCTGGAAGAACTGTTTTAGAGTTGTGGAAGCCCCTGCCTGTGTGTCTCTGTCTGAAGGAAGGCTTTGCCAGCCTGCTCTCTGCTCTGTGGTGCCATGTCACCAAGGCAAGGCCTAATGAAGTCCTTGGTTCTTGTCAGCCATGTATAGAAAGCAGCATAATGTTTAGAAGAGACTTCATCAGTCTCTGTAGGGTAAGAGATGTCAGCATTTGCCCTGCTAATTGGAGCTGAGATGTAATGACCCTTTACTTAACCAAAGATAATTGTGTGCTAGTCAGCCCTAGCCACTCAGACTGAGATACCTGACTCATTTCCACAGGGAATCAGGGGTAAAAAACCCAAACAACCAGTTTTGTTCCATTTTCCACCTTTGTTTTGTAAAGTACATTCATGTCAGACTAGCATTTGCAGGAGGGAAAGGAGGAAGAGTAAACATGTAATCAAGAAGATCCCCCCAGAGCCCTTGAGTGGATGGCAGGCAGAGTTTCAGCAAGAGCAAGTGCAGTCACATCCCTGGCCACTGCCAGAGGCAAGGCAAAGGGAAAGGGAAGGATTCATGGCACTTCTAGCTGAAGCTTTTGAGGTGAATTATTAAACTTTTGCCCAGTTCCAATTTCTGGGCCACTCAGAAACCTTTCATGTCATAGTTGCTGACCTTCACCTACAGTGACTTGCCTTCAAGGGGCTGGAACAAGGCAACCGATGAGTGTTAGTCCCACAAGGACACTGGGAAGGGCAGAGGAGAAAGAAATAATCTGGGAGGAGGGAGTACATGTCATGCTGCCTACTTTTTGATCTTGAGAAAGAGATTTTGATCAGTCCTCCACAGTAGAATTGGAAAACCAGGCTGCCTGGGAAGGGCTGCAGCTCCTGTGTTCAACTTCTGCCTTCTTCTGGTTTAACCCAGCAGAATTTATACAGCAGTGAGAAACACTTGTCTGTGGACAGGGGGGCAAGCAGGGATGCAGAGGTGTGTAAAAGGCAGCCCAGAAGCCATGGAAGCTTGTGTTTTGCTGAGCCAGAAGACAGCCTCCTGTTGGAGGATGAGCCTGGAAGCTCTGGATGAAGAGCTGTGGGCAGTAGCTTAATTAAACTGAGCCCTTCTCCAGGCTTAGGCTGGAGCTGGACAGAAACCTGCACCACAGCATCCTGCTTTGGTGATGCTGCTCCCTAAATGATTTCCTGGCCCTGCTTGGGCTGTTCCCATGTGCCTGGTGTTGGTCATTCCAACAGTCATGTTCAGTCCTGGCTTTTGGGGAGCAGATGCTGGACTGGGGAGATCCTGACAGTGCCATTGAGAGTGACAGGGTGCTGTGAGACTGGAGAGTGATCTGGCAGAACAGGTACACACTGAAACAACCAGAGACAGGACTGGCTGCCAGTGGTGACATGAGGGTGAGAGCAATGAGTGAGGGAGGCTGAATGTTGTCTTTAAACCCTCTTCTGTTACCAGGAGATGCTCACTGCAGCCTGACAGGGAAGAGCAAACCTGAAGAGCAGTATTGACATCTGAATTCTGCCTCTCACAGAGGATGCAGTCTGCTTTTCCTTTGGGTCAGTGGCTTGTGCTGTCTGAGACAGAAGCATTTCCTGTTCCCTTCTGCCCTCTGCTTCAGCAACCCTCGTGTTGGTCATGCCTCTGTACTGGCCTGGGGAAGACAGCAAGTGTTTAGTGTGAGCAGCCTTGTTGGGTGTGGATGCTTTAGGCTGGCCTCAATGTTCTGGAGCCAGTGATCCAGAAGGCTGAGCTCTAACAAGAGCTGAGTCACTGAAATAGCCAAATTTCCTCCAAAACCTGTGAACTCCAGCACACTCTGCCCAGTAATGGCTTCAGCAATACCTACAGGTACTGCACCTGCACACTGCAGCATGTGATGCACCTTCCTCTACTCCCTCTTAGCCTTTTTTCCTCATGTCTATCTTTCAGCTGCATTACTGTGCTCAGAAGGTCACTCCTTTTGCCTTCCAAAACAATCCTGAAGGTGCTGTTCAGAACCATTGTTTTCTCTTGCAGGTGTGCCCAACCTGGTACACTCTTCAGATGTAAGTGCTCAGCCATTGCAACATCAGCTTCATTTCATCCACTTGCTGTCTGTGGTGTCACCAACCCCATGATCCCAGCAGTGTGGCTCTTGTTTGCCTGGGACCTTCATTTCTGTGGGTGCTGATGCTGCATCTCTGCCTGCTTGGTCATTGTCCCTTCCAAAATGCTGCAGAGAGAAACTTCCATGGAGATGTGGGCTGCCAGGTCTCTTCCAGAGAGCAGAGAGGGGTGGAACATACTGGAGGAATGTTTGCTTCCCTCTGAGTGCTGAGATCCTGGTATTCCAAGCAGAAGGAGGGGAAGCTTCCTGGCTCAGTGGCCTCTTTGCCCATTTCTGTGACTATTTGCTTGTTTGCTGAGAAATGACTTGCAGCCCATGTGAGACACAAACATCCCTTTATCCAGCAGCCTGTGTCACCCTAATGGAATTCTGTCAGCTGAGGATAAAATGTGGACTAAGAAAGCAATTATAGAGTGAATCTCTGAGCTGCAGGAAGAGCTGAGGATGGGGACAGAGTGCCCAGCTGGACTAATTTCCTGTCTGACTGGCCTCTTAAATCTTACTGGGAAGAGATCCATTTTCCACCCTTGTCCAACAGCACCAGCTCCAGTCACCCTGCCTCAGGACCCTGCACAGTGCTGCAGGGTTGAGATCTAAGCATGAAAGGAAAACATTTACAGTTTGTGACTTCTTTCTTACTGACCTAGGAATTACTGGACAAGGGGAAAACAAGGCTGCAGACCTTCTGGCTGATGGCTCTGGTATTCCATTTCTAGCTGCTGGTTGAAGAAGGGGCCTGACCATCCCAGTGATCAGCAGGGTAGGAGTTCCTCAGCCTGGACTGGTGGTGCAGAGTCTTCCACCCACAGCTCACTGCTTTGACTCCTAATTAGGGGAAGAACACCACCACCTCATGCTCTGCTAGCAGCATGTATGCTCTTTGTTTCTGGAAGGTCCCAGTTAATGCAGGGAGACCACAGTGAAATTCTGCCTTCAGCTTTCCACAGGCTCCAGGTCTCTTTGCTGGGACTAAAATCAACTTGACTCACAAATTCTGAATGTGTGTCCCTGCTCATGTGGGACAAGCACACATGTCATCATGCCCAGATTTTGTGCAGTGTTCCCAAGAGGCTGGGCATTCTGGGGAACCATGAACCTCAGGAGAAGTAGCAGACAGAAGTTACTTGTGTTCAGCTCTTTCCTCTTACTCCTAGGCTATCTGTTGTTTCAGAGCTCAGTTGCTTGTGTTACTTAGCTTATCTGGGTCTAACTGGGAAAGGAGCTCACAGTGGCTTTTGAAACTTCATCATACTGGGCTGAGCATGGGGAGGGGAGTGTCAGAGAATGCCAAAGGAACTTAGAAGCAGCTAAGTCTCCACCTTCTCAGGAAAAAAAAAAGAAAGCCAGCTGCTACCTGCAATTCTTCAGGGCCTGGAGGAGGCAGGGGGTGAGTGCAGTGCTTAAGAGAAGTTTGAGATCTGGACCCTGCATCTCAGAGGAGTTGTAAGGGCCAGGAGGAGCCTGGTGTTTGGCTGCTGCCTCCTGAGTGTGAGCCCAGCTGAGTATCCCCGTCCCTACAGCTGGGGCTGAAACGTGGTGGTCAGAGCCTCAGGTGGAAAGCAAGTGCAGTAGGCATAAGGGTAGGGGGCATCCAGAAGAAGCTGCTCTGGCAGGGAGGCTTTCTCCTGGGAATGACTCTTCACCCAAGGGCATCATTGTACTTGAGAGATGATCCCTGTGGTGAAGGTAATGAACTGGGAGCAGCTGAGCCTTTTTGTCTTCTTCACTGGGATTTCTCTCCTGCCTGATGGCAGCATAAGGTGACTGCCAGAGTAGATGTTTGTCTTGAATGAGCTGGGGAAAGAACTTTCATCTTGAGCAGGGGAGAGAGCTTTCATCTTTCATCCAAAAAAACCCAGGTGAGGGCTGAGGCAGCACTGGCACAGCAGCCACAGCAGCTTCCCACAGTGTGTGGAGTGCTTGGCAGGAACGTGACTCAGGCAGCACAAGGATCTGAGCCTGGACACTGGCACTGTCAGCCCTGCTGCCTTGCAAGTGTGGCTTAGCAAGTGTAAAACACTGGTGGTGCTTTTCCTGCCTGCTTTTCCTGCCTCTCTGCTCCCATTCAGCAAAGCTTTTCCTGGATGCTTTCTGCAATTACACACTTCTTTTTTTTTCCAGCCTACCAAAGGTAGACCAGGTTACACAGGGCTTCATCCAGTCTGGCCTGGAAATCCTCTAGGGATGGAGGCAAGAAGTTTTTCCCTTGGCATGTAATAATCTGTACTTTCCCCCCCCCCCCAATGATTAAAGGTCTAGATCAGCCTGGATAAGGCTTCTTGGCACTGCAGAGAGGTCATCTCTGCTGTCCTCATCTAGCTGTAGAATACTAAATTTGGTCTCTTAACTATAATTTCAGATTTGCAGATTAGCAGGTCTTATGATCTGCTTCTCTTCTGCTCTGCTGGAGGCACAGCTAAAAATAGAGTAAGTAGCAAAGCTACCTGGAATGGTATAAAGCCTAAAGAGTGGTAAAAACTAATCTACAGTGAATGCCTGTCCTGGCTTGTTTCCAAAGGAGTGTGTCTGGGTGACTTGCTGTGTGCTGGAAATGGTTTGGGAAAGATTAGCTGGTGAACAGATGAATCCAGCTGATATTTCTGTTGTCAGCAGGAGCACTGTCTGGGGTCAGGATTCATGGAGAAGGATGTGGGGTGACAGTGAGACTTCTTATTATGTTTATATTGTCCAAGACATGAAATACCTTCTATTAGTTGTCTCTCTGGGATAGTAACATATCTGAAGATTAACACAAGAGATCTGACCAAAACCCACTGACCCAGCAAGGCCTGGAGATGTATTTTCATCCCTCTTTGGGCCATGGAGAAAATGTCTGGGAGAAGCTAAGATCTGCATTCCTCAGTGCAGTGCCTGGGGAGGTCAGGGTGTGTTCTGTCCTCATGTGATTGTGAGTGAAAACCACTGGGCTCTCCCAGTGTCACTCTTTCTCCAGGGACAGTAGCAGTAAGGCCCCAGGAAGGTCTACATCTTGCTCATCTGCTTTTGGTTTGGGAGGAAGTGTCTGGGGATGATCTGTGGGACACTTGTTTACCTTTCAGACTCCAAGGGATGGAGAGGTCCATAGAGGAGGATTCCAGCTCCTAGTGAAAAAGTCCCCAGCTAAGAAACATAAGGATATTGAGGAGTGGAGAAGGGTCTCCAGGGGCAGTTTTCACCTTGGGAAACAGAGGTTGTAGATTGAGTGTGAAAATGACAGGAGTCAGGTAGGGGTGTGCAAGAGCAAGTAGGCATGGAAGTGCATAGAGAGCACGTGATGAGAAGCAGGCATTCCTGGAGGAAGGAGAATGGAGAAGGGACTAAATGCAAGCAGCCCCAACCTTGTGACTCAGATTTCAGTAGAGATGATGTGGATAATTAATGTAAAGATGTTGACAGTTAGCTACAAGGAGTTCTGCTCTCCTGGAAGTCAGGAAGCAGAAAGGCTGCTGGACTTGTTTTGCAGAAAGCCTTTGTTTGTGCAGTGAACAGCAAGCAGGGGTAAACATGAGGTCACCAAATGTAGGATTCAGTGGCTGATTCTGACTGCAATTGCACATTAGCAATATTAATGAGAAGCCTGAGAAATGAGCTTGCAATGCATGTAGCTCTAGCCATAGGAAAGTGCCCTCCACAGCAGTGCTACAGGAACTTGGCCATTTATCTTCTGGAACCATTGGTGCAGATGTAAATCAAGTTTCTACAGACTGATTAGCCTGTGGAGAGTTCCTGGCCAGATCATCTCCTAGCACAGTGCTTCTGGGAGGGGAAGACTCCTCAGATTTTCCTGTGGTGGAGCTGACTTTCTTCCTTGTTTTTTGTGGTTGCTGCCAGATGCTTGTTTTATTGCAATGGCTTAGTTTTTGCAGCACTCATTTTGTTATTCAGTTTCCTTTACTAGAACCCTGTCTGTTCTGAGAGTTTGGACCAGTTGACCTCCAGAGGCTGTTCCTAACCTAAATAATTCTGTGGTCCTATGAGCAGTATGGACCAGGATCCTCTGTTTAACATAACTTATCTGCTGTAGAATCTCTTCTGCCAACTGAAGCTTTCCAAGCCACAGCACAGTGAATATTAATAGGCTGCTTATTTAATGCAATCAATCAGTGGAAGCTACAGGTAGCCTGAGGCTGAGAGAAGTATTCATGTCCTCACACTTCTGACTAGACATCTGCTCCTAGGGATGACACAGGGGAAGACAACCTGTGCCATGGCTCTTAGGTCCTCAGGTTGCATGCAGGGCTGAATACATAACAGACAGTGCATGTTGCTCGAATGAGTGTAAGGCTAATGACCCTCTGGATCTGGGTATGGCTAGAGAATAGCAAATGCAATGCCTAGAGTTAAGAAAGGAAAAAAAAAATTATTTGGTCTGATATTGGGTCTTCAGACTTAGAATCATAGAATTGTCAGAGTTGGAAGGGAGCCTAAAGATCATCTAGTTCCAACCCCCCCTGCCTGGCAGGGACACTTCCCACTAGATCAGGATGCCCAGAGCCCCATCCAGCCTGGCCTTGAAAGCTTCCAGGGATGAGGCTTCCACAAGAAGACTTGAAAGTATTTGTTCAAGGAAGAAAAAATAGAGTTGTGTAGTTTAATGGAGAACAGGCAATGCAACATGGCTTTGTAGGCTAATTTTTCACTGTCTGATTGGCTTCTCTGTCTCTGTACAAGTGAAGGTGATAACATTTTGGAGAGAAGGCTTATTTAGGCCAAGGAGCCAGGCAGGCACAGTGCAAATCAGCATGAATTGTCCAAGAAGAACAATGGCTAATTCTTTTAACTGTCAGAATAATGGGGCTGGGTAATTGCCTTTCTGTCTGAATACCAGGCAGCAAAGACCTAAAGTCTAAGGACAGAGCATGTCTGTAACAGGACACATTTCTGGCAAGTGCAGGGATGCTTGTGTAGATGTGATTGCTTGGGGGCATGGTTTAGTGGTGAGCATGGTAGTGCTGGGTGGATGGTTGGACTCAGTCTCAGGTCTTTTCCAACTGTAATGATTCTATGCTAAAAAAAACCCCCACAAGTCTGCTTTTAGGCTTGTGCATTTGGGATCCTGCTGTCTGACTGCTGTGCTGCTGTGTCACTCTCCAAGGAGAAGGGCTCTTTCTGCAGGTGTGGGAGTTCAGCCCTCACCCTCCTGTTTGTTAGCATTGGGTGACTATAGAAAAAATAGATTGGACCCAGAAAAGCTCTTCAGAGTTGTGGGTGGGATGGCAGGCTGTGCTCCTCTCCTCAGCAAACCTAGGAAGGAAAGCTAAGGGCTGTAGAAGGATGAAAGGACTCAGTAACACAGAATACAGACAACAGCAAATGCTCAGGTGAATGAGCTGGTCTGTCATCTCAGTCACCAGAGGTTGGGAGAGATGGAGGTCACAGACCTTTACCTGTTTCACTGGTGGGTTGGTGATTTAGGGGCATATTGCATGCTCTTCTGCCCTGGCCCCCAGGCATCTAGACTGGAGACCTGCTTGGGTGCACTGCAACTGCTGACCTCTGGGCCCTGGTTTTCTTCCCACATAACACAGGACACAGGTGGCCAGAGAGTGGTTTGCTGCATGCCCAGGTCTCAACCCAGTGTGTGTTCAGGTTATGAGTGGTGACTGATCTGGTGTGCAAAGCATTTATAAATAAATGAGAACAGGCAGAGTTTTCTAACAAGTAATGTCATTTAATGAATGAGATATTCTATAAAAGAGAAACTACCCAGATGCTGGTTGGTTGGTTGGTCTGTTTGGGGCTGGGAGAAGGCCCTTGCTTGGACAAGGCCAACTCTGGATGCTTTTGTCAGCATTGGTAGTTGCTGGACACAAGGAAACATCCACATACTGAGAGAGACACTAAGGGGACAACTTTTGTTTCTAAAATGTGGGAAGTATGCAGGATGCCTTCCCACCCTGTCCCATTGGGCAAGTGGCATGAAGGGCTCAGAGCTCACCAAGATCTTCACAGATGATTCATACCTAGAAGGGATGAACTCAACCAACAGGTACCTACCACACTTCAGTCCTCCAAAATCACTGGAGACTTCCCACCGTGCAGAACACCCTGGGGGCTCTGCTGGTGGGGCACTTCTTTCTGGATGCTTTTCTGCACCTGTTGTGTCTCTTCCCTCAAGGTCTGGCTGCTGATTCCAGGGAATATGCTCTTCAGAATGTCACAGTACACCATGTACAGCTCTGGGTCTAGTTTGGGCTTGGGCAGAGGTCGGGAGTTGCTGGCCTGCTCAGCCGCGGAGTGCTGGAGCAAGCAGACGTCGCTGAAGAGCGCGGTTAGGATCTTGTGTGCAGCCCTGTAAGGGTCATCTCCAGGCTGCACCATTGCCTTCAGCTCTGTCAGGGTGTAGCCATTGTAACGTTTGCTGTCTTCAGCCAGGGGCTGCACAGTCTCACCAATGTGTCTCACTTTCCACTTCAGGCATTTCAGTTCTCCTTTCACATCCTCTAGTTCTTTCTCCATGGCCTGGAATTCCTCTGCCGTTACGAATCTCCTGCCAAGGAAAGAAGTGGCAGAGACAGCGTGGAGTTCAGGGGCTCTGAGGAGTGAGATCAGCCCAGGTCAGGGTTTGGGATGGGTGATGATACCAGTCATGTCACTGAGTATCATCCCCAGCTCTTAGCTCTCAGGCTTCAGAGGAAGAGCAGAGTGTTTCTCTGCTGTATTAGGCAGAGATGTTCTTTCTCATTTGGGAGGAAGGGAGGCATCTTTAAACTGCCCAGCTGGAGGAGCTGAGGTTGACTACCTGGCCCAGGGGTGCTGTGTAATCAGGTCTGGAGAGCTAAATGCATCTATGGAAAATAGGATGTTTTGCTTCCTGGATGACAGGGATTAGTGGGAGGACAGAGTGGTTACTGGAAACCAAACACTGGGAATATCTAAATTGTAAAAGATATTTACACTTTTTAATGAGGAACTCTTAATGACCCCATACCAAGTGGTGTCATTTGAGGACTTAAACAGGTGTATGGTCTGGATACATACCTTTCATAATCAGGATCTTCCAGATCTGATTCCAAACTTTTTCCTGTATTCTCTAATCCAATTGTAGAATAGCCAGGAGGCTGGGAACTGTCTTCAGGAATCATTGCTGGAGGCCTTGTGCTTTTCCTGGTTAGGGGCAGTGTGTGATTTGATGCTGAAGCTTGTACTTTCTGTGCTGTGTGAGGACAAAAGGGATAGAAAGAAGTTGCATTGATCCCTGGACTGACTGGAGAGGAGTCAGAGTATTGCTGTGGCTTGGCTGAGCTGAGTGTTGGACTGAGCCTGAGGCTGGCTGGGCAAGATGCTGGAAGAGTCCTTGCTCCAAGTGGGCTGGAACACAATATTGCTAAATTTTTCTCTCTTTGCTCAAATGATTGAGGGTGGTTTGGTGATTCTCCTGGGGCCAATCTAGTGATGGAGGCAATGTCCAGCAGGGTTTGATCCTGAACCATGGAGATCTGGCTGGTGGGTTCTGATGAAAGTGAAGAGCTGCTTGATGTGTCGCTGGAGGAGCTTGATGGAGCAAATGAGGGGATTTTCTGAGCCTTATGGTCACTCCTGTTCCTCTGGGTGCTAGAGACACTTAGAGCTGGGTGTTGTGAAGCCCTGAAGAAAGACAAACACATGCTTTTTCCTCTGGACAGGGCTAAGGGCTTTTAAGACAATTGTAGGCCTATTTTGGGACAATTTTAAGCCAGTTTCCCATAACTGTTTCCCCATAGGCTGGTTGATTCCTCATGTTGGTGTAAAACCCTCTGCTTCTCGTGACCAAGAACAAAGTGTTTGAGAATAAGGCACATCAGTTCCTCCCTGGTGTCAGCTGAGCATTCACCAGCTACCATCAGTGTGATAGTCACTGGCACATCAGTGTTCTCCTTCCCAAAAGTCATACAGCTCTGGAAGAACCAAGGACTTGGTGCTGGGGAAGGGCAGAAAGGGAAGAGAGCTCCTGGAATGTTAACCCTGACAGATTTCAGTAGGAATGCAAAAGAATAAAACTTGGCTTGCAGGTTGATCATCCCTGCAAAGGGTGAAGACCTGCCTTCTCCTTGGACCCACGTGCTTCAGTCTCTGGTAGCTCTGCACAGTGAACCAACAGGCAAGGTAAGAACAGAAGGGCAGTGCAGAATGACATCATTGTTCTCCTGGTGGCATTGTAGAACATCCCTTCTCTACATCTCAATGTGGTAAGGACTTTTCTTTCCCCTCCCAAGCTGTAGAGTGGCCACAGGGCAGAGCTGCTATCTAAGGTGGCTGGAGATACCAGACCCCCTCAATATTGCTTCCTGTACTTCTCTCCTGGCTGCTGGCAGGCAGGAGAGATCCCAATGGTTTTTTGTTTGCCCTCTGTCTAAATTTTACTTAGTATGGCAAGATGTACCTCTGTAGACTGGAATTGTCCTGTTGGGTCACAACTGCAGCTAGAAATACCTTGATGGGGAACAGAAATACAGCCAGTGTGCAGATCAAGAGTCAAGATTTCTAACAGCCAAAGGACATGACAAACTTTTGTAGCAGTACCAGTGACCAACTGAGTCTTCTCTAGCAAGACCAGTGACCAGTTGACTCTTCCCTACCAGTACTAGTGACCACCTGGGTCTTCTTGTTCATCTAATATATTCATATTCCTGATGTGGTGGGAGACAGCAGAAAACCCAGGTCTGGACTGCTTGTACAAGATCTAGTGCCTCAAGTCCTGTCCTGTCAGTACTGGTGTCTTGAATTAGCTACACATTCAGTTCTCCACCTCCCTGCACCCTTCTCAGTGTTGGATGCAATTTAGACACCAAATTTTTAAGGTCCTGAGGAGCATGTGTCACACCTACTGGCTTGAGAGTTGGGGTTGAGCACAGGAGGAAGCTGGTTGGTCATTTCTCACCAGAGAGACTCCAACCTGGTAAACTTGTGAGGATCTAGAGCCAGAGCTGCTGGTGGAAGGAGTGCAGGCAGAGGGGGAGAGGTGTCTGTGGGTGTGTGGGGCTGAGGAGTGGAACAAGGTGATCCTCTGGCACAAGGAACACAAAATTCCTGATTATTGAACTCAGAGCTGGATCTCAGGCATTCTTTAGTCTTCACTACAAACCTCACATCCAGGGAACAGTTTCTGCTGTAGTAAAGTGCAGGAAACTAACAACAGCAAAACCCAATTTAAGGCAACTAAAATGAAACTGAGATGTAACTTTCTTGTTTAAAGTACAGGTATTTATCCTCCAGTATCTTACTACCTGCCCATCAAGTGTGCAACACTCCCCACCTACCTTCTGGGGGGGGAGAATCCAATATGCATAGGAGCTAAAAGGCTATCTGGGGTCACAGACAGTCTGAGATACTGCTTTGCTCATCTTTAGCACTGGCAGACAGGGTTGGCTTTTCTGTGGTGAGGTTTGGTGTGTGCTGTGTGGATTTTGTTGTTGTGTTGAGGGATTTTTGTTTGCTTTTTGTTCTTTGTTTTTAATAAATCTAGGATTAGCTGTAGGAGATGGAACTGTTATTGAAAGATGCAATTTAAGAGTAACAGAAAGCACATTTCATAACTAATCTGACTGAAATTTCTGTAAGGAACATTTCCAGTCCACCTGGGCACTAGAGGAAACAAAAGGATTATAAAGGATCACTTCATTTTCCTTTCCTTTCCCCCCCTGCCCCTTTAATTTTCTCTGGCTGCAGTGTTAAAGATGAGACTGAATTTACTTTTATCATCAGCTTTATCTCCAAAGCAGAGTTCCTGGGTGCTAGAGAAGCAGTTTGAAACTTGTTAAAGCAAAATGGCAGTCTGGATTTTAGCAGAGGTAAATGAGGACAGAGCTTTGGAGTTTCCTAGTGGCCAAGGGTTTACCTGAAAACAGGAATGAGATTCCCACTCTTTTGGCTACAGCAAGGCTGGATCTTAGATCTGTAACCATGGTGCTTTATCAGAGGGATTTTTTTTCCCCCCTCCTGTTTTTCTGCTGTGAATCACTATGAACTGAATAAATTACAGGCAGAATTGCAAGACCTGGAGTTGAAATCAATGCTGACATGAAATAGGAAGGTGATTGCAGCTGTCAGGTACCTCCACAAGGAGAAACCTTGACACAACTTTGAGCGACACTTCAAATGCATCAAGCCCTTGTTGTCTGCCTTCTCCCAGCCCTGTGCTGCTCAGCATATAAAGCATGTTCCCTGTTGTCAGAGTGACCTTGTCTGCCGTCTGTGCCTTGCCCTTTCCAGCTGAGCTTCTGCAATGAGGCTTTTTCTAGCCCTGAATCTGGAGGCATTTGCAAGTTGCCTGCAAACCCAGCGCCGCTTCCCCTCTGCGGCGCTGGCGACCGAGAGGCAAGCAGTCGACATCCCTTTATGTTTGTGCATCATTTCCAGCACCTTTCAAATCCAGAGTTCTGATGAGGATCTTGGGGTGAATAGGACAAAAAGTGGCAGTGAAGCACTGAGGGGCTGGGAGCATAAATCTTGCTGCAGGCAGGCAGAGGTTGGGAGGGTGGTAGAGCAGCTGTGGGATGGGCTGAGGGGAAGTGCCTGTAGGGTAATGATATGGAATAAAATGCTTGGGTTGGTTCTTTTTTCAAGGCTTCCTCTTTGGCAGGTGACCCTCCTTAAAATGCCCACACTGCCAAAACAGCGACTATAATATTCTTTTTTTTAAATGCTGAATTAATTTTGAATGGGTTTTCAGTTCTCTATTAGCAGTGCTGGTGTCCTGGACCCTGTGGCTTTATCTGCCTCAAATAACAACCGAGGTTGCTGTTTCCTGTTCAGCTCTTGGCTCTTCTGAGCTACCAGTCTCCTCTTTGGCTTTGCAGCCATAGCCATCCCTCCCTGTCCTTTATAATGTGTCTTTTGCCTCCTGTTCTGCAGCTATCAGCTGTACCTGTCCCACCTGCCCTGTGGGTCCCAGGCACTTTGATCTAAGCACCAGGCTCACCATGGTAATGACTAGTGGTGGGAGAAAACTGGAGGATAACTGGCACAGACATAGATGCCTGAAATCAGGTACAACTGCTTTCTGAAGGCTAGTAACTGAGTATTTCTTGGTAATAAAACCTGCAACCACAACAATAATTCTGATGTGAAACCTTTTTTTGGGCAGTGACTCTGCCCAACTGTGGTGCATTGATATCTCCCAGCCCTGCACATCTGGCAGAAAAGGTTGAGATCTCCAAGGTTAAAACTGACAGCAGCTAGACCACTGAGAGTGTTTAGAGCTTTGCAATGGAGATGCTAATTTTGGTATCAACAAAAGATGGCTGGGATATTGGATGTACAGGACCAGTGCCATATGTTTGCACAGGAAGGCAGCTTGGTGGGAGCAGAGGATGCCAATTTATAGCTAGAGCTCCCTGATGGTGCTCTTAGCCCAGCTCAGGCAGGTTTAAACCCTGTTAAAGGAGAAATGATAGTTTAGTGATGGACACTGAATGGTTTAATACAGAATTATCAAGAGTGAATATTGCATTGCTCTGATTGAGACCCCTCTGGGATCAAGCTTCTGGTGAACCTTAGAATTTCAGGCCAAAAAGGACAATTCAGTCTCACCAACAGAAGAACCTGAGATCCTGCCCTGGTTGCTGGTCTGGCACAAGGCCATCTGTGCTACCTGTGCTTTCTTAGTGCTCCTGGGCTGCTCACAAACATTTAGCATTCTCTCTTCTAAAATCACCTGGCCAGTTGGTGGTGGTCTTCTATGATTCTTTAGTTTTGTTCTTGTATTTAAAGTTTTTCCTGCTTTGCTCTACAGCAGCACTCCCAAAAGGTCCTTGCCTCTCAACAAGGACCAGATGCCCTGCTTTGTTTTTGTGGAAGGAGAGAAAAAAATATGCTGTTTTATGTGCTCTTTGGTTCAGATTGGAACAGCCTCAGGGCATTACTGAGAAGGCCTTCAGGGAGTGGAATGCTGGTTGAAGTGAGCAGCAGGAGTAACTCCTGGTGATATGCCCTTGTGCCCTGCTGGTGCAGGACCACCTCTGTGTGAAGAGATCCGAAAGAGCTCAAAATGATCTGCCAGCATTGACTCTGCAGTGGAATGCAGGTGGGGAGTTAACCAAGCAGTGGTGAGGACCTAGATCATGTGCTCTCTTCCTTCATCCAAGCAGGCCCCTGGACAGCCAAAGGACCAGTGTAACCTTTATGGCCTCTCTGACTTGTAAAGCAGTTCTCATGTCCTTCTCTTGCCATTAACAGTTCTCTCTTGGCCACGAGCCCTTGACATGGGAAATGTGGCAGAGTGGGAGTGTATGAAGCTAGAAACAATGTTAAGGAGAATCAGGTCCCAGCTATTTATGGCTGGCTTGATGGGGCTTGTTCCAGGAGCCTTTCATCTGAAGGTTGTGATGCTTTGTACCATCCTGAGCAGCAGTAGCTAACAGGTTTTTTCCTCCCTAATAAGCATGAATAATGAAGATTCTGATGCTTAAGCTGGATTCACAAATAAACTGTGAACTGAGAGCAGAACTTCACTCATGTCACTTTATTAATATTGATCTGATTTCATTACAGTAGGTAACTGATGTGAAGCTGAAAGTGATGTAGTATTGAAGAATGGTCACTGTTCTTTAACCTGATACCAGCCTTCTCCTTGCAGTCTGCTCCTACAGCGCTGTCAGCACACCTATGGAGGTAAGCTATGTGTCCTTGACATGGAAGCACTGGGGCAGGGCTGGGCACAGGACCACTAGAGCCTTGTGTCTCTTCCTTGGCACAACTAATGTCAAGAATTGCAAGGAAGACTTTTGGACAGTCTTCATAATGAAATGAGCACACATGAGCACCAGCTGGGAGCTTGGCAGGTAGGGCATTTTCTTGGGAAACATGGCCCAGATCAATTCTGTGCTAATAGACACATTCAGACCTGGGAAAATGAGGGATGTGGGTCTGCCTGGGGAAAGGTCCAGAACTGACAAGACATGTTCAAGGAGCAGGAGTTGCCCAGTGAGCTGATGACAACCCGAGCTGTAGAGCAGTGCTAGCACTATCTTGCCTGTGGGGAGACCACCTGCAGTGACATGGGACTTGGAGAGCTGTTCCAGCAGTTCCAAGGGAGGGATCAGGAACCCTCAGTTATTAGGGTTATGGACATCAAGCTTCCATGAGTTTGTGGCTGAGATATGCATCTCAGTAAGGCAGAGGCAGGAAAATGCAATGAAGGTTCCAGATTTTAATAGCGAGGAGCCAGCAAGTCACTGTCCCAAGTCTCCCTCCTGCTGAGTGAAGAATCACTTGGGTTCTTTTTAAGGAAATAGATGCATGAAACTGCACACATCTTTCCTGGGGAGTAAAGGAAAAGCAGAGTACTCAGAGCAGGGCAGGAGCCATACTCCAGTATTGCTCTGTCCATTGAATCTCTGAGTCCCATAGCTTAAAGTCAGAAGTTTTGCAAATGTTGGATAAAAGCAGAGCAATTTTCTGAGGGAGAGCAAGAAATGGCATTAATTATACCAACATTATTGTCTACCAGAGCTGCTTTCAGTCATGTTTTATATTCAATAGCATGCATCATCGTGAGCTGGTGATAAATATAGATGAGAAAAGATAGTGATAATGAAAGTTATACAGGTGAAAATTAGAGAGTATTTTTAAACTCCTATGAAGTCACAGCTTCTTGAAAGAGCACAAAATTACAGGATATGTGCACATCCTAAGTGGAGTCCTGGAGAATTTTGTACTGTTGGTGTGCTATTGGATTTGGGCAGGGCTGTCTGGGGAAGTTACCAACCTCTGTTTCCATAGCTTTCTACTCCAGACCTTTTCCCTAACCCCCAGGAGCCAGTGTGGGCATGGTACAAGCCATTGTGTATTGGATCCACAGTCACTTACTATTTGGGGAGCAGCTATGGAGGCACTGTAACCTCAGGTCCCCAGCCTCAGCCCTCTCCTCCTCAGTCCTGGAAAAGAGAATATACAAGTAGCACCTTTAACAGAAACAAAGGCTGCTCCCAAAGGTACATCATGGAAGGGTCAGAAGCAATAAGAGTACAACATACCTGGGCTCCTCCATCTATAGCCAGCCAGGCCCACTATGGAGAGTGTAATGGTCTCAGGAAGGACTTGGTTCCATTGGCTTTGCCCCTCCTGGGGGGAAAGCTCATGTAAAGAGGCCATGGGGATAGAAATGAGGGGCTCAGGGTTGCTCTCTCCCACTCTTTCACTCTTCAGGATGAATCTAAGCCTCGGGGGCTAACAGCATTGTACAGAAGGGGTGTGGTGGCAGTGGGAGTGTTGCTAGTGCTACACCATTTAAATGCCAGTCCATGTCATTTTCCAGAAGGAACTGCTCTGCAGATAAACCTTCCTGTGTTGCAGAATAAAGGACAGAATGAATCCAAGGCAGCAGGTTACACTCCTCCCTGTGTGCCAATGAAAGGTTGGGAATTCTTACTGGTGTCCCTATGGGGAGGTGCCCACCCTGGGAACGGGAGGTGGCACAGCAGGTCAGGAGCTTAAAACCTGTTCAGATGTCTAGGAGACCAAGGGAAAAACAGAGCAAAAGGTTGACATGTCTTTGGGAAGCATTGGTATGATCTGCACATCTTAGATGAGAACAATGGAGTTAGAGAAAGCAAGTTGTGAGGAAGAGAAATGTACAGAAAAGGGGAAAACAGCATATGCAAATGATGAGTGGGAAAGTTCTGATTCTCTTTGTGTTGGGAATAGTCCTGATTTATGATTGCTGCAATAGCTTTGGTCCTGCCAACTGTTTCAAACTGCTCCTAGCACTTCAAAACTACATCTTCTATGCCTGCAGAGACTTTTTGTCTGCACTGGTTTCAAGAGCAGTTTGAACTCAATTCACTCTAGAATTCCACCAGTAGCATCTGCCTGAGGTTGAGTCGGTTTTGCAGATCAGGGAAGGGCTCAGTCAGCAAGAAAAATGTTGTGAAATCAGCTGCAGTGCCACAGTGGCTGTTGATGGACAGCTGGAAGCTGGCAAACATTGTGCTATGGATGAGTGAGCTGTGGAAGGCTGAGTCTTCCACATTTACTTGCTAAATTTGTACATGGGTTGAACAGCACCTGGTGAGTGAGAATTGGCTTCCCAGGGAGCAAGAGGCTGGATGTCAGGCTGCAGACAGGGCTGTGCTGACTACAGGCTCCCATCTCCCACTGGTGCCCAGGATGGGCTGTCTTCTCTACCCTATCTAGAGTAGCTCCAGTTCCAACAGGACTCAACATCCCTGGCCTCCTGCAGCCTGGCCAGGAGAGGATCCATTTCCAAAAGCTGCTACTCCTCCTTTTGTTAAGAGGGCAATGAGAAGTTCAAGTTTTCTCATATCACTTCACTAACTTTTATTCTGTGCCCAAGGCAGTGACTGGCTCTCCATGAGGAGCTCACCTAGACTTGATTTCCACCCTTTCAGGTCCCTGTCCAGGACTCCATGCTTCAATCCTCACATAGTCTCACCCCAAGCCTCTGCTTTTCCTTGCCCCAGATCTATCTTTCTGTGGCTACAACCATCCTTGTTCCAGCAGCTGTGGCCCAGGGTCTCCATCTGCCCCAAGAAGAGTTTCAGCCTTTCCCCAACATAGCAAAGCAGAAGAGAGGAAAGTTTTCATGCTTTACCTGAAAGCAGAGTCCACCAGAGTTGTGGGAGCTGGGAAAGGTGGTGGGGAATGGCTGTAAGGGGATTTTTTTTAATGCTTAAAACAGAAAGAAAAGCAAGAAACTGGGGCCAAACTTGGGCAAGACATTGAATGTGAATAACCTAGCTGCACTGTCCCTTCCCTGAATGGTTGTGACAATGTGTGGCCAGTTGGTCTAAATGAGTGCAATTCTTGTGAATGTGTCCTAATTATTACCCAGCCATATGGGCAGAGCTGCTGAAACTGCAACATCCACTGCTGATTCCCATCTTGGCTTCCTCTCACTGCCTTTTTAGAACCTCCCAAACTAGGTGGCTGCACATTTATTAGATGTTACACTAAGGAAGCTGGAGATTTGATGGTCTGGGTGCACTGAAGTTAGTGCTGCACTGGAAGGGTTACCCCAGCCCCTGCTGTAGGTGAGTGATGGGCAGTATGCCTGCTCTCACAGGGTGCAGGTTAGGGAGGAAAGTGAGGGATGTTGTGGTGTGACCCCACTGTGAAACAGCCACCTCTCTGGGGCAACAGGCAGTGACCAAGGGACAGCAGTCCTGGAAGCATGGTCTACCTTCTGCAGGGCACTACTGAAGCCAAAGAGCTGGGCAGTGGCAGAGGAGAGTGTCCTGGCACGTTGGCACTGATCACTGCCACATGTAGCTTGTCAGACTGTGTAGGACAGCACAAGGAATCTCTGTCCTGCTGGCTTGTCTAGAAGGATCCCCAGAAGAAAGAGGGCAGAGAGGTGTGTGGAGTGTTCTGCTAGCTGGGGTGAGCTGTAGACAAGGCACCATGCTCAGGATCATATGGGGCAAGAGTGCTCATATGAAACAGAGCAGAAAGAGAGTTGGAGAAGGAAGGAAGAGACACCTCTGCTGAACTGGCACCTAATAAACTAAACAACTGAGAGAGATGAGCAAAAGTTATAGACAAATAGCCAACAGGAAAACCAAAGAAAAAGGGAAGACAACCAACAACAGGACAAAGACTGACAGCTGACATGTTGCAGGTAACTCTACTGATCATTTTATAGAACACTTAATACAGGAATAACACCTCCAAGCTTGCACCATTGACCTGTTTCTCTTAGGGTTAACTCTGAGGGCTGTCATATCCTTTCTCTCTGAAGAGCTATAATGGCCCCTGATTTTATGGTGGGAACTGCAGAGTCTGTGTTCTCTGGACTTTTGAAAGTGTTCCAGGCCTGGGAAGGAAATCTTTGTTGAACACAACACTGTGGATCTTGGATTTTTCAGCAGCTGTTCAAATGTTTTCCTAGTGATAGATACAGATCTTTAGCTGTTGAGAGACAAAGCCTGTGTCTTTGGAGTTGCAGGTAGTCAGAGGATTTGACTGTCTCTGCTTGCAACTTGGTTGTGCTTATATGAAAGGGGAGAGATGTAGATCAGCTGGAAGGAAGGAATTCTTTACTGTCAGGGTAGTGAGGCACAGGTTGGCCAGACAAGTTGTAGATGCTCTCCCCCTGGTAGTGATCAAGGTCATGTTGTCTGGGGCTTTGAGCAACCTGCTGTAGTTGGAGATGTCCCTGCCCATGGCAAGGGGGTTGGACTTAGATGATATTTAAGGTCCTTTCCAACCCAATTCTGTGATTGGCCTTAGGCAGGACAACTGTATGTGCTGTTTATGGTGTGGAGCAGCATTTGGGGTGCACACACATATTCATGGGATTTGAAAAGTCTTTCCTATCTTCTTACCCAGCTGAGGCAGTCTTTGGGATGCAGCAACAATGCAGGCTGTATGAGGCTGCTGTTCTAGGGGAGGGGGTGAGGTGAGCTGATGGAAAAGAAGAGGGTCAGGACAGCAAGCCACACATTGATGTGGTTCATCCCTGGGTGGTGAATGTGGTGCACACTTGTTGAATTGGGAGGCCTTAGGGGAACATTCCAGCTCTTTCATCTAACAGAGCTCTAGTAAATCTGTTGTTATATGCAGTTAAAATGAAGTGCAATACAATGATATTATGTTGGACAAAGTACTTGCAAGATTAGCAGTATTTCACTGCCAGGATTTTCCATAAAGCAGATTTAGTCTCTGGGAGCAGAGCCCTGTAGAAGAATATTCCAACAACACAAAACTTTTATCAGGCAGAATGAAGCTCTCAAGCTTTTGCTCCCTGTCTCCCAGGAGATAAACCTCAGCTGCTGGGAATAATGATAAAGCTTTAACTTTCCCTAGAAATGTGTTTCTCTCTGAAAAGTGCCTGTTGCACAAAGCCCAGCCAAGGCAGAGGCCAGGTGTGTGTGTGCTGGCCGTGTACTGAGGCACAGGCACATGCAGAGAGGAGCAGGGTCAGGGGAGGTGTGAAGGAACTAAAAGGAAGAAAGGCTGGAGGCTTTCCTTTATGAGATATGAAAAGGAGGATGGAGATGGAAGAGTAGGAGGGAATGTGAAGTGTCCCTGGGTAGATGCAGAGGGAAGGAAAGAGAATTGGGTTTTTTTTTTTCTTTGTGCAAAGGAAGATTAGAGCCAGGGGAAGCTGTGTGCTTGCTGGGACTGCTGGCACCCAGCACACTGAGCAGCACTGGCTTGCTGATTGATGATCCCTGGCTCCCTGTGGTCTCAGAGTAGGGAAGCTGATCATGAATATGCTAACTTAAATTAAAAATAAAAAAGAAGTAGCTGTAATGCTGCACAGATTTAAATCCCTGGAATGATCCCATGGTAACACTGTCTCTGAGCTGCTTATGAGGTACTCAGATACAATAATTAAAATAATGGGATATAAAAAAAGAAAGTCATCATCATGAAGTTTGGGAACACCACATGCTTGAGCTGTGCTTGCCAAGTGTGTGGAGAGGGTCTTGGAGGATGTGACCAACAAGTCAATTGTTCACACAAATTGAAAAGGAGCAAGGAAGCTGGAAGGGGAGAACAAAAGGTACAGTCCAGTCACAAAGCAAGTGGTAGGGACAGAGCTTTGCCTGCCTAGTGGTCAGGGTGACTCTAACCAGTACAGAGAGCAGCCACAGGCTGCTCTGTGTGCATGTTGCCCTGCATGGAGCTCATTCAGATACCAAAGAAGAGTTAAAAACCACAGTGGTTTGTGTTGGCCAAGGTGGGACTTGTCACCTGCCATGGGCAGTGCGTTCAATACCCTGCTGGGTGAAGTGGGTAAGTTCAAACCTTCCTTCCAGGAGACCAAAAAAAGCCTTGACCTTGCGGCTGTCTTGTCATTCCCTGGGGCCCTTCCCCCGTGTTGGTGTGAAGGTCTCTCAGGTTAAACTAGTCCAAGGTGGATTTGATTGTCAAGTGTTTGATTTGTAAGTGGAAAGGGAGGGGGGAGGCTGTGTAATGTGGAATCAAAATCCATCCACACAGTGCCTGTGTGAGCTCTCTCTCTGGCAGGTTACTGTCCTCTGCCAACAGTGGGTTTGCTCTTTACTCTTCCAGAAATGGCAGTAACTTTATCAAGTTTCTTTAGCATTTCCCAATGGAACTCAACATGTTCTCTTGCTAGCAGTTCTGCAGTTCTCCCTTCAGTAACCTGACTGTTTTCCCTCACAGACTGTTGATGTCTCCTGAGGCACATGCTGACCTCTTTCTCTTCACTCTATTTGGGTTTTTTTCCCCCTCACACACAATTTTTTAAAAATTCACCCTCCCTAAAGGCAAAATTAGGAAAATCATGGTTGTTTCAATCATTTCTCTCCTTCTTCCAGACTCTCTGAAAGGCAGAGTGAAAACGTGGAAGCTGGCAGAGAAATAACTGCAACAGAGAACATCAGTTAAAGTTGGATAACCAAAGCAAAGTAAAAGCATGGAAGTTCTCTAGCTCTTCCTGCTCAGGAGAGCTCCTCACTTTGCTACTGAAATCTTCTGTCTCCTCAGAGCTTCCCACCACTGAGAAACTGTCACACTGTTGAGAAGAACAAGAATGACTCCTCCTTATGGTTTCTGCCCCCAGAATGTCTTTACAATACTTCCAACAACAGGCTTTCAGTGAGGATCCTCTGTACTTATCAGCTCCTCATTCTGCAAAGGTACTCCTATGGAGTCCACCACACCTTCCCTGCTTGGGTGAGGTCAATATTTGTGTGCTCTTCACAAAACCACAACCTTCTCATGGAAGCATGAGGACAGCAGGTATCCCTGGGCAGCCACATGGGCCAACAAAGAACATGGGGGCAGCAAAGTGGTCGGTGGACAGTGTGTGGTGATGGGCAGGGTGAAGGAGCATCTCTGGACCTTCAGGGCTCAGAGGGGACTTAGAGCCCATCTGAGATCCTGATAGCAGCGTGGGTGGCACTGGGTGGATGTTTCTGCAGTGCAATAGGGTGTGCGTGCTTTACTTGTGTGGAGGAGCTCAGGGAGGATGGGTTGTTGTGGGGAGGAAGCTAACGTAGGTTGTAGGCATGTGACTGGAAGATGGCAACTCCAAAGTGGCCTAGTGGTGGCTGGAAAATGTCCCAGCAGCCATTAGGATTACTGGGAGGAGCCTCTTGTGCTGAGAGAGGATGGCTGGCCCATTTGTTACATGCCCACAGCTTTAGCTTTCCCAAGAGGGAAAATCAGCTCTGGCAGCAGAGTTTCTCATCATCTCCTCTGATCAGATGCAGAGGGCTGGTCAGCCTTGTGTTTTAAAGGGTCTATAAGGAAAGGCAGGTGCTAGGACACCACAGAGCTTAAGAAAAACCAAACCAAGGAGCATCTTTTGCACTTGTCTTTAGCACACATCTTCTCCAAGTGTCTCAGAGGCTTCACCCCCACATGGGCTGAACTGGGGGAGAGCCTGGATTTTTCTGAGACTCACAGAGTCCGTGACCACCTCCCCTGAAGGAGTGACTGACTGCACTGACCTCTCTCTGAAGTACTTGATGGCTTCCTGGTCTAGGAAGTTCTGCTCTTCTCGAAAGCCCTGCTCAAAGATTTTGCGCTTGTGCCTGAACTCAATGACAGTCTTAGTGTAAGAGTTCAAGGTAGTGACGGAGGCAGCCATGCAGCAGGTGAAAGAGCCCCAGGCCAGGCTGTGGAGAGAGAGAGAGAGAAACCAGCAGACAGAGCTGGGTTAAGACAGCAGTTCATGTTCCATTTCTGATGCCAAGAGACACACGTACGCAGGAGGTGAGTAGGCAGGTCAGGCAGCAGTGGGTCACAACCCCCTTCCTCCTCATGCTTACCTCAGGTGGCCAGCAGCACCTGCTCAGGCACACAGGCAGGCTGCTGGGCTAGGGGCTGGCCACAGCCTTCCTCAGCCCATGGACAACCTGCTCTCATCAGCGCTCGGTGCACGCTGGCAGGAGAGTGGGACACCTCTTGATCTCCCTTTGAAATGCTTCAGAGCCTTGTGGACAATCTCTAGAGTAGTAATGAACCCCCCTGCAAGGAGTAATGCCCCAAAAAGCACTTTTCTTTTGGACCAGTGGAAGTTCTCCAGCACCCATGGGAGACTGGCTGCACAACACTACTGCCGGCATGTTCTGGTTTTTATGCCTTATCACCCTACTGTATTTCCTTCTTTCCTGGATGGTGGCTATTTCTAGCATTCCTGGCTTGCATCTGGTCTCTGAAAGCCTGCTCAGCATAGAAGACAGCATTTCCAATTTGTGGGGCAGTCCAATCTGAGGGCAGTGGCCTAAGTGTGCAGACAGTGCTGGTCAGCTACTGGCAGGTCACCTTCAAGTACCAACCAGGAGCACAAGGAGACAGAGGGGAGAAAAAAATGTCACTACCCCAGTGGCAGGCTGGAACAGCAGCCAGAGTTACCCTGGACTCCTGGCAAGGAGAGCTCACCTGGGAGATGCTCTGCTTGCTGCTCACAGAGTGGGTTTTCCCCTGTGTGACTCTTGCCTTCCCTGCCCCTCCTCCAGCCTTTACCTCACTGATCTCAAGTTCAGATGTGGCTGAGAGGAAACTTATGGCCCAAAGCAGTTTAGAGACTTTTTGAGCATGAAATGAGGCTGCACAAAAGGCACTGTGAATTCCTCCTGTTGTCTGCAGAGCTTATCTGCATTCAGCTTCCCCTTGACTCCACACTGAGCTCATCAGCTCTGGCCACATGTAGTTCACAGTGGCTTCCTAGCTAACTTGAATTAACTTAATCATCTGTGTCAGCTACACACTTTACCTGCTCCTTGCTTTCACCTTTTCTATAAGCAAACTGAACACTGATATAAATTATGCAGAGCAGAAAGAACAGAGCCACAGCAGTTTATCTTATAAATACACATTATCAGCAGAGCCCTCAGCAGGATCTGTTTTCCCATTCTGCCAAGGAACTGCAGACAAGGAAACAGTTTCTCATCACAAATTAGGCAAAACTTGCAAAAGAAGAGAGGTCCACGGGCTGAAAAACCTGGAGACAAAAATGGCTCAAGTCAACAGAAATGGCTCATTTCAATGAGTTCCAAATTCAGTGCAGAGCAAGTCCTGCAGGGACTCCCAGGGTGATGCAAGGGCTGGGGGCAGCCCTTTCCTGGCTGCTTTTGAACCCACTGGGCAGATGCAATCGAAGGAGGAGGAGGTGCAGTGAACCCTGGGGGTGATGAAGTTCCCTTAAGCTTCTCACAGCTGAGTGGAGAAATGGAAAGGGAACTCATGCTCTGTGTGAGAGTCCAGGCACAGGGAAGCCTGGCAAGTGCCTTCCTCCTACATGGGGTGTGTGGAAAAGCTCCAAGAGCTCCAACAGTTTCCAGCTGGGCTCCTCAACAATGTGAGGGAAGAAGCCAGCTGAGCCCACGTGCTTCACTGTGCCTGGCTGGTGCCTGGGGAATGACATACAAAGAAGAATTTCTCCTGGAAAGTTTCTGATCATTTCTAAAGGTTAACTCAGAAATGCTGAAAGGTTCAGTGAAGGAAATACAGAAGGAAGACTCCAGGTCTGGCATTTGGTAGATGATGATAATGAGGCAACTGTGACTGAGATGCTTTAGTTTTTAGGGGCTTTGGGTAAATGTTGTTCAGGTGTAAAGAGTGGTTCATCTACATGTAAAATGACATCTTACCTTAGGTGAACACCTGTTTAAAAGTAATGCCCCTCCGTGCCAGCTGTGCTCCAGAGGTGGTGGGTCTGTATCTTTAGTGCCCCTGGTGACTGAGCTCAGGGCTGTGCTCTCAGGTTCCTCTGGGGCTCAGACAGCTCAGGTTTTTGTTTGTTTTCTTTCTAGAGGGACCAAGCTTGAACATTCAGCGACCCTGAGAGCCACTGAAGCTCTGCCTGAGGAGCCCCCTGGCCCATTCCTGGCTCGTGCCAGAGCACAGACCAATGTCCAGGCTTGGCCAGTGACTTGGGAATAGGGTAAGACAACAGGAACCAAGCAGTGTGTTTCCAGCCTTGGGACACCTGAGCTGGTCACAGGCAGCCCTTCCTCATTTGGAGGAGAGGTATTTTTTATCATTCCCTTTTGACAGAGGGGAAATGGAGTCAGAGGAGAAGATTTTCCCATCAGCACTTGAAAAATGCACAGCAGTTTAGATCTCCACCCAAAACCTTTGGCTCCTGCAGGTGGGGAGGCTGTTCCCTACTTTCCCATGGGGTTTCAGTTCTCTGTGCTCCCCCAGCTTGTCTAGGAGGATGCTGCAGTGGCACTTGTTACAGGATATAAATACTGCTGATGTTTGCACTGCTGGTTCAGGGGTATTTAAAGCTCATCCTTTGGACCCAGGTGGAGCAGAAAGAACTTCCAAAGTGTGCAGTTTCCAAACTCAGGCAGGCCAAGTGGACATTTGTTTTGAACCTTAGAGAAGGTGTTCCAGCCTGGCTGATGCCAGGGGAGCCTGTGGCTCTCTAGTCCATACAACAGTGGTGCTTCAGGGAGGAAGCAGCCCTGGTTTTGTTGTCTTTGACTTTCAGCCCTCCCTTTGTCAGGTCTGCTACCAGTCCCTGGCATGGCATGAGGAACCCCATGGCCTTCCTCAGGCCGCTGAGCACCACTGCAAGCTGAAAATGCTGCTGCTGTGCACATCTTCCCCAGGGGAGCTGTGACTGAGCTGAGGTTTGTATGTTGTCTTGGAGCTGTTGGGGAAGGCAGAGAGATTAGCAGATCTGAGAAGCTGCTTTGTGGCAGCAGTAGCTTGAGCTCAGCTTTAACTAGGGCAAACCAGCAGTCACTGTACAGAGGGAAAGTGAGGTCTTGCATCAGGAATATGTGAAGGCCCAAGGTTGCTCCTACACATTTGCCTGCTTGTGCATATCTCCAGTGTCCTCCACAGTGAGGCCTCACCTTGTGCAAGTCCTGGTCTTTAAACCAAAGCTGCTGTGCCATGGCTCTGGCTGTCTGGGGGAGCTGCAGGCAGGGGCTGCAGCACCTGCACTGGGACTTGAGGGTGGCCAGGGCAGCAGGCAGCACTGGGACCTGCCATGGCAGGCTGGGTGCTGGGCTCCCAACAGCTCATTCCCAGCAGGAATAGGAGGATTGAGACCAGGGGTGGTTCCTAATGTCCTGTGAGACCTACCAGGCTCTGATGCCTGTTCTGAGACATGGACTTCCTTCTCTTGCACAAGGTGAAGGAGAATGATCTAATGAGTGTTTTATCATGCTAGGCATTCAAGCAGGTTCTGAATTTTGAGTATTGCAGTAAATTATGAAATAGATTACTAAGGCAAACTGATAGAGAATGTCTTATTGTTTAAATATATTAAAAGTGATGCAATTATTATGACAGGCTTATAAATATGTGTATAAATATCATAAATGTATGAATGCAGTATTTATAAGTTAATCATCATATGCAATAAATATTCATTATTGATACACAAAATAAGCTGTATTTTATGTACTATGCAATTTACATTTTATAACACATGACTAAAATGTTAGAAAGTCCTCCCCTGAAACCCAGTACTGTGAGGGGAGAAGGAAAGACTAATAATTCCCTGCAGGGCTGTGCATAAGAAGTATCTGTATTTATTTATTGGTGCTAGCAAACGTTGTCTCTGCTGTAAGATGGAATGAAAATAACACATTATATTTAGAACTGAAAGATTTTCCCCAGCCATCCAGAGGCTGATGTCTCTAGAGGGATCTGAATGTTGTTTGCAGGTATTTCTAAAGTCTCCTATTCTTGTTAAGCTTCTTCCAAGTGGGCAAACAATATAGAACAGTTGATGTATCTTGACCAAATTATTCTGATAGGATTTTTTGTAGAAGATAAATGAGGTGGGAAACCAAAAAGACTAAAAACCAATCAGTCTTTCCAATCTCATGTCCATTTTCCCAAGCCTTCTCCCCATGATCCCCAGGGAAGTATCATGGTGCCAGGAGCACTATGCCTTCCCCTGTGGTTGTGTTCAAAGTTGCCCTGGAAGGTTCAACTCAGACATTAATTACAAACCAACAGAAAAGAGAAAAGGCAAAAAAAAAAAAAAGAAGCTAAAAGTCTGTGAAATGCCATGGCAATTATGCACCTAAATTGAACTTTAATGAGGGTGCTCAATCTGTGTCAGTAATTGTGGCTGCTGTTTATTTACCAGAGCTGGGTACCTGCTGATGTGCAGAGCAGCTGCTGCTGCAGTCACTGATAACTGTCCTCTACACCTCAACAATCTTATGGCTCTGCTGGGTTATTTTTTGATGTTCCTAGCATCTAGGCAGCTGGAAATTCCCATGTATGATCCTGGACATTTGAGATGATCTGTACAATCTCCCCACAGACTGATGGAACAACTCAGAAATGAAGAGAGATGAACTGGTGGTGACACTTACCAGAAGGACCATCCATAGTCCCAGGAATGTGGTCGCCAGTCCTCTGGCCCAAGGCTGACTGTCACTTGGAAAACTTGAGTATACATCATGTGTGCCACCATCCCCAAGAGACCTGAGAAGTAGGGATTATAACAGGAGGGTTTGTGCTACTGGTTTTTTGTAACCCTTCAGATAGCTACTGCTGGAAGTGCTTTGAAAGCTCCAAAAAATGTCTTTGTTGTACTTTCAAGCCTCCTGTTCCACTGTGGAGGAGGAAGCTGCATGGGCAGAGGAAAGGTGTGACTGAGAGCTCATTATTTTACATCATACTGAATTCTCAATTAAGAGAAGAGTTAAAGAAAGAAAATGTTGCACAATTAGCATCACCACCAACCTTGCTGCTGCAAAACAGGGCTGTGCCACCCACAAGTTCTCTCACTCAGCCCAACACAGGCCAGGCCCTCAGGTAAGAGAAGAAGGAGAGAGGCTTCTGTAGGCAATGCAAGCCTGAATGTGTTAATGCCACACAACTGTTTCCTCTGAGCATTTGCTACCATTTATAAGTTCAAACACTCAGAAAATGGTTGGAAGTGACACAAGGAAGTGAAGTGACCTCAGAGTTCCTGATGAGGTGTGGTGAGAGGACACCATAGGAATATATTTGATGGGATAATGTGCTGATGCTTGCTTTGGTGACACCATTCTGTTTTGTTGAGGTTACTGCCACTGGTGAAGAACAGATAAATGTGTTAGACACTCAGTGACCCTGACAGTAAAGAACAGGGCTGCTGTTAAATCACAAGGGTAGCCAGAGTTTGCTCTGTCACAACATGGTTCTTCAGCTTAAGCAGAAAAAACTCCTGAACTTTACATTTAGACATCTCTCTGAAGGAAAATCAAACCCCACTTCTCAAGAAGTGGAGGTCAGGGGCAGCTGTGATGCTCAGAGAATGTTCTAGCTATGATAGGTTGAGGTGTGTCTGGTTTAGCACCTAAGCAGTGCAGGATGATGCTCCCAGCTGAGCTCACCAAAAGCATGGGTTCAAGCAGTTAGCTAAAGAAGGGGGAAGGATCATCACACCCCAAACAGACCTTGGGCCTACAGGTGTCAGAAAGCCCCTTGTGCTGCCATGAGAGTTCAGGGCAGAAACACTGGTGGTGTTCTGCCATGGTCTGTACAGTGCTGCAGCTCGCTGTTATCTCTGACTATCTGCTTTCTCCACAGTTGCCCTTCCTCCACGTGGAAAATCCAGATCTTTTTACCTCCCCAGACCCAAATTTTAGCCCTTCTTGTCCTGTTTACTTTCAGAGTCTAAAGTACTTCATTATCTCACCAGACATGTGGCTGATTCAGGGCAGTTTGGGGAGAGGGAAGCCAGGGAATGTCACGTTTGTCTTGTGGGTAAGTTAAGCAGGAGCTTCTGTGAGACAAATGTCAGATTTGATACAGGTGCCTCCAGAGGCCAAAAGAAGACTTTTGATTACAAGAAGCTGGGGTGATTTGCTCAGCTGCTTCTTGTTGGTGTGACACACTGCAAAGCTGGGAGGTGGAAAGAGCAGTTGCCATTAGAAGAAAGGCTATTTTGGCAGGGTGGGTGGGTAGCCTAATGGGAGCACAGCAAAGTGCTATGCACCTTGCTTGTCTCTGCTTAGATTTCATTTCCAGAATTCTCTGGGACCTTCTTGTGCTTTTAAAATCAGTGGCTGTTTCTTCAGCTGCCAGTTATGGTGTTGATCTTAAAGTTTGGGGTTTGCTGTTCCTATACCTGCTGTCAGCAATTTTTCAGCCTTAATAAAATCTTACAGGCTGCCCTGAGAGCCATGTCACAGGCACTCAGAGGCATCAGGAGGTTTGACATGGCCAGGACTAGCTTCAGCAAGGCTGATCTGCTCTGTTCTGTCATGCAAAACCCTAATGGGGTTTCAGCAATGTTCTCTGTGGAGGAGGCCAAGATGACAGTCCACTGAGAGAGGTGAGTAGATGATCAGCAAGCCCTGCTCTCACACAGGGACTGCAGTGAATATGTGGCATTTGTTGTTTTATCTGCCCAATGGTGGTGAGGATCAGGGGTGGACATTTACCTGGCATTATAGTATGTATAACATTATGGTATGTATAAGCTATAGCCAAACAATTTGAGTCTTTCTTTCACTGTGCTGCTTCATGTGCTTTTGGTTTGTGCTGGTGCCACCCATTGCACGGTCTATAGTTCTCCATGGGGATATCCTAGGGTGGTTTTTGTACCTTAGGATCATTTAATGATCACATTTGGGGTAAAATGAACTGTCTGTGATGAAACTCAATAAACCCTGTATTTACAAGACCACATTTTCCTCCAGCTGATTCCTTAATTCTGAACAAAGAGGACAAACTGCCTGTAGGCACCACCCATCTGGGGTCCAGGACAGCAGAGGTTTGGAGAAGGGATGCCCTGACAGTACAGTGAACTGGAGTTGAATGGGAGTGCAGAAATGCTGACCAGTTAGAGCTGGCTTGGGTTCATTAGCCTTGCAGGACCAGAGCTGTTTCTAGGTGTCAGTAATGGGAGAGCTTAAGGAGCTACATTTGGAAAAGACAGTGTATTTTAAAGCATTTTTAGACACCTTTACAAAAAATAGTATTTATGGAATCTGTCATATGAATTAAAATGCTTTATTCTAAGTATTCCATGAGAGATACATGTCATTGGGTCAGAATCCTGGGCCAGCCATGGGCTGCAGGTCATGAGCAGTTTGGAATCAGGCAGGGCAGGTGAGCTAAGCTGTCTCCCAGGTGTATCCCAGGCCAGAAATGTCCCACCCAGTATAAAAAAGGGGAAGTTTGCTGAGAACAGAGGAGCTTTTTGTGTGGAGTTTCTTGCTTCTTCCTGACCTTGCTCCTGCTCTTGAGGACTGCATTCCTGTTCATGGTGATTGCTGTACCTTGACTGGGCTGAGCATGACTTTATATACTTTACAGGGGCATTGGGATCAGCTTGGCTGTTTCATTAAAGCCATGTGAACCAACAGGTCTCCTCTCCTGTTGCCAGTTCCCTTTCTCTGCTGGGGAAGGGTCAGTGGGTGATAGATCAGCTGCTATAGCTTAGCCCCAGGCAGGGGCTGAACAGAAACAGTAAGTATTTTAATTTGTGTAAGGTTAAGAGGGATACTAATATCATGGTGGTGTGCTTTTGCATTGGTTTTTATTTCTTGTTGTTGGCTTTTAATAACTCCCAAGAGGTTAAGAAACAGCAGTAAGTGATCACATTGTTAGGATAAGTTTTCTTAACCCTTAGAGATTGAGCTCTGAGAACGTGAAGATCCCATTGCACTTTTAGGAGGGGACTCTAGCATGGATTTAATGAGAGGTGTGTACACTAAGACCAAGTCCTCTTTGTTACTTAGTTTCTATTAAGCTGTGTCATTATAAATATACTGAGCTTAAATAAATGGTTTTTCTTCTTTCCTCTGATATCTCTGTCACTGAAAATAACAGCTAGCAGTGTTTTGGGGTTGGTGGCTTTTTTGGTGTATGGTTGGTTTGGGTTTTATTTTTTGCTTCCTATTTTTCTCTCCTTTTTCCCTGTAAAATGTTAAAGTTTATATTTGGAACATCATGGCAATGTTCTTAGAAAGAGGGAAGGACAAAATAAAAATAGAAAAATGTGTAGGAAAGAAAAACTTCATAATTCTTCCCAAACTTTAAAACTGCAGTTAATGGTGAAGAGAAAGAGAAACAGCATGGAAATACTTGTTTGAATGCTGAAGAATTCCACAGAGGTTGAGTTTGATAATTGAACTGGCTTTTTTAAAGTGCAGATTACATCAAAAGCTGAAAGAAAGATGTTTTGGCAATTCTTCCCATGCTTTTGATTGGTGTTTTTTTGCTTTGGAGCTCTACTGCCCATCTAAGTATTACACCACTAACTGTACTTCACCATTTGAAGCTATCCCTGCAGAGGGCTACCAATATCACGGTGTGGCGATTCCTTTTTTTCCTTTCACAGGATGTACACTGCTTGTTAGAACTTTTTTCAGCTTGAAAGGCAGCAGAATAAAATGCACTTTTAGCCCAGAAGCTTTTTCTGCCTGAGAGCTCCATGCAGGAGGACTCACAAGAGCCAGCTGTAGCTGGTTGCCTGGATAAATCCTGGCAAGAGGAGATTTTTTAGCCAGCAAAGAAAGGAAGGGCCCTTGGTTACCTGCTTTGATGTGTTAACTTCTTTTAGAGAAGTGAATTTCTCAAGTTCACATATTGAAGGGCTCCAGGTACAGAGCAAGCAGAAAATTAGCCTGAAACAGTTGTTGTGAGATGAACCTGTCTGCTCTGGAGGTTGCTCCTCCATGTGATGACCAGAACCCTTTCTATTCTCAGTGTTGCTAATGAACAAGGGAGTCTCTCTTTGGTTTGAGGCATCAAGCCTTTGCCTGCTTTTAGGATTAACATGATGGGGGGGAAAGGAATTTTTCAAGCCTGTTTTTCATGTTCTGCTGGTTAATCAGTGTGCTGATGCTGAAAATGGAGGCTCAGGCTATGGCTATGGTAATGGCTGTGTGGGCTGGGGGAAGGCTAATTACTGCATTGCCGTTATGAAATCAGGCATTTGTATTTTCACTTCCCCATGGCAAGAGGCAAATTTATCATGCAGTCCTTGTTCCAAAGGAACCAAAAAAAACCCCCCCACACCCTAGTGAAAAATGCAACAGCTAAATGGGGGATAAGAGAATCTGGTAGCTCCTGGTTTTGATTCTTTCAGAGTTTGAGGGTTTTGTTTTCTCCTGGCTCCTTAGGCAAAAGGGAAAGGGAAGGTTCATACCTGAAAGCACAGTGAAGACAGCAGCAAAGGCATTTAGCTTGAGCCCATCTATCACACTGCTTGAATGAAAGAGCTCGAGGCACATAAGGCTGAACCCGACGACTAACAGCATGATGTATAACACCTCGGACACCACGGATAGCCACAGGACACCTGCAAGGCACAAGAGCAGCAACCAGTCACTTCCTTGGGAAACACTTCTCAAGAGGCTGAAGTTTGTAACAATTAATTAGGCAATCAGGACTATCTAGGATGAATTGTAATCCTGTAATCAGGGTGTTTAAATAAGCAAGGCACTGCCCAAATTCTGAGAAGCAGAAAAAAAGGGGTGAAATGAAGTGTGAGGAGTGGCAGGGGGTAAAGATATTGCAGGAAGAAACAAGCTGTTGGCAGGTTCCTACCTCAGCTAAAGAACCTCTTTGGGTGTATCCAGACCCTCTTGGCTCCTCTGACCCAAAGCATAGGACACAGAGTGTCTTTTCCCTCCCTGTGTCATGGTTAGAGGAGCACAGCCTGGCACTCCTGGTAGTGATGGCACTTCAGACCCTGCAGTGTATGAGGCTGGTGGGAGATGAACAGCCCTGGGTACCTCTTTTGCACAAAGACCCTTCAAAGAAAATGTTTTCAGTCCAGGTTTTAAAATGCTTATCACAGCATAGTGTTGGGGCCTGTTATTAGAAACTCTTTCTGGAGTCCTGCAGGGTGACTGCTCTGACTGGAGGTGTTTGGATCCACTGCACAGGTCTCTGCTGTTGGGACTAAGATGATACCTGCCAGAATACCAGCAGGGTGGAGCCAGTTATTGGTGATGTTCTCAGCTGAGCAGCTGCAGGCACAAAATTTGGACTGCATTCTGTTTTCTCAACCCCTCAGAGGAAGGGCAGAGGTGAGGTGTCCTCTTTAAAGTGTGTGGGTTCCTGTGCTGCAGGACTTTAGGGATGTGCACAGGTCAGTGGGTCTGGCAGCATTTGGTAGTGCCCAGCTCAGGCTGATTCATCCACTGTAGGTGGCACATTTGGGAGATTTCAGCCTAAAACCTCTGGCAGGATCTGCTGAGCCTTTTAAAGTCACCAAGCCATGGGGTATGCTTGAGAGGATGGTAACAGATGACAATCCTGAGTCCCTGCCAAACTTCAATCGCTGCTTCAGCATGAGAATCTGCTAGAACTCCTCAGTACATTTGCTAACCTGATTGCTAGAGAATTCACCTGGAAACAATGAGCAGTGATGGAAAATTTCAGCTTAAGCAGCTGAAACATGGGAGGTTAAGCATCTGAAGACAATGGCTTATATTGGGAACAGTTAGCTGTAACCATAGAGACTGCTCCAGGCTTCACTTGGATCAACACACTCTCTCCTTGCTGTAAGAATGTGTGTCTGATAATGCCCAGGGTTGAGCTTATCAAACCTGATAAGCTGTCTCATTTTTATCAACCATTTGAGTGTCCTCTCAGTGGCCAGCTTGGTCCCAGCTCCCATTTTGTCTGGGAACTTCTCTTTATAATTACATCTAATTAACATGTGCTATTTAGTGTTGAGGTTTTAAGCAATCCTGCAGAAACAGTGATAAATAAACCTTTAAATGCCTGATGGTGACTGCATGTGTAATATTGCACCTATCAACAGCAGGCAGCTGCCATCTCACTCCTATTAGTCAGTTTAGTGGCAGGGCAACTGGCAAACTCTTCCAAAGAGAAACAGGAGTGAGAGGCAGCAAGGGTGTGCTGTTCTCTGATACAGCAGCATTAAGAAGGGATTTTGACTCATTTTCTCCCAAAAAGAAGTTTTGATAACAAGAGAATGATGAAATGGTTTGAGCTGGAAAGAATCAGAGTGTGCAAACCTGCCCTGTAAGCTGAGGTAGTTAAGGGCCCTGACTGATGAGATCTAATTCATCAACATTTCAGCCCAAACTCAAAAGAGCAATAAGCCAGTGTATCTGCCCAGGTGTTTATTGCCCTGTTCCAACTCTTGAGGATCTTCACTGCTGGTATCTACACATAAGAGCAGTGCTGCAGTAGTGACTGCAGCTCAAGAGTGTGGGTGGTATGGCTCTGTCCTCAATTTCTTGGGTCAACAACTGGCTGAAGGGTTGGGTTCCAAGTCAGTGGAGGTAACACCAGGCTGGTGGCCAGTCACTGCTGGTGTTCCTCAGAGTTCAGTTGCAAGGACAATTCTCTTGAGTGTTTTTTATCTGTGGCCTGGACACAGCAATTGAGCTCACACTTCTTCTGGGGACCCATTCCTATCTGGGAAGGAACTCTAACTCTGGTGTCTTCTTTCATGGTTTACACTGAATATCTTCTCTGTGCCTTTTTAAAAGCACTTGATGTAGTGGAAGGTGACAGATGCAGTGTTTGCATAGCTCCCAGTATGTCCTGTCCTGCCTGCTTTGATTTTCAGTTTCATCTGAAATAATAGCCAGAAAATGCAAGCTAGAATGCAAGCAGATCAGTTGATGCTGGTTATTAATTCTGGAGACAGTGTCTTTCTGTTCTGTGCTGATGGTGAGGTGATCTCCCACTGTTCTTCTCTCAACATGAGATTCATGAGGCAGTCAGTTGGCATCACTTGCTTCCACTTCCAATCTCTTACAGCATCCTTCCTGCAACGTAGAGAGCTCCTCCTGAGGAGACCTCAGTAGTTCCAGGTGACAAGGAAGAAGCTCTCCAGAGGATTTTTCTCCTTCCCTGTATTCTCTGCTGTAACCTTTTGTCTGATTTCCCACCAGGCTGTCCTCTACTCCAGGGATTTGCCTGACCTAACCCAGCTTTTGTGAAAAATGTTTCCTTCAGAGGAGTCAGCACTTGATTCATTAGGAGACTCCTATCTGGGAAGGCTGTATCTGAGGGTCTGCATTCTTATAAATCACCAGCTCTCTCTCCTGTTTTAGCCTTCATCCTATTTGTGCTTGTTCCTTGCCTGTTCATCACACTTGGGCATGTGCAGAAGCCCTGTGGGTTTGTGTACAGAGCTCAGCTGGGCTGTGCCTCTTATGCCAAGGACGTTCCTTGTTAACGCAGGAGTATTTCGGGTTCTGACCTGCCTCCTGCTCACTGTGTTGCAGCATTTGTCAGAGGATGTGTCATCCCTGCTCACCTTGTGGGAGAGAATGCTGTCACATTTTGTGGCAACACTGTGGGACCTCCCAGGAAAAGGAGAGTCTTTGGCTTTAACACTAAATCAAAGCCAATTTCATGTATGCTCCCAAACCCTCTCTCAGCAAGCACAGCTGTATGCAAGGAGTCTACCCAGCACACAAGCCCCAAGACACCTGCATTCAGCCAATCTTTCCAAGGTTGCCTGGAATAACACAGAAGATGTCAACTGTTGAGTCTTCCTCATGTCTTCTGGGCTTTTTGTAGGTTAGCAAAAATGTGCTAGGTTTGCATGTTCCTTTTTGTCCCAGCTGGGAGCTGACAGTGATCTGTCTGGCTGCTTTGTCATGTCAGCGTTACATGTCATGATTTACTTGTCCTCTTGCTCCCAACCTGGTGTCTGAGAAGCTGCAGATGGATGGACATTAGATCTTGATGGACACACTAATCCCAGTACCACCACCACCTGCTATCCTGGTGCTTCTACCCTAACCAGTCTATCATGTCCTTTGCAGTGCTGCTGACAAGGATCTGGTGTACTGATCCTGGTGCCTCTCCCCTGACCAGTCTATCATGTCCTCTGCAGTGCTGCTGACAAGGATCCAGTGTACTGATCCTGGTGCCTCTCCCCTAACCAGTCTATCATGTCCTCTGCAGTGCTGCTGACCAGGAGCCAGTGTACTGTGAGCCTCTTCAGATCTTTGCTCCTGCCCCACAGACATGCTGCATGTCACAGGGGGGATGGATCTGAAGCCAAAAGTACCACAGACTGTGAAGCTGTTTCTGGAGTTAAAGGGGTCATCAGTATCAGGACAAACCTCCTTGTGAAGTGAAAGCACTGGAAGTACAGGAGCTGAGCTGAGCTATTCAGCTGGAACTGGAGCTGGCAAAGCTGGGACTCACTGTAAAGTCTGACGTACGTCAACTTACGTCCTTGGATTCCTGCCTCAGAAACAACCAGATCACCTCCAGATCATCTGATCTCAGGACAAATTGCACTCAATGTCATCACCAGCTTTGCCTACAATGAAAACATAGCCCTGCTGAAAGCACATTTTCCATCTGTGCTTCTGTCATTGTCCAGAGCTCCTGAGTTTACAAGAAGATCAGGAAACTAAGTGGGACATTACTGAACTTCTTCAAGTCTCTGAACTATTCAGCAATGTGTTAAGAGATTCTCTTCTTTGTGGATTTCATGGTGAAAGCCCTCATGGACTTCACCACCATACTAGCATTGTTACATGCCAAGGAAATTCATTTTCCAGCAACTCCAAGTGAAGTGAATGTACTCTTCATTGTGTCTGAAAAGATAACTGGTTGTCCCACATGATTGTTGAAGTTTTGGGAACTCAAGTACATCATGAACCATCTGACAAGATCAGTCCCTTGCCTTTCTGTCACAGTGGAGGGCAGCATCAACAGTTAAAAGAAGATTCACAGATACTGAGTGCATTCCTGCAAAGCTAGAGATCAGAAGGATAGTGCAGACAGTTCTGAATGGATGGAACAAGCTGAATATTTTCCTGAGAGTTAGGTAAATCTTTACCTCACTGCAATGAGTCTCAGGGCTCAAAAGTTCTTCACAAAACCTGAACTTTTCAAGTGAGCCCTGTTCCCCAGGGAAGGCACTGTGAGTGAATATGTTATTACTTCTCAACAATGAGCACTGTGAGTCAGGAATCTCCAAGGCTGAGTTTCCTTTGAAATAGGGATGCTGAAAAAAAGTCATAGAAATTCTGCTCAGAAGAACTTGAGGGATTGCAGCACATTTTGGTGAAGTCCTGATGAAGGGATCCAAAGAACAGTGTGGTTAATGACTTCCAGGAGTTTTGAGCTGATTTGGGCTGTTTAAATTAGGTTAAGATTAGTTAAGATTAACTAAGTGAAGACATATAAATGTGAAACTGGGGTAACTGCTGTTGTTGTCATAGATTATTCTGTTGGTATGGATCTGGCCTTTTCCCCTTGGAGTAAGAAACACCAAGGACCATTCACAGTGCTCTGAACAAAAACACATCTCAAAACATCAAGTATTCTTTGTTCAAATCATTTCCTGCCACAAAAAAAAAGAGCAACAGTTGCTGACTCCAGCTTTTCTGTGAGTGTATCTGTGGGTAAACAGACCTCAGTGTCAAGAAATCACTCACATGTTCTTCTGTGCTCTTCCTCCACAACATGCAAAGGTGATTCTTGGTTGTCTTGTGTTGCATTATGAAAGCTGTTCTCAATTGGACTGCAACACCAAGAACTTGGATACCATCTGAATGGCATTATGTGCAGGATGATAAGCGTTTGCTGCTGTTTCTGGAACCCCAAAGTTCCCTAATTTCAATTACTGTTGAGCTTTTGAGATGAATCCAGCTGACAAACCAGTGCTTGAGGGTCTAAATGCATATCTATCCCTCCTACCACCTCCAGACCCAGGCAGCCATGCAGGTTTATGCATACTTGTTGGAAAAGGTGATGTTTGGTGCCAGCTCGTTATGCCAACAGTTTCAGATGCCAAATTGTGAGGTCCTATCTCCAGATGAAATAACAATATTGAAATTCCCTCCTGGCTGCTTCTCCAGGCTGGCCAGGTCATGAAAATGTCTGTCAAAGATCCAATATTAGTACTTGTTCTCAAGGCAGCACTGCAGAGGTGGCCAACAGAGAAATTGCTGTTAGAGTTCAAAGCATTTTTAATCCATAAACATGAGCTGTTTGCTCGTAAAGGAGCTCTTCTGGGAAAATCATGCTGCTGCTCCTGAAGGAGATTGCTGAGTCATGTTAACTATGTTATATGCAGCATAGGCAGGAATTGTGTGCATGGAAATGTTAGTCATTCATTTTGGCTGGTGGCTTGCAAATCATGCCAGCATAAAACCCCCTATAAATGAATCTATTACCTGCCAAGCCGTGACTCTGCCTGCTGGAAGCTGCAGCAGCCCCTGAGTGATGACCAACAAGCAACAGTCCAGCATCTCTATTGATTTCTGAGGCCCTTTCAGACAAAATGAGCTTTTCAGTTGGGGATAATCTCATATTCAGAATGCCTCAGTGGGATTCCATCCTCCTAGATACACCCACTGCCTCACTCCCTGCTTCCTGCTGAAGATGATCTGTGGTTGCTGGTCACCAACCCTTCTCACAGCAGCACTGCTCTCCTGGCTGATCAGTTCAAGGACCTGACCTCATCAGAACCATTACACTCTGCCATGCTGTCCCTGAACAAGTAATCAGATCAGACAATGATGAAGGCAGCCAAAAAGGTCTTGAAAAGGTTTATATTGGCCATGGTTCTCTCAGCTCAGTGTTACACCTCTGAGTTTGAACAGATGAGACAGTCTTAAGTCACTCCTCTGTCAATTCAACCTTCATCTACCTTAAACTATGACAAAAACAAGCAGAGGCTTTGGAGGGTTTTCTTCATCACCGTTCATCCTCTGCCACAAAAATTGTATGTGCTAGAAGCAGTGGAGCTGAGCAATGAATGTTTGCTCCTAAGCAACTGTTGAGAGTATCCCACCTGGCTGAGAAGAAATCCAGAGCACTGCCCATGAAGGACAAGCCAGGTGCTGCCTTGTTGAGCAGCTGAAGAGACACCAGTGTCCAAACAATGCTGTCCTGGTGAGTGTGCTATGTTAGACCTAAAGAGTATGGAAGGGACCCAGAACTCCCTAGGAACTGAAGAGTTGGGGGTGGGACATTGTTGTTACCCTGCCTGGGAAAGGAAGCAAAAGGGAGCAGAGATTGAAGGGGAAAGTGACCCCAAGGGTCCTCTGGCACTTCCTTCTTTTCTTATGGAGATCTAACTCTCAGAAAGGTGAGGCCCATGCATGGCCTGTGGTACCTACAGAGTGGTCTGCCACAGCAGGGAGAAAAACTAGTTACTGCTTAGGTACTGAATGCCAGAGCTAGCAGTGTGGTGCTGTGAGCACACTGGCAGCTGCAAATCGTGGAGTAGGTGCTGGGCTTTTTGGTGAGTGCTCCATGGACCTGGTGGGTGTTTGGCTTTCTTGCTCTACTGGTTCTTCAGATGTTCTGTTTACCCGTGTAGAATAGCATTTTCTCTGCATTTTTGGTCCTGTCTGCTTTGTCCTTCCTGCTCTCTGTTTGCTGCCCCTGTGTCTCTTGACTCTGGCTGTCACTGCTATGCTTTTCCAGACTTACCTGCTGTGTTGGAACTGACACCTGGATCTCACTTTTATCTAACCTCTTTATGGTCAGTGCAAGGGAGCAGAGAGGAAAAAAGGATGCAAATGGGTACCTATGGAGAAATGATTTGCATCTTGTTTGAGAAAAGCATTAAAGTAAGCTTGAAAGGGCCATGGAAATCTCACACTTCATCTTCCAGTAGCACTCTGGTGGCTTTAGTCATTTGCTCATCACTGCTGCTTCCATACTGGGAACTCCAAGCCAGAAATATTGGAGTGATCAATAAAAAATGGTGAAAGGAATAAACATTGAGCATGCTGTTGTGGCTGGCATAGGGACTCAGCTCTGAGCAGTCAGCCCATCTGTTGGGCAACACACTCTCATAATACCAGACCATCTGCCTGTTCCTGCAGAGGAAAAAAGCTTGGAGAGAAGGAGACCAGAGAGCTATGAGAGACAGTCCTCCAAAACAAAGTAAGCCATCAGAGATACCTAAACCTACCTGTTGGGGTGACATAAATAAGACAGTCAAGATAGATAAAGGGGCAGCATCCAGACAAGAGACTGCAGCTTGCAGAACATGAGAGACCATATGATCCACATGAGAGAGGAGAAATGCCAGCTTGTCCTCCTTTTGATTAGCTTTAGTTTTTCATTAGTTTCTTTATTTTGACATGTGAGGTGGAGCTGTGAATCAGAACATGATTCTCTTCTATGTGATGATGTGTTCTCTGACTTTTGATGGTTCTGTTATTGAGCTGAGTTCTGTATTTGATCCTGTGCATGATACAGAGCAGACTGGGGCATCTCTTTGTGCCTGTACTCTCTCTTCCCTAGAGTAGCAGTAATATAATAAGTAGAGTAATAGACTGTGAAAAATACTCTAAATCAGGACTATCTCATATGTGTTAAATATATTTGGGTCAGATGTTCCTTTTGAAGACCTGAAGTACAACACTGGGCTGAGAAATGCATTCTGTTCAGACCTGGTACCTGCCCACAGCAGAGAACCAATGTTCTCCATGTTTTGGGCATCACCAGCATGAAAAGCAGGAGTGTTGCTTTTAGGAGTTGAGCTTGAATTTGGCTATTGAACATGGGTTCACCTGTGTATATCCAATTAACTTTAAAAATAGCTTCAATGAGTCATAATAGATGTGTAAGAAAACACAGCTAAAATGTTAGTAACACTTTTTTTTTCCTGCATAGTTAATCACAAGTCTCTTAATCCAAGTGCACAGGTACCTGTCTCTGTGGGTATGTACATAACCTACTGCAGATATAGCAAGAGTCATGCCAACAGAACATCAACTATTCAAGAAGATGGTAGAGACTGTTTTGGAATATGTACAATTCTTGTGGGAGACCCAGTTACTTTCCTTTTGACTGGATGCAGGTGTCCCAGAGGTCCTGTTAGCAAATCCATCCTCCTGTTCTCTTCCTAGGTGCAGCCGCCCAGCACAAACACAAGGAGGTTTGTCCTTTAACTTGGCTTTTACAAGTTCAATGTCTCTTTTACAACCTGAAATATATTCTGTCTTGTCCTGCTCATCCAAAAAAAAGCATGACCATAGCTGTCAAACTCTTCTGCCTCTCTCTCTTTAGATGCAATCATAACTCTCTCTTTGCTGGGGCTGGCAGGGGAGGGATGGGAGGTGCTGGGAGTGCTGCGGGTGGGCGCATCGTGAATACCTGTGGTGGCATGGTGACTTCTTTTTGTTCTTTGTTTCCTACAATGATCCTAATATTTCTTTTCATCTTTCCTTCATCTCTGCAGAGCAGTGAATTAATGTTTTCATAGAAGTGTCTGTCATCACTCCAAGAACTCTATCCTGAGGGGTAAAAGCTAATTCAGAAGCCAGCACTAGACACATAAAGGTAGGATTGCTCTGCATCTTCACCACTTTGCCTTTATCAACACTGAATATTTTCTGCCATTTTCTCTCTCACTGACTCAGAAAGATTTGGGAATACTTTAGATGCCTCTTGTACACCCAGTGTCTTTCAGGTTTTCAAGCTCCATGTTTTAGCAGAACTTGTCCACTTCTAATCAGCTCTTGTTTTCCTTGCCTTCCATTTCTCACAATGCTTTTTAGAAACCTGTATTGCTTCTGCAAGGATGCTGAATCTCTCTGCTAGCCACAGGACAAGCTGTCTCTTACTAACACTCTGAAGCCAGTTCCCCACACTAGTCAGGAATAAGCCAAGAGTTACAATTTTCTACAGCTTTCCCAACTAATTTCTCCATGCTCACAAAGTTTGTCCAAATTTCACTCTCTGCATCGTGCCAAGCATGATGTTGTCTCAGGCTGTACAGGGGGTTTGGAAGGCTGCTCCTAGTGTTTTCTTTTCTGTCCTTACACCTCCTCTGGTACCAGGTGTAACCCTGCTGCTGTAAGCCCTCCCAGTGGATGATCACTGATGTAACTGCAGGTTTTATCTGAGCATGGAAGCCCTCCACAGAGATTGTGTTGCTCATTAAGGACATCACCTGGTTATTCTGATTCAGCTTTAGTACATGACATCTGCTTTGTCTTCCAGCGATTACACTCAAGTACCAAGTGATTACTCTGAGTACCAAGACATTATTGTCCCACTAATTATCTTCCTCCCATCAAATTCCTGGTGCACCTATTATGTCAGTATCTATTAAAATCAGGTATCTAGTTTCAATTTGACATTATTTACTGTTGGAGCACTGGCTTAGAAGCATCTATAGGTTTGGCTAAGCTTTCTCTTTTTCCATGCTGTGTTTAGGTGAGACTTTATTTGTTTATCTGCTGTTTGCCATGTGCTCTCTTAGTTTTGCCAGCTACTTTTTAGACAATACAGAATTTTTACTGCTTCATCTCTACAGGAAGCATCATCATGAGCTGTGTAAAGGACGTGCAGAAGGCATCTCCTATCTCTGCCAGCACAGGCAGAGTCCCTTTAACATTTTGGACTGTTAAAAGTTCACTAACAAAGAGTATTTTGCCTTGTCCCAACCTCCAGGGTCTCTAAAACATCTTGGGTTTTTCATGCCTGTGAATTTGTCTAGAAATCACTGCAGTGTAGGCAGCTGCTGATCACCTGCTGCTTTGCCATTCACTGTGGCTGCTATTCCATAGGTATCACAGCCTGAAGCACGTGAGGTCCTACAGAGCTTTAGAGTAATTAGGTCAGTTTGTACCTACAAGGGCTGAGTGAGCCCTGTCCTGTGTTGGCATGGACATCTCTCAAATTTGAGGCAACACTGACCTCTAAGCATCTTCACAACAGGATTCCTCAGGCCAGAACACCTCTTTTCAGTATATGCTGCAAGCTCTCTGGGTGCTTGGAAGGTCTCTGAGCCAGAGCCATCCTCAAAACTCTTGTTCTTACCCAGCAAAGTTCTTCCAGCACAAATGCTGCTTCCAAGTCAGTTCCAGTGTAGTTATCCCAGCCTTCACTTACACAAGATGTTCAGCTGGTTGTGACTCCTCATCCTCTGGCTCTCACTGTGTCACTGTGGTGGGCAGCTGACATTTATGCATTTATAGAAGGGTGTAGGAGGTCAAATCCCTACCTGTATATGTGTATATATACCTGTGGTGTTATGCTAGTCAGTGAAGCCACTTATCAGATCATTCAATCACTACCTTTTGCCTTCCATTATGATGCCAGACATAATATTTAGCCTTGGTATCTTCCTTCTGAAGGTATCCTCCATGGCCTCTTGGAAGTCCTCTTGGGCACAGATTTGAAGCAATAGGAAAGGGGAGCTAGAAGGTGCACCCAGGTGTGGTGAGAGGAGAGTGCTGGAGGGTGTCTCAGGCTCAGTGTTCTGGTTGGGCACCACAGCAGGGAGCTTGAGAGAGAAATGTTTTGGCAAGGTTTAGAATAGCCCCAAAGGGTGAGGAAAACCTGCAAGCTCCATTCAAAACCAGACCAAGTATCTGAGAACCAAGCTTGCTTTTCAGTGAAACACAAGCACCCCTCACTGCACAGGTTATTCTGTTCTTTAGACAGCAAAATACTTCAGCAGGAACAAGCCTTGAAGTTTTGTGGAGATCCCATGGACTATTCAGAACTGCAAGACCAGCTCCAGCCTATTCTGGCAGCCTCTTTCCAACTGTTTTTTGGAAATACTTTCTAACTTACTACTGATCAGTAATGAATACTAGAAAACAGCACAGCCTGTGGGACCCAACATCATCTGCTCTCTGAAAGCCTGTTGGAAGTCCTGGCCAACAGAACCAGCTAGTGCCCTATTGTTCTTTACTGAGAGTGAATAGAAGCTGTCATCAGAGAGATTTGTGGGCACAGAAGATGGGGTGGTTTTTTGGTAGTTATTATCTACCACCATCAAGCTTATTTTGTTAAGTAGATTTGGCACTATCAAGCAGCAACAGCTAATAAATTCAATGTTAGGTTTATAAGGTTCTGACAGATTGTTGGCAGATGCCTTAAATGCAGGGAAGAGCTCTCCTAGTGTGGGTTGGAAATGCTTATTTATAAAATACTGTGGGTCTGTTTGCCCCCAAATTTGCTGCCTCCTTTTAGTAGATGTCATTGGTGCAATATATGCACAGGGTATGGTAACTGATCAGGGAGGTAGCATCCAGCTAGGCTAGAGATCAGCACAAATGGATTAAAGATAGGAAGCTAAGCATAAGGTATTGCATTTTTACAGTGAGAATAAGAAATATTTTCATTTATGAATGCAAGATTTGTGGTAAGGAGGTCACCAAGCCTCACCACAGACAGTTTTACTTTAGTGTGAATATTGGTGATTAGGTGTTCTGTGCTAAGAAGATTTAAAATGTTCTGAAGGAGTTTTGTACTGGCTTGCTGTTAACTGGTGATGGACTCTAGAAGAGGCTGGCTGCACAACTAGACTAAGTTTGTCTTTAGGCTTCCTTTCAGCATGGCCTAGAAGTGGAATATGAAGTGGAATATGGAGTCAGAAGTAGGTATAGGTTTCAACAGCCTGTGTTTAGCTTAGAAGTTGGTTAGACAGAGGTCTACTCTGAATCAGGGCAAATCAGCTGAAAACTTTGGAGTGCAAGGCTGCAGTAAACAGAGCATGGACTCACAGAGATATTGCAGATTTATCAAACCTTGAACAACCACTTCTTAGTGGTAAGTGATGCTAAGGACATGTACAGAAACTGATTAAGCTGAAGTCTCATCATGAAGATAAGTTTAGTCCAAAAATTCTGAGTTAGACAATGGACTGTGAAAACCACAACATGGTTGTGTAACTGAACTTAGATCTTGATTATATCATATATCATTTGCCTGGGAGAAGAACCAAGAATCTGTCCCAGCACTGGGTATAACTGAGCAGCTGACAACCCTCTCACCATTAAAGTCAATGTTGAGTGAGCAGATGAAGAAATCAAGGGAGCAGGAAGTTGTTTCTAATTGGAAAAGAACAGATTAAGTCAAGTAGTTGAATTCTGCAATGAAGGCTAAGTCAGGCATCAGTGACACTCCATTTCCTCTTCTCAGGAGGTGAAAATATCTCTGGACAGCACAAGACTGATGGTGAAAAATTCAGATGAACCATGTTGCAGTGTTCAACCTGATCTAGAGTTGTGGAATTTATCCTGGTTTGGCTTGTGAGTCAGATGGTCAGCACTTTCCATCTCTGACAGAGCATTCCCCTCTCTTTCTCTCAGTCTGCCTTACAACTCCAGGGAAAGCCTTCAGAAACAGATATGAATTTCTTTACAAGGGAGCCTGCCCTTCCTCAGAAAGAAACAAATAGAATAGCTTAGAAATATTCACTGGCACCATGCAGCAACTCTGAAACTCCACTGAAAACTTAATTGTTGACAGAGTTTCACACCACTAAAAGAAATACTTCAAGTAAAGCACTAAATGCTGTTTTGGAAAGTGTGTGGGTGATGCAGCCCACAACCCCCCCTTTGCCTTTATCACAGACACATGCTGCTTGTCCTGAGTCTCTCTCCTGAAGGCATCATGCAATGCCCACAAGTCCTTGCACTGGGAAAGGCAGTGAACCATTCCCCAGGTTGCCTTCTTTGGTTCCTCTTCCATCTTCATCCATGTCCATCATAGATCCTCTCATGTCTCCTTCAGGCTGAGGAGTCTTTACCTTGTCTTTGCCCAGAGCTCTGTGTATCCTCGCTGCTGTCTGAGAGCTGGACCAGAAAGGACAAAGTGCCACTCTGTCTTTGCCATGGAAGTGAACCCTTCAGATGTACACAAGTCCTCAGGTGACAGGATACTCCCTGCTCTGAAATCCTTCACTAGCAGTTTGTTTTTTGATCACTGCTGAGTACTGAACTGTCCTAAGAATGATTTATGCCCCAAGGTCCCATCTGTGTGTGTGAGGTTTAACTGGGAGCCCTTTACAGCAGGAATCCCAGAGTTGTTCTTCACTTACATCAATAATATGTTTAGGTTAATTTACAGTGAGGTTCCCAGAGGTTCCCATTTCTCTCTTCCCATTTCTCTCAGTGAAGCCCTCCCCTGGCTTTATTAATGGCAATTGCCCTTCTCTTTCCATTTATCCAGCTGATCAGCAATTCAGACTGAGAACAATTAGTCTTACACCACTTACTGCCTCTGTCAGACCTGATGAAGGTCCTGCATGCCCAAGAGGTTTTGTGATTGTCTCAGGTGATCTAACAAAAATATAGTGGTGCTTTGTGCAAAGATGGATTTTCATCTGTCCTTTGGATTCTCCAGACACTAACCATCAGTGTGAAGGACACTGCCAGGCTTGGGCACCTCTTCAGTTGTGGGCAGAGCCCTTGGTCCTGAGAAGGATGAGCTCAGCTGCCCAGTTTAACTAAACTCTACTGAACTCTCTTTTCTTTTCCTGATAAATACTATTCTGAAAGATAGGTTTAACTACTATTAAGAGTTTACAACTCCAATATCAGAGTAAAGAAAATGTTTGCATCCTACCTCTGTGCACTTATATATTAATTGTTTGGAGGGGAAATCATCTAGATGATTCCCTCTCACAAGGAGATATTTGGTACTGGAGTTTCCTGAGCATAAATGTCTTCATGACCTGAGGAAACCATATAGCATCTCCTTCCTCACTAGAAGAATAGAGGAAATGTGTGTATGAGATTAGAAATCTTTATTTTCTTGGGGAAGGGGGGAAAAAAACCTCAGCAGAATGAAGAGAACGTGACAGACCTGCACAAACCGAGCAAACAGCTGCCTGCAGCCCTTGGCATTTGTTTCACCTGGCTGTGTGCAGTGTGGATGATGTGCAGGTCCTTGCTTAGGCAATAATGTTTCCCCTGGCACTCAAGTATGACAAGAGAGAAGACTGATGCAGTTTGGAAGATGGGAAGAAGCCTTGGCTGGATTCTCTTACCTTTTTCAGAAGCCGGGGCAAGGTCAATAAAACTTCGACATTTTTCACCTTTAAAAGAAAAGGATCATTTTAGGAGACAGAAGTGGATTGGTTTTGCTCTCCCTCCTCTTTCTGAGGGCTGTGTCTGCCACCATTCCCACCTCACTCTCTGCAGGACCACTGGGTTGTCTCACATGGAGAGAAGGCATTTACTGGTGCCTCCATCCTGGAGCCAAAGCACTGTGCTCACAAGGCTGGGCTCTCCCTTGGGGTTACAGAGCCTTCATCAGGAATAGGAAACAGAGCTAGTGAAGAGAAATGTGCTCTCCTGGTTGGGTCTCTGATACTGTGACAGTGAGTGATGTTCTTCCCCAAGGCCACTCCAAATGGAGTGACACAGTGCAAACCAGCCCAGAGGGGTAGTGCTGGAAGGGCACAGACCTCTCTCACCAACACTTTCACCCTCCCTCTCTTGACCAGGATAATGCCTGTGCCCCACCAGGGATTAATAACCAAACCTCCCAGTGCCAGGAAGCCTTGCCCGTGGGCACAGAGGTTTCAGGTAGATAGATGTGACACTTGAGACTAGGACAGACAAAAGCTGTAGCACAAAGCAAGTTAAGCAATTGCATAGCATTTAGCAGAAAGGGTTAACAAAGCAGGCTGATGCCTCACGATGACCATCACAGCCCTGTGCCACTCCCTCTGCTTTGGGGCTGCAGCATACATTTATCAGTGTGAATTCAGTTCTCTCTGTTTAGGACTGCACCTCTGGCTTTGCAAGCTTTCCTGAGAAGCCTAATGCTTCTGAGCAGGAAATGTATCTCAAGGGTGGATGTTCTGAACTTTCTCTTTACTTCTTCAGGCTATCATAACTCCTCTGCTCTGGGTGGTGCAGCCATCTACCAACTGTGTTTCCTTCAATGTGACATGCTCCAAGGTGCCTGGAGGAGTTGGAGCCCAGCATCCCTGCCAGAGGTAATGGAGAAGCAGCCATTTTTGCCCTTTCAGACTTTAATTGATGCAATGACAGCTCCAGCAGTAGGGTTATTTTTATTAGTTTTGCTCAATTTTAATTGCACAGTCAAAAGACTGATTTAGGAAATGTGAGCCATTAAAAAAGAATAAAGAGTGAAATGCTGTAGTGATGCTGAAGTCAGCATGTAATCCTTTTTTTCTTAGCTGTAATTAATTATATATACAACCCAATAGAAAACATTCATCTTTCTGGTGTCTTTGCTGGCAGCATTGAGATAAACATAACCCTGTGAACAATAACTGTGCTGCAATAACCATCTATTATTCTAATGCTACTATTACCACTTTCTATTTACTTTTTGCCATTTAAAACCTATGTTAGATATGCTAAAAGGTGTTGTGTACGTAGTCTGTTTCTGTAAGTTGCTGTAAAAGCAAAGGTTCACTTGATGTTGGCATGAACACCTCAATATCTCCATGGCAGGGGAAGGGTTTCTACACTCTGAATTCAGGCACTGGCAAGAGGACAGTCATGAAAAGGAAGGGACACTTGACCTATCAAAGCATCATCTCTGCTTCCAAAGAGGTAGGTAGGGCAGCCTATGTCTGAGCAGAAGGAAAGTCAGATGAGTAAGCTGATGAGTTTTGGGGCTGAAAAGATAACTGGTGGATCACAGAAATGCCAGCATCCCAGAAGTACTGTCTTGATGGGGACCTGCAGCTCTCTTGTCCAGCCTCCTGCTGAGAGCAGAACTATCACTAACACCTGATCAGGTCAGGCTCTGACTTTTCCTACCCAAATCTAGACATACTTCAAGGATGATGACACCCATTATTTAGTTGACTCCAAGGACAGAGTTTCTCCATTGCTCTGTTCCCAGGGCTCTACCATCCTTCTGGAGAAGTGTTTCCTTATGGCCAACCTCAGCTTCTCTAGCTGCTCCCTCATCTTTGTAGTCATGCTTTCTCTGTTTGTAGGGACAAGAACAAGCTCAGTTCCCTCAAGTTTTTTCTCACACATGAGGTATTTTAGGCCCCTAAGCAAGAAACCCAGAGAAATAGGTGGACTATAAAAGACACTGTACTTTAAGTAGGAGTCCTTCTCACCCAGAGACTCTGAGTTTTAGAGCATGAGGTGCATCAGGAGAGCACTGACATAAAATCAAGGCAGCACAGGGAGAGCAGCCTTTAGATCTGGACTTGATATAAGCAGATGAAGCAGAATTTTTCACTCTAGCCAGATAGATCTGTGGTTAGGGTTTGGGTTTGTCAGGCAGTTTTCTTTTTTCAGATGTAAGCTATTAATTTTGTTGTAGTTTTATGTTAACCTGTCTTCAAACCAACTGGCTAGCACTGAGTCATCTCTTACCCATGGCTGCAGTGAATCTGAAGCCATAGGACTGGAAAGCTTTAATAAATCCTTGACACTCTAGCATGTTATCCCAAGATAGCAACAGGGAAATGGCATTTGCTACTGCAGAAACTGCACAGGCTGCTCTGAGAACTGGAGATGGGCAGTGCCCAGGGACATGGACAATGCCCTTTAGATACATGGCAAGGTACAAAGACTTTCTCACATGCACAGGTACTGAGGAAGGTGATGGTGCCACAGTGTTTGGCTGCAGGTGCCTTATCTGCAGGACAGGTGCAGGGAGTGTCATCACAGGCTATTTGGAGGAATGGGCATCCTTGTTCTCCCTCAAATCAGCTTGCCCAAAACACCATCTCTTCTAGGAAAGCTGGCTGTGCCTGAGGCCTGCAGTTTAAATCATATGGACAGAAAATGCTGGAGTGTCCAGAAAAGTCCTTTTGGAGCTGTAGCACAAAGGATGGCTGTAGACTGGAGACAGAGAAAAGCCTGGAAGGAGCCATTTCACTTTCAGTGACCGATACCTGGATTGTGCCTGGCTTATTGCTGAGGGTTGTGGTGGAAACTGCACCAGCAGTTCCTGATGAAGAGCACTTCCCTTCGTTGTTCCTGTTGTTGAAGCACTGGAAACCCCTCCTCTACCTTCAGTGGTAGCCACTGGTGGTATTAATAGACCACATTCATACTTCCACATGCAGACATGCATCTCGCTGAGAACTGAAGATGTCAGCAGTGCTTTCACTGTTCCTCTCAGGATTTATTCTAAGTTATTTTTGGGTATCTTGTATAACTGATCTCTTAAGCCCTCTTAAGTTTAATTTTAGACTTGGCAGAGTTTATCCTGCTGTGCTGCCCTTTTCCAGATGCATCTTCTTCTCATAACCAGGCTCCTGGAGAGTCTTTAGAGAATATAGAAAAGGCTGCTTAGAGATGCAACAAGAAGAGTACCTAGGATTGATCCCTCTGATAGTCCCTGACTTCACCTAGTTGTGGCAGCAATTCTGACAGAGAAGAAATCCAAGGAGTGCTCTCTCCTGCACATAACTCACACAGAAAGAAGAGGTGTCACCTGGCTTGAATGTTCTCCACTTCCATGTAGGAGCAATGGCCATGTGAAGTGCTCTGGAGCTCAGCAGTGTCAGAGAGCTGCTGGAGGCTGAGGAGAGAGAACTGACCCACCACCTACACAGGACTGGGTCTCAGCAACAGCCCAGAATTGGTCTATGTTTTTCTATAGTGAATCCTAATTAATCTAATCCTGCATATGTGTATTTGTAATTTGCTAGGGAACTTCAAACTGAACCAGCCAGAGAGTGGGAGCAGATACACCTGGAAAGACCCAAGGTCTGAGCTGATGGCTAGGTAAGGGTCTTGGTATGGATAATAGACTTAGAGACCATGATGATATCTGAGGACCACAAGCATGATGTGCTTGTGCAGCTAGAGAGGGAAGGGCTGTGCATGTTTCAGCAGTGATCTGCAAACCTGCTCAGCCAGAGGAGGGAGTGCAGGGAGCTTGTTGGTGGGATTGATGTTGTTGTTTCTGTTGGGTGCTTGTAGAGGCACAGCTCTCTCTGGGTGGTCTCTGTGGCCAGCCACGTTAGTGTCATGCATGCTTGCATGGGTGTGCACCTGCACCTTAAAACACATGCCTAGCCTGAACCAGCAGCAAACAAGCAAAGGAGGAGAAATTCTCTGAGCCTCCAGGTCCCCTGGGCTCAGCTTCCCAGGAGCATCCACAGCATTTCCTCAGGCAGGCTCACTGAGACTTCCCATTTCATGGCTCTGCAGCTGTGGAAACTCCTACAGCACTGCAGCTCAAATGCTTTCCAGCTCCTCAGTAGCTTCTACTGAAGAAAGCTTGGCTTTAGGCTTCTGTATGTTCTTAGAAAACAGTGTACAGGAAGATGTGGATTTTATCACTGCATCAGTGCCAGGGGCACAGAGAGAAAGTTGTGGCAGCATAACAAGATGAGCTCTTTGTCTTGCTTCCAGCATGAGGACCATACTCTTTAGTCTCCTTTTTCTGCTCACATCCTGGTGGGAAGTTCTGAGCTTCCAGCCTTTCTGAGCTTCCAGCTCTTCCAAGCTTGTGGCACACACTTGTCATGAAAATAGTCTCTTGTCTCCAAATCAAATCATTCCAGGGAAAAGTAGCAGGCTGTGTGAAAAGCAGGCACTGCTCTGGCAGAGCTGCCCTCTGGAGAGGGGAAATGAGCTGCTAAGATAAGACTGCAGCAGGGGTGGGAAGAAGGCACTGCAGGATGCTGCTGACAAGCAGCTGCAGGTAGTGGAGGGGTCACTCATGTGTCCTGTCACCTGGGTTAGACAGAGCAGTCCCCAGGCATCTCTCCTTCCCTGGCACCTGGAGGTAATGGGCTGCTGGCTTCCCTTCTCCACTGGAGTGCTGCTTCAGTGTCACACACACTTTGGGCAACTGGGACCCTGTGCTGGAGGCGAATGTTTGTTCCTCTTTACCTTCCTCAGGCAGAGTTCAGAGACATCTAGACCTGCCTAGCCTGAACACAATCATTTCAAAGCAAAAGCTAAGAAACAAAAGTGGCCTTCCTAATCCCCCAAATGCCATCCTGCCAGAGAAGTAGGACAACCAGATCCCATGGAGCCATCAGATCTTGCATGGTGTACCTGCTCCAGGGCTCTGGGCTGTTTGCCCCATTATGTTCTGCTCACCCTGTTGTGGGCACACTGTCAGTGCCTTGTGGCAGATCAGATGCATCCAGCTGCAGCTCCCAGAGTTGATGCTGACTGACATTCCTCTGAAGGTCTCCAGAAGACACTAGTGAGCTCTCTAGGGCAGGTTGAGGTGCACATAGATTAGGTCTGAACAATAGCACACAGATGTACTTCCCAGCTCAGTGTGCTCACTGGAATCACTCTGACCTTAAGCCTTTGTGAGCCCCACATGTACCCTACTGGTTCTTCCACCAGTTGTCTAAAATGTCTGGTTGGTTTGCTCATGTCTTCAGAACCTCACATTGCACTGCAAGATTTATCCAAACTATGTCTCCAGGAATTTGGGAAGAGGGCAGAAATCACACCAAAACAAGCAGAGGCTTTAAGACATAAAATCTAAGTTTACAACATGCCTGTTGCAATAGCAAGGACCAGAAGCTGAGGGTTTGGATCATACTTATTGGGCCTACATTCCCAAGTTCTTTCCCCTCTGAGCCAGTGCTAAATGCCTCATTAATAACCAGGGCAGCAAAATGAAAACAACTCTGAAAAATCCTGGGGTTGTGTGCGTGTGTCTTCCAGCTCCAGGGTTTCAGAATATTCTGGTTAAATGATTTGACTTAAAAGGAGTCTGGTAGTTGTGACTGAAAGGAGGATCTCTGTTAGAACTCTGCCTTTCATCTCCCAGAGACGAAAGGAAAAGCTGCCTGTGTCCACTTCCTCTGCAGAAAATTTTAGGAGTTCAAAAGTACAGTTCTGATGGAAGTTGAAATGACTAAATTTCATTTAAACAGCATTCCCTCTTAAGTAACACCCTGGCTCCCAGTCTACCAAAGACAAGGTCCTTTTTTTTCCCCCCCCAACAGGCTTTAACAAATCTTTCTCTCTCCAATTACATCTGGAGTCATGTGACTCTGGTGAGATCCCACATCATCTGCTGAGAGTAAAATCATTGTATTTGTCTAAAAAAAGATGTAACCCTCAAGGGATCCCAGTCTAGACAGGGCTGAGGACTCCAGCACAACTTCAGTGACATAAAAGTTCTCCATTAGGGAAAATTCAGGTTAATCAGCTGGCTCAGACTGAGTTGTATCAGGTTAATTAGTGAGCAAGATTGTCTACTTTTGATTAAACTGATCCCAGGCAAACCATTGAAATACAATTTCTTTTTTCTAATGAAAAATCAAATATTAATCAACTTTACAGTTGATTATGTTGATTTTGCTGGAGTGATATTTTCTTCTGGAAAATAAACCACTAAAATATGTCTTGAACTATGAAAACAATTGCTTTCTCTCACTCTGGCAGCTGTCACTCATAGCTGCTGCCCATTAACATTTCTCTTACTTCCAAATAACATGAGAATTTGTTCAATTTCTCTGTCTCTGCTGAGATAATTCACAGTCTTTTTCTCTTTGGGGGTCCTTGTTCAATCTGCATGCTATGCTGCTGTTCTCTTCCAGCAAACTCAAACTCATAAAACTTTTTACCTTTTAAAGTGGAAAAGCTCAGAGCTTTCCACTTTTTCATTTCAAGCATGCATTTTTTTCCCCCATTCACAGATTCACAAAGAAATGGCAATAATTTTCTTGGAGAGGCATTATCCACACTGTGGGAGTTTTCCTCTCAGTTCGTTGGAGCAGCAGGAAAGTTGGCTTGGGGCAGGGAGTGTGAGCAGAGCAGGGAATGCCCTGGGTGGTTGTGCTGGCTGGGACTCTGGGCCATGGCAACTGGGCTTTCTGCACTGAAACTCACCCTGATGTGAAAAACTTTGCACAGTATCTGACAGCAAACATCACAGGTTTATCATGTTTAATTGCAACACATCCAAATCACAAGGCTCATCTGATTATCTTGGTAAGACCTGATAGATGTGGACAAACATCTGTCATTTGGGGAGCTGGAAAATAGCTCAGATTTCTAAATGATTGGGAGAATCAGGGAAACAATGGTTTTGAGAGAGGCATTCAGTGATTATGGTGTCAATTTAGACCTGACCTTAGAATCTGGAAAACATTAAACCTGACAAAAGGTTCTGAGCTGCTGCAAGCATTTAAAGCCATGGAATGTGTAGAGGAAGGATCTCACCTGGTCACCCCAGGGGTCACCATCTGCCACACTGTGTTAATGTTCATATGCCAAAATAAACCACTTACCAGTGGTCCAATACCTATGGGACTGTAAGGTCTCCCAGAAAACTGTGAAAGACTAGAGATGATGCTCTTCACAGGAGATGTGGCTGGTGTACACCTGATTGTATGGAGTGGGAAATGCCTTTGGCCATCTCCTGTGTGACTGCATTAGCAGTTCCATTCAGGCTGCTGATTAACTAAACCAGAGGAGTAAGTAACTGAGAAGACACTCAAGCTGCAGTTGTAGAAGTGTGGTTCAATAGCTCCCACTCCTCCCAGTTGTTAGCTGTGGATCAAGGTGGATTTTCTTCTACCTGTGGCAGTGCTTCTCTCCAGACAGCGTCCAACAGCAGTGTCTGCCTTGGCTCTGTGCCCTAGCTCCAGACATATGTGAGCAGGGCAGGCAGAGCTGAAAGTCACTGACAGCAGAGAAGGAAATTCCTTTTCATGGATGGGATTAGTCTGACATGTGCCAGAATGGAGGGAAAGACAGATTTGGGACAGAGCAGTGCTCTGATTGCATGGCACGTCGCTGGGAACATGAGTCCTGAGGCTGCAGCCTGAGACATGTGCAAGTGACTGTAGGTTAGAGGCAAAGGGATTGCTGGAGGGGAGGAGACCTTGAATGTCAGAGCCTGTACTACATCAACCTGCATTTCTGTTCTCCACAGTTAACACCATAAACAGTATTTCTCCCCTGGTTTGCCTATCTGCTCTCTGTTCCTCTCAGCCGTTGCAGTTTTGGCTGCCTGTTTCAAAGTGAACATCTCCCACCCTGCTGACCTGAAGGTGCTCAGTTGGTTTTTGGGTTGAGGTGTCCTGTTTTTCCAGGGAGGCACACCTGACTTGGAGAATGGAAACTGAGAAAACCTTAACCTTTCAGCCACAGCTGTTTAAAGGAGGTAAGCTGCAGTACACTGGAAATTAATACCCAGTTTTTGAAATCTAGGGGGGAAAAGTTGTGCTTGCATTTCTTCTCATATCTTGTACCCAATAATTCTGCAAAAAGTTCTCATGTTATGGTTTTTGGCTGGTCAGGTGATGCACAGTGAGATCTGGCTGAATGACAGTGTGAGGTGTTTTTTGGTCTCTCCAATCCAGTGACTCTAGACAAGGTGAAATGACTCTGCTTCTCAAGCCATTTCCCACACTGTAAGCAAGGTTTGTGTCCTTTCCCCCACCAAATGCAAGATGGAACACCTTCCAGTGGATGTTGTTTGCCTGTAAGTATTCTTCAAGCCATGTCATTCCATACTAATAACACCCACTTCTTATTATTTACTGGGGTTTATGGTTATTTGTGAGCTAGATCAGCAAAGATTTATATTGCCCTTTTGTTTACTAACAAGAATGCTGAATAACATGACAGCACTTGATGACTAACAGAGGATCATGCTTGAAGCAGCCTTACTCCCTGCTAAGACCCCATTTGGAGAGCTCTCAGTAAGCTAGTTCTGTTAATTCTGTGTAAGGAAAGGTTTAAAATCAGGAATGAGTCTGGTGTAATTCAAAAGCCATGGGATACCATGATGATTGCTATTCCATCCTGTATTTACTCCTGTAGCCCTGAATGCATCTGTTCATATTTTGCACTAACTGAGACTGGGGTAAGCATCTCAGTTCTCTTTGAAATATGGACCTGTGTGTTAGTCTTCTGGCACTTTGAAGTTTATTCTGTTGACAGGGAACTACCAGAACCCCTCAGATGCCTCTTTAAAGGCTACTGGGTTAAATGGTTGAGGACAGACACATCCACAGAGAAAGCAACACAGGTTCTGCTCATGAGGTAGAGAATAACTTGCCAAATAAGGAGTAGTTCACTGCCTAGAACTTTATTGTTATGAGTCTCAGCCTGCAGGGACTTTATGGCCATGTTTTATGTATGATAGATGCTCACACAGCCAGTGTGTCTAGCAGGATGAGGAGGACCTAAAATCCAAGATCTCCAGTGCACTGCAGACACAAAATATCCCCAACATACTATAAAAACCTGAATGTGTATAATAAAGCAATCACCACCACAGGAACCACAGTTGTCCTTACCCTAGGGAAGAGAGTAAAGAACCTGAACAGATCTGAAGATTCTTAGCATAGAGCTTAAATTCCTATGCCTAGGACTAGCTTATCTTGTAAGCAAGAAAACAGGGATTGGTTTGGAGATGTTCACAGGTGCTTTTCTGAAATGGATCCTTCCCCATGTTGTAAAGGGAGGCAAAAAGAAATTGTTACTATCCCTGTTATCTTGCCTGAGGGAGATTTCCCTTCTGATCCCAAATTAGATCATCAGCTTAATGTTCAGTGCATGAGCAGCCATACCAATTAGATACTGAGAAGCTGTAATAATGTCAAAGCAGCAAAGCAACCTCCTCACATACTGTATCCACCTGTAGCCAATTTCTGATGCTTTAGAGAAGGCATAAAACCCTCCAGAAAATGTGATGTGCATCAGGTTAGCAGCCATGGGGTTTGGTTTTTTTCCTTGGCTCCCACTGGTGAGCAGCAGCAACCCTGAAGCAGGGATGTCATGTAACAGAATATAGACACGGTGTGAACAAGGCAGTCACACCGAGATAACTCCTTTCAGACCTCCTCATGCCAGAAACACTCCTCTCCACTGGCACAGCTCTTCCTGTGCCTTTAAGCAGTCTCCATTTCAGCCCATGGATTTCCCTTGCTCACACTGCCCTCTGTGGGGGGGAAGTCCAGGGGCTCGCTTTCTGGGAACCTCTCCTTGGATTTTCACTTCTTGTCTCCATGACAAGTACCTTAATCCACATTATTTACTTGATCCATATAGATCTAGGGTATCCATCACATCCACTCCATGTCTTCAATGTGTTATACTAAAGAGGCTGGGTTTTCTGTTCTGTTCTTGAAGGAGATTCTCTTTTCCTGACCCACCTTGGAAATCTCACTCTGCCTCTGTTTCACCTCCCCCTTTTCTTTCCACAACTCTGCAGGATGACATGAGCAAAATGCACTGGTGTTCACCGTGCCTTGCACCCTAGTGCTGGTTCTTCCCTTCCTTTAGACCACAGCACTTTGCAACTCCCAGTCAAACACTGGCCCACAACTTCTTTCTTATCTTTCCCTTGCAATTGATAAGCTCCTGTGATCTCACAGAATTCCATGCCTTAGTGTTTGGTGCTTTTAATCTTGTTTAAAGGATAATATTACTGTTCCAGCTCCATCAGACCAGCTCACATTCTTAGTTATGCAGGAAATTCTCCCCTTTAATGCCAATATTCCCAGACCTTGTGTCACAGCATGTGTAAGGAGTGCCTTTAAAGTAGGATTATTTTCTTCAAATTAAAAGACTTTTGTGTTAAAAATGGCAACTTCTTAGATTCCTTTTTGGCTATTGAGGAAAATATGTAAGCCCAGGGCTTAGTTGTCCCACATGAGGAGGAGTTTAACCTCCCCAAGAGGTGCTCACTGCTAGCCACCAACTGCAGCGATGCTGTCGATCAGTTTGGGTTCATATAGCTAATGTGCACAGCTTTGCTCTAGGACTCATCTTGCCTTTTTTGACAACTAGGTGACATGTCTTGTACCCCTAGTTCTTTTTCCTAGATCATTAATCTCAGCAATAACAGAATCAGTCCCAAACCCCAATTTGAGGGCAACTAGAAATAGCTGATCCCCATTGTGATCGTTTCCCTTTTCCCATTGCTCACCCCAGCCTCTCTGTAAGACTGATCTTTAGTCACTCTACAATCTCTTAACTCATCCCCATCATAATAAATAAAATCTGTTCCACAGACACAAGCAGAAGCTCTACCTACTTCACTATCATTGTATCATCATCCCATAACAGATGTTTAGGTCAGAGCAAGGGGGTGGGTGTAGGGTGATTCTGCTTATGTACTCCCCTCATGATGCTAGTGCTGCATCAGGAATTTGGGAACTTCCTGGTCAGAGGTTGCTCTTAAATCATCATGTTAGTAACATGGATGGATGTTTCCTCCCTGAATCTATGCAACTCCCAGTTCTGACCTTCACAAGATTCCCTGGCAGGGAGCTCTTTATCAAGCAGTACTTCTTTTTGCCTGTTATGCATTATTGTTCTAAAATCATGGAAGCAGTCAGCAATATTTCTTGTCTGATCTCTGTCACTCCCAGTGGATCCCTCCCAATACCACACTGGGCCTTCCTCCCAGCCTGAAGAGGCTCAGGTTGTTTAGCCTTCTCCAGGGTGGAAGCATGCCTCCATCTGTCACCACGTTGTTACCATTCTCTCTGCTCTCTGTAGTTCTTCTGTAAAGAATTGTCAGTGGTGGAAGTCCACCAGGTGCTTTGTTGTGAATCCACAGAGACTGAGTCTCACACACCACCCTTGTCTAAGAAGTGATTCATCCTGTTGAAAGATTCACCTGTAATAAACCCTTACACTTGAAAAAAACCTATTTATTGCCACCTACTGAAGACTTGCCCTGAAAACTGCCCTCAGGTTGCTGGGTCAAGTGGTCTGGATCATTTTATTTTTCAGCCTTCTTTGAATACAGCAATGTGTAGATTCTTGCTCCTGCACCTGCATTTTCATCTGCCAATTATTTCAGCATCCTCAGATGGAGATTACCCAGGGCCCCTGGGTTCAGTTCTGATATTGCTGGAAATTTCATCTTTAATATAGTGCTCTACCTCCTCACTTCCTTTCCCCACTCTTTCCTTCCAAGACAATTTATAACCAGCAATTTTTACATTCCAGTCATGTGAATAAACCTGCCAGGTTTCAGTCATGCCAATTATGTTCTATTTCTCATAATCCAGCAAGAATTCCCAATTCCTCTTGCTTTTAATTATGCACTCACAAGGTGTCTCTCCCCAGTCCCTCTCTCTGGACAGCTGCCTATGGTCAATCACCTGCTCTTATCATCACTCAGTGGGGGGGGGAAAGGTGATGCAGCACTGCTCTGGGCTGGTGAAAGTATGTGGCAAGTTCTTGCCTTTGTAACTAAGAGATTTATTCATCTCTGCAGGACACACTTCTTATTCTCTGGCTCCTTCTCAAGTGTGCATCCACTGGCCATACCTGTGGTCCATTCTGATGCATCCTTACACACCATCTGAGCTCCACTCTGCTATTTACTCCTTAGAGTGCTAAGCAATGCAAAGAGCTACAGGCTCCTCACCCTCAAAATATCATTTCAAGCTACAAACCAAGCCTGTGCATACCCATTCCTGATCTCCTGGGCTTCTCTGGAGCATGGTAAGCATCATGGGAATGTTTGGTGTTTATTTAATGGGACAGTACTCTGAAAAGCCACCCAGGCAGCTGCTTTTCCCTCTGAATATGGATGTTGTTGCTGAGATTGTCCATTAGGGACTAAAGCAAGGTCTGAGTTCATGGGGGTTTTTTTCTATTAAAATCAAAGCAAACACACTACTGAGCAAAAATGGCTAACTGGTTCTTGCTTCCCAGCTCTCCAACTCCTCTACCTGTTAGGATAAGGTATGCCACCTGACCTACTGCATGGGATAGTTTTGTCATGAGATGCATGTTCTTGAGTCATGAAATCCACCTCCTAGTTTCCCTTTGGTACTACTACCACATTACTTGCCTGGGATCTTTTGATACAAGGATGGACCTAAACTGCTAGTATGAAATAAGATACACACTTGAACTCCTACTCAATAAGAAATTAAATGATAGCTTGGCTCTGAGACCCTCCTGGTCACAGCCAAGGATTCACAGTCTGGAAAGATACACTGAGTGCCCTGTGCAGAGCAGGACTCGTGACCAGCATGATCTGCAGAGCTTGTAGGGGATGCTTTAGCTTCATCTCTCTCATAGGTTAGGGGCATTGCTCTTACAGATGGCACCTTCACCTGGGTGGGGTCCAAAGCATTGAACCCACTCTGAAAGGGGTAGCATTCACTCTTGGGTTTGGTAGAGTGGGATTAAGCATACTTTTGAGTCAGAAATTGTGTGCTAAATGATGACAGGACTCACCCACTAATGAAATGCACATGCTCCAGTCCCTCTGTTCCCAGAAAGGACTCACAATGATACTTCTCACGTGCTAAATGCTTTGGGGATTCTTTAGCCATCTTAGATATGCTGGATAAAAATAAGCTCTAGATTTGCAAATTATTTCAGAATTAATCACAGCCTTCCATCTCTGTTTGAGGTGCCAGTGAAAACTGCAATAAGAGGAAGGAGCCCTTCACCGGGCTCTGCACAGAGAGTGGCTGGCTTGCTCCTTGCACCTCACCCTCTGGAATCTACATGACCATTTCAGACAAACCATGGGAGGAGAAGACACCCCAAACATTTGTTTGCTTGCAGCCTAAGTGTTATTTTAAGGTGTGACTGAGTCCCAGCTCCTCCAGCCAACTGGAAGCCTTGCAACCCAGTCCCTTGCAGTGTCAGCCTCCTGGGATCTGGTCCTAGGGTGTCTGTGCTACAAGATCTGCTGGGCTCCAGCTGCACCAGTGCAGAGAGCAGAAAGTTTTGACAGTACTGGGACTGTAGGGAGAGGGAAGTCAAAAGCCTGGTGGCTAGCTGGAGGATGTGGCTTACAGCTGGGGAGGTTAAGAGTCACTGGAGGGTTTTTACAGCATTGCAACCACAGAGAGTGCTACTGGCATTCATGTGTTCCTGGTGGTATTCATGTTGCTTAACTTCAGGCATGGGCAGTGAGCAATCAGGAATAGGTCAGGAGCTGTAGGGCTGGTGCTGACCACAGATAGTGGCCATATGCTCTACTGAGAGAGCTGTGAGGCTATGGAGTGACTCCTGGGAGGATTTTGCCTGGAGGAAGGCTGTTGCTGCAGTCATTTTCAGTGTGCTATAGGTAAAGCTTTAAGAGAGATGTTATGGAAAGTATGGAGTGTGTTCAAGCTAGGGATCTGGACTCAGTAGACTACTAGCTGTGTGCTTAGTGATGTTTTCTGGATGTTCTTCTGGCATCCTAGGGTGTTTGTTAAGAAGATGGTGACTGTATGCCTTGTGATACCTCCAGAACTGTGGTCAGGCAGTGTGCTGTGGACAGTGGGATGGATTACTCAGATACACTGAATGTTGGGGGTGCAGGTATAAACATCTTGGATTGGGGCTGGCTGCCCTGGAGCTCAGGTGAAATGATCACAACACACTGACAGTCTGCAATTACAAACCTGCAAGTCTGAATGAAGACCTTTCATGCTTATTTTATGCTGACACTCTTAGGGACAAATTTAAGCCTGTGTTCACCATGCTGTTCCTGTCCTTACCAGGAAAAAACTATGGTAAATCCTGAAGGAGGGAGCTCTGTCAAGGCAAATATACTCCTGTACCTGGCTGAACTCTTTCCAAAGGTTGGTCACTCCTGGTCTGCTAACTGGAGAGTACTTTTCACCAAGTTAGTGTTTCAAATAAGAGGAAAGACACCTGTGACTGTTGTGGCAATGCAGGGAGGGAGAAACCACCTCTTCTCTCCTGATTTCCCCATAACTTTCTAAAGCTGGCTTCCAGCTATCTCCTGGAATCACCCACGACAGCACAGCTTTGTTTACTCAGTACAGAATAGATCACTGTATTTCTCTTCTCCCACAGATAACTCAGTTTTCTGAGTGGGCTAGAGTCACACAGTTGCAACTTACCTCACACATAAATCTTTGCCTGGAAATCTTTCCCTATGTGCCAGAAGTGTGGGCATGCTTGATTGTCCCAATCCCAGCTAAGACACTCAGATTCTTAAGCTGCTCACTCAGGCTGCCCTGGCCTAAGTTTATTTCCAAATCAGCAAGATACATTATCTTTTTTTCTGTATTTTGATCAAGAGGGTTACTTTGGTACCCTCACTTCAGCATGGAGCTGTTTATTGGCAGTCCCAAGGTTAGGGGTCATCAACTTTCCTTTTCATATATTAAACTGAGTTTTAATGACCAATTCTTGGAGCACAAGTCTCAAAAATACAGATAAATGTGCTGTGAGTATACACAGCACCTTGGGATGAAATGGACTGTGAGCTGCTCCTCAAGTTTGCCCCACTTTGCACCTCTTCTTTACAGAGCAGTTCTACCAGGATCTCACCCACTGTGTCCCCAGAGGATGTAGGATGATTAACTGTTCCTCACTCCCATCCAGGGTGAAGGACCAAGTCCTCAGTGTACTCCCTGGGCAATGACAGGTTAGAATGGAAACAGCCCAGCAAGGAGGCACCAGCATCCAGGAGCCATCATCACCTCATACTGTGTTACCTCTGTAAACTTTATTTTCTAGGCACATAATGTAAGAAAAAGCTCCTTCAAAAGCTGACTTTGGATGTTAGCTCTACCAGACAGCTCTGGGAGTAGGGACTGTCAGTTTGCATCTGTTGAGGCTTAAATCAGTCCCATGGCTACTACATTCCATCCACCCCCCAAGTGGTTTATTTCTTGGTAAGTGCCAGGGTACAGCAGAGGAAATGAATGCACTGATAAGCTGGAGAGATGTTGTCTTGAGTGGTTCTCAGCAAGTAAATGGCTGAGCAGGGAACAGAAATGAGCTTTCTTGTGCCCAGTTGTGCCCTGTAACTGCCATTTCTCTACTTCAGTAAACATCAAATCCAGCCACCGAGGAAAGGGTGGTCACTTACTGAAGGGATGTCAGGAAAGAGGAAGTCTAGGCTGCAGGCTGGTAAAAACTGTGACCTTTGTGCCCTCCCTGCCATTCAGATCACTGCCCCAGGGTTTATTTCAGGGGCAACTACAATCAGATGTCCAAACCTCCTTAGCAACTACTAGCCTTTTGTGTGCTCCACGAAGCAGCTCCCAGAAGGGAAGCAGTGCCCAGTCCCTGGCTGCAGTGCCCATGAGGGTAGCACACAGTGCTTTTTCAGAGCTCCAGCAGTCTCTAAGAGCACAGACCCTGCATCAGCCAGCAGGTAAACAAGCAACATCCTTGCTCTCTTTGGGAACAGGTTGCTTTTCAGCAAAGAACTGTTAAAATCCTGCCTCTCTCTGCAGGGCAAATCTGCTTTGAGAGACAGCAGAGAGGAGCTTGCCTGTGTGTTTATCACACTGAGCCAAACACAAAGCCAACAGAAGCTGGAAGGAAGTTGTTTCATACTTACCAGCAGCATTGATATTTTCCTCACAGGAGTACCAGATCCCAGTGTGGAAATACCTGAAAAGGAAGCGGTCATCTCCCGTCTCCCAGCTGTAATGAACCACATTCTGGCTTGTCTCATTTGCAGTCTCATTCCCGCTGTAGTTGAGGCAGTTTGTCTTCTTCCCTTTCCCACAGCTGGGCTTGGGGACCCTCTGTGTACCCTCACACCAGTGGGTCGTGATAAAAGCTGTCGTAGAGAAGAGGAGAGCCATCAGATTCAGACTCACTGCTAGCAGGGCTCTGCATCTTCGATTTGTCTTCATGGTAAATCCGCCCTCCCTCCCCCTCCTGCTGAGAGAAGAAGTCAAAGGGGTTTGTTTGATTTAGGAGGAGGGAGGGGGGGGGGCGTCCAAAGCCTCTCACGATTCAGAATCCAGTTTTCCAGGCATCAAAACTCTTGACTTCTTCCAATCTGTTGTTGTAGCAGCGAAGGAAACGCTGCAGCCAGACTCCCATTCTTCTCCTCACTTCAAATCCTGCCTTTGTACATTAGAGGAGCAGCTGCAGGCGCGGGAGCGTGGTTGTCCTCTCGGAGTCGGTGAGCTCCAGCGCGCTGACGGGATCAGAGAGCACCAAGAGCAAGTGAACATCTGCTCGGGTACCACACATGATCCCAAGGGACTCGGCAGCCTCCTCCGCCGGGAGACACCTGCAGGCTGCAGAGACTGGCTGCCCTCTGCTCCCCGAGGATGGAGCAGGAGAAACTCCGTGGGAGGCAGGAGGCAGGGACAGGCTCTGCCTGCTATCACCTTCCTCCTCCTCCTCCTCCTCGCCAGACCTCGGGGATGACTGCGGCGCGCTGGAGGCTGAGTTGGGCTGGGAGAAGGCGTCACGTCTTAGTCCCCAAAAGGATCGTTATTTGGAGCTGGGAAATATATTTTTCACGTGTCAGAGGGTAGAGATTTGTCCAGGAGGAGGAGGGGTGGAGTGCTACTTTAGCTGTACTGCCCCGGGCTAGTGAGTAGGAAATCAGGGGTTTGATTCTGCTGTCAGCGTCGTGGTGTAAGTCTCTGTCTCTGGCTGTCAGCAAAGCCCCAGAGGAACTGAGATTTGGAGTTGTGTAATGAGTTAAACTCCACGTCTCTCACAATACCAAGTGGAGTCACTTTCTCAGGCTTTTATTTCCAGATGCAGCCCACCTAGATGCTCTGTTTGAAGCGGGTCTGTAGGACATTTGGTAGGTCCTGGTTTGTGCAGATGGAGGGAACTACTTAGAGCAAAGCCTGGCCTTTACTCACCAGCTGGGAATGCTGTGAGAGCAGGGAGCACTGTGTAACATCCCATCTCCAAAGAGAATGGTACTGTCCTGTCTTCTTGTTTGGATGACTTGTAGAGTTTATGTCTTCCTTCCACGTCACTCAGACCTATCTGCTGAGTACTGAATGTTGTGAGGAGACCTGAGGCACTGGAACAGGTTGCCCAGAGAGGTTGTGGCTGCCCCATCCCTGGCAGTGTTTAAGGCCAGGCTGGATGTGGCCCTGGGCAACCTGGTCTAGTGTGTGGCATCCCTGCCCATGGCATGGGGGATGGAGCTAGATGTTCTTTAAGGTCCTTTCCAACTCAGGTCACTCTATGAGTCTGTGAATTCTGTGATGTTGATGGCACAATCTGTAAGACCTTGCACCCAAGCACTGAGGTTGGCCACATTTGTCACACAGTTGTACTGTGTCCTTAGCAGATGAGTGCAATTTTCTGTAGTGGAGAAGTTACACATACCTCCTGGGCTTTGGACTGAGTGAGGTGTCCTTCCAGCCTTGTTTGGACTTCCTGCAAGGGCCATGAAGATGCCTGTGGCCTCTCAGAGCAGTCCAGCACTGGGCTTCCACCATGCAGGCAGACAGCCTTATAGCAATAGGTGGGACAAGGCTGTCAGCTCACATCCTGTCCTCTGGTAAATCAGCACCTTGACTCCATGTGCAAAGCTCACCCTATGCCTTACTGCCTGCAGGGATGAAAGATGGTGATTGTTTCTCCAGCTCCCTGAAGAAAGCCAGGAAGGACCAGGTGAAGTTTCTACCTCACAAGTAACCATCAGATACAGTATTGTGCCTCTTGTTGGTGCTGCATGTCTGGTCCCAACTGTGTAGTGAGAATTTGCACTGTTGGTGCAGGCTCACTTGGCTCTAGCCATTTGGGTTGGTAAATAAACTAGCAAGCTACTAGAAAATGCTGCTCTGTGAGAACTATTGTGATGGCAACTTTGCAAAGTTGGTGAAGTAGCTTTGGACTGCAGATACTTCCCTACCTAATGGTCTTCATTTGGCCCACTCCTGCCTGTACTTGATGACTACAACCTCCTCACTGCCAGATTTGTTTCTAGTGGCTAGCAGAATGCCCCTGTGCAGGGTCTTCCTTGTCCTACTGGAATTGCACACCCTGTTCCAGTCCTTTCAGCAGCCACATACATAATCAGCTTGGGTTTAATTGCATGCAAGAAATAGAGAGGAGAGTTACCTAGAGGACCACAGGATTATTGCTTCAATTATTTTTATGTCACAGGACATTCCACTCAGTAATGCATTTGTATGTTCCTGTATTTCTCAGGCTTAGCTACCTCCTTAGAGGAACAAACAATGGACCTTAAACCTGGAGAGGATGCTCTCCCAAGAAAGCTAGCACCTTTCTTCAGGATTCTCTTTCAAGTTGCTGTCAGTATCTGCATCATCAGGCTTTTCCAAGTGTGAATACAGGTCTTACAGGTCTTTTCTCACAAATCTTTTCCATCAGCTGCTCTGTGGCTTGTGCTTTCTGGGCCCTGCATGCTCTGTGTCTCCTCATGCCCATCTTCCTGAGGGTTGGACATCCAAGAGTTTGGTTATCTGCCATGATTCTGTCCTCAGCACCTTTCAAAGTTTTTACTCCTAATCTTATCAGTTATTTCTCTTTCTGTTCCTCCTTATCTTCTTTATTCTTGTTTTTCAGGCTGACAAGAGAACATAGGTGTTGGCAGTATACATGAAAAGTTAAAGAAACCAGAAATTTGGGTTCTGTTGTGATACTTTGAGAACCTTAAGCATTTAAAAACATTCAGCAGAAGGTCAAGTATGCTTAAAGTCAGGGAAGTTTCTTTTTCAACATGAATTGTTTCCTTTTCCCTGACAGAAGTCAGGGATTTTTTTCTAATTCTTGGAATCTTTTGGCTGTCTGTGTTGGGATTACTTGAAAAGAAGAGAACTAGTGTGTGCCACATTCCTGCTGTAATGCTCTCATTTCTCTTGCTGTAATCTCTCTTTATCAGATTTGTTGTGTATAAAAATGGAAGGATCATATGTATGTTGCAGAAGGCAGTTCAGATGCCTGGATTAAGTTGTATTTATGTGGTATTACCTTTAATAGTAAAGCAGAAGGGTTTAAATGCTATAGAGTAGTAGTTTTCATATTGTGCCTATAAGAACCTTTCAAATCCTTTCTTTTCTGCAGCAGCAGCAGTAGCTTTTCTCTGATGATGTGAGAAAAACTGCCTCCATGGGTTAGAGCTAAACCTCTTTTCCTTTCCTATTTCTTCCAGGGTCAGTGTAAATTATTATTACTCAGTATTTACTTGAGTACAAAAAAGAATTTGACCCAGAGGATTTAAAATAATGATAGCATTTGCAAAAGGAGCCCTTTCAAACAGGCTGTGTTTTTCACTCGTGGCAAACAGAAGCATCATTCACTAAAAGGAGAGGAAGCCCTAATTTTGGGACCTCTGGTGATGGTGTGGGGCATGAGGAGCTTAGTCTGGTTGTTTATTTGATACCAGCAGTGTCAGCTGCCTGGGATTATATGCTGGTTTTAAATCAACATTAAAAAATACCCTATAGGCTTGCTTTAAAGGCTTACTTCTTACAGGTCTTTTCTCCTGGGGTCTTATTTCTTACAGCTCTGTTCCCCTGGCCTTCCTCAGGTGTAGGAATTGTCTTTTTTTGCTTGTCACTGGATTGGGCTCCCCAGCTCCTCCTGCTACCTTGGGTCAGACCCCTCCTGGTATTTCACCTTTGCTTTTCCTCAACACCACAGAGCACCAGAATCCACTTGTTCAACTCACTTGTCTTGTGAATGGTTCAAAATCTCCTCCTCTGATCAGAATTCCCCTCTTTTGGCAGAGAGATTTGCATAGCTCAGTTTTTTCTCCTTCTTTTCCTGTGGCAAACATGACTGATTGGTGTGCCCCCAATCATGCATAGTTTGGCCTCTTTCCATTCCACAGGTAAGTTAGGGTTTTTTTCTGATTTCACCTCATTTTTTATTGTTTTCTCAGAACTCTGACCCAAAGCAGCCTGTGTTCAGCAGCAGTGCTTAGCACTCTGAGCCCACAGGCTAAGCTGTGCAGTCCTGGCCATCTAAGAGATGCTGCTCAGAGACATTGATGATTTTTTGCCAGCAATTAAGCCTTCAGCAAGTGGGCAGTCCACTAGAGGGTATATCTGAAAGTGAATATCAATACCATGTGAAATCTTGGCCTTCAGTTTAACTTTTGACCTGAAGGATGTCTTTTATGTGTGTGGCTGGTGGGCACTGAGTCCAGCACAAGAAGAGTGGCCAGGAAATTCTTCCTTTCCTTCAACTGACCAGGCAAAAAATGGTTTCTGACAGCACTGTAGCAAAGACCTTTAGCAGTCTGACAGAAAGGAAAGCAGTAAAACCAACTGTTGATTCTGCTGTGTGTTTTCCCCATACCAATTTCCTTGGCCTGGTGTCACTGGTCAGTAGGCAAGACTGGAAGGAGGTTGGGGTGAGGTGGAGGTTGGTCTCTTTTCCCAGGTGACTGGAGCTAGGACGAGAGGAAATGGCCTCAAGTTGCAGTAGGGGAGGTTCTGCTTAGATGTTAGGAAAAACTTCTTCACTGAAGGAGTGACTAGGCATTGGAACAGGCTGCCCAGGGCAGTGGTGAAGTCACCATCCCTGGAGAGACTGAAAAGATTTTGAAGACCTTTTTTTTTCCCCCTTCTATTATCAATATATATATTTAGGGACAGAACCTAGGACATGTCAATGACTAGTTTTCAGTCTCTGCCTGGCCAAGGAGTGAAGTGTGTACATTTGATGTCATTTATCTGAAGAATAATGTTGCTTGTTTGTGTATCCATATATTTTATTCCCATAATCAGGATTCATCCATATGACCAGACATTATAAGTGGTAGAATACGATTTGGCAATGTGATTTTTGTTCCCAAAGGGGTGGCCAGGCAGATTGGGTTGAGGAAGGCCTGTACCCTCTGCTTTGTGTTTCTGTATGAATCTCTGCAGAAATTGTACTCTGTACAAAATTCATTTGGGAAAAGAGCATTTACCAGAGCAGGAGAGGCTACTTATGCACAAGGATGGTTTTGGATAGGGCCAGTGTGACCTGTAGAGTATCAGTGTCTATTCTGTGACTGAAGACATATTCCAAGCCAATGGAGCAAGAGCCCCTAGGCTGTGCTCATGATCTCAAGTGGTGTTGCTGGCTCAGAGACAGATGAAGCAAGAGAGTGATCATGAAGGTGAGTGCAAAGTTTGGCAGCCACAGGAAGGCAGGACAGTCAGGTTGTCTCTAGAAGCTGAAGGTGAATTTTACAAACTGCTGCATTCAGTCAGGAGACAGGAGCTACAGAACCCAGGACATTTATACCAACAACAAGCAAGTGTTAAACATTTTGGAAACAAATCTCAGGTTGAGCAGAAGCCTTTCCCCCTTGGGGAGACAGTAGAAGGCAAGGCAACAAAAGTAAAAATCAAGGGCTTGATAGGGAAAGCAAAAGAGAGAGGAAAAGATATCTCTTCATGGCAGAGGAAAGGTCAGGAGGCAGATGATTGGCTGGTGCACAGAAAGCTTGTGCCTAGCAGGGGACAATATTTCACAGTGCACTGAAAGGAAAACAAATGATTATGCAGAAATGACTAAGAAAATGCCAAACTGTGTGGACAATCTGAGAAGCTAAGGCAGGGGTAAGATTATCCCATAATGACACCCAGTGTCCTGGTGAGAGACATCCTCTAAACTGCAGGACACTTAAAGTAGCCCCAAAGTCAGCAGAGCAATGGGAACAATGTCAAAATTAACAATGAAGTTGTAGCAGATGGCAGAAGAGGGAGTCAAGGCCAGGACTTGGCACAAAGAGGGAAATTGTTAGCCATCAGCCTGTCTGGAGAGCAGCAGGAGGGAGGAGATGGATGAGCAACCTGGAGGAGGACGAGCAGGACACTGCTTAGCAGAATGAAAGCCCAGCAGTGAGCAGATAGGGATTATACAGGGGGAGGCTGGGCTGAAGACCACAGCAGTTCCAGCAGTGTAGAGCTGCAGCTGGTCTGCACTGAAGAGCACTTTCACAGGACTATGGGAACTCTCTGGCCTCAGCAAGGGGACAAAAGGAAAGAGCAGTTGTTTGAAGGAAAAAATATGCAATAAATCTTCTGGGAGCTTAAATGGGAATGAAATTGCAGGAGGGAAGAAGTTCAGCAGTAGCCTTAGGACTGTCTGCTCTGCTCAGGAGCCTGGGGTTGTGTTTCCAGGCTCACAGCTGAGTATTTGCCCTTTCTAACCTCTTCCTTGCCTGAGTTTTGGCTGGGAAAAAGTCCTTTCTGTTCTCTGTTTTCTGCAAGGTCTCAGGTAGGGAACACTTTCTCTCTCCACTGCTCTCCAAGCTTGTGTGCACCTTTGAAAAGAGCTTCTCCATGTGCTCCAGTCTCCAAATCATCCAAGTTTCCCAGGAGTCTGTTATTCTGCATATACTAATGTAATCCCATAACACAAAATGGGCTGCAGAACTTGATACAGATATAGAGCACTCAGTAAAAACAGTTCTGCCAAAGGTGAACTGTAGAATATTTGTGGCTACAAGGGCTGTCTGGAGCTCTTTAGACCAAAGCCCTCCACTCCAAGCTCACTGCAAACCTAGATGAAAATTGCTGGGGGCCTTGACAAGTTCCCTGTCATACCCAGTATAAAGCAAGAGTGCTTCTGTCCAAAATTAAGGAGAGATTTTTTTTTCACTGTGAGGACAGCCAAGAAGGTGAATAGGTTGCTGAGAGAGGTTGTGCAGTTTTGGGGATTTCCAAGCCCAAACTGGATAAAGCCCTGAGCAGCTTGGTCTGACATGAGATCTGGCCCTGCTCTGAGCAGGAGGTTGAACTAGGGACATCCTGAGCTCTCTTCCAGCCTGGGTTACCCTGGGATCATATGAGGAGGTATGCACCACAGCCAGTGTTCCAATCAGCTGCCCACATGCAGGAACTCCAGGCTGAATGGTGGGGTAATTAATCCATCTTATTCCTAATGAACAAGCACTCCAAGCCCATCCCCTTGTGAAAGGTGAACCTATGCTTTCAAGCATAAAGATTCAGCACAGGAACCTTCAGCATCTCCTTCAGTATAAGCAAAGTTATTCCAAATTTAGTTTTTCTACCATGGCTCCAACTTCTCTGAGAGCTCCTTGACACAAGATCATCTGTTGGCCCTGTAGGCTCCCTGGCAAGCATCCCACTTCTAGGATCTAGTATTAGTTTAGATATGAGAAGGAAGATGTATCTCAAACTCTCTGATTTATTGTCTGTTAGCATTTAATCCAGTGGGAACTGGGATCCCTCCTCTCTTTTTTCTCTCATTTGGATAGGAGTCCAGGTTTTTGAAGCATGCCTGCAGGTTTTTGAAGGATGCCTTATTGCTTGTACTCTCATCCCTCACCTTGCTACTTCACCATGCCAACACTTCTCTGCTCTTCCTAGTCTTTTTTGACAGGTGGAATGCATTTATTCTCAGCCTCTGCTGTGTCTTTAAATAAGCCTCACAGTCCTCATTTAGATTTCTGTTAAAAATTTGAAGGATAATGTAAATTTAAAAACAACAATAATTAAAACATGCTGCTCCTGCCCCAAGGGACAATGAAGATCCAGATCCCTCAGCTTGTTTGTACAGGAGCTTGGTAAAGTCCCTGGGGTCAGCAGCTGAAGGGCATGTGCCCAAGACCCTCTGTGATGTGGTGCACCTGAGATCAGACTGCTGTGTGAGAGGACTCTGAAAATCCTTAGCAGGACCTCCTCTCTGTCAGGAAATGCCTTTGAACTGAAGCCCTGGCATTTGGTCATCACCAGAGCCATGCTGTAGCTCTCTCCATGCCTGACCATGTTTGATGCCCCCAGTCCTGACCCACCAGCCTCATCACTGCAGACTTACCCAATGACTTGACCTGATCCCAGTCATTGCTCTTGGACCTTCTTCTGTGGGGACTTGGGGAATGGGTATGTTGCTGGGAGGTGGCATCCCTTCCCACCTTGGAGCCAGCTCACCTCACCTTGCAGAGCCATCACTCTCCTCTTGGGTCTGTGGTGAGGAATGAGAAGCTCTGGGATGACCAGCAGACCCTGGTGTGGGCAAAGCTGGCAGTGAACATCATTAAACAGCTTCACTAGGAAAGTGGGAGCTGGCAGTGTCCTCTTTGCTCTCTCTTATTCCAGTGCTGAAGATCTGGGAAGTAAATGCAAGCTCCTGTCAAACCTCCAGCTCTGGGACTGGAGGCTGTAGGGGGTGACCAGGATGTCTTTAGGGTGGGATCACTGCCTGCTGGCCTGCACCACCAGAGTGTGTCCTTGGCTATTAATGAAGCTTTGAGCTTGATCCCAAGCCAATCACAGGCATTAAACTCCCCAGAAGTAGCTATTTCTGTAGTAATAGCTAAATTATAGCCCATACTCTGAATGAAACCAGATGAGGGCTCCATGTGCAGTATTTATTGGGGTAATTTCACTCAACCTTGCCATATTTTAATTCCTTTAATACCTTGATTTAGTAATTTCTGAAATCTTGTATAGTTCCATTCATTGAGAGGACCACAAGAGACCTGAACTGAGTCATTTTCTGATCCTGCACTTTTGTACTGTAATAGCAACAGAATTGTTTCTAGATAGGCTCTTTAAACAACAAACATCTTTATCTGCAGTGATTTAGATGTTTATTATCTTTGTAGCACTTCATTTGCAGGACACAATACCACCCTCAGAGGAGATGGAATCCATTTGTAGTCCAAGTAATGATTTTGGTTACTTTCTGATTTCATAAGGAAAGAAAAAGGTAACTTTTAAAGAGACAAAACATTCTTTACTAATGCAAAACCTGCTTAAAATGGTAATTTATCAACTTAAAGATCTCAGTTTGGTTGCACAGTGACATGCAATATATTAATATATTAATATTAGCCCTCAAAAATGGCTAAGATTTTCTTACCATCTGATTTGCTACAGATTCAGCAGTACCAGTCTTACCCTTTAACATCAAAGCACTGTATCCTGACGTTAGCAGCAGCTAGTGAGACAGGAATAAAGCTACCACCTGGTGCTGGCCAGGGGCTGGGGCGTGGACACTGAGCTACCAAGAATCCTGAGTCACTTCTCCTCTTCCCACGGTGTTTTGTTGCCATCTGATGGCTTGGTGCAAGACTGCAAGAACGAGGTTTCAAAAGGCAGCTTCGAGAAGAAAGGGATGACTTCCATTCCATTTAAAAACACCAAACCAAACCAAAACCAGCTTTTCAACTCGAAATCTTCTCAGAGCAACTAGCACAAGTCTTTAGTCCACAGGTAATAAATTTACTCTTGACTTTCCTTTGAAGTAACAGCTGGAATTACAATATACAGAGAATAATGATGTTTTGTTGGTATTTAGCAGCAGTTTACCTTTTTCAGTCTCCTTCCTTAAGTTGATGATAAGACATCTGGAAGATAATGATGTCATCAGGCCTGGAATGCCACTAACATGGTAATCCTGATATTCCACCCCACACCATGGTAAGCACTCCACTTATCCCTGGCCCTTCTGACCACAGGAGCAGGTTTGCCTTTTGTGACATGTCCTCCCTCAGGTGTGTTGAACCAGAGGGATACCCAGCAAGCGTCTTGCACACTCCTGACCACAGGATGTGCACATCTTTCTGTCCTTTTTCCATGTCTTTTCCCATTTCTTGAGCCTACCTTTTTCTGTCTTTTCCTTACCTTTCTGCACTCCAGCTCCCTCTCATTGAAACAATTCACTCCTAATTATCTTATTCCTAAAGGTGCTAGTTTTCTTCCATGCTCCTGCAGGATCACCTTGCCTAGGTGATCTTGGCCCTATATGCTTTTACTGATGCTGCTGGTCATGAAAAGCTCTGTTCCCCAAAAGGTTCTCAAAGCTCCCTCCAACCACCTTTGAAGCCTGGCTGTTCCTCCCATCTCTCCCTGCTAAGCACTGGTGGAACCCAACTTCCCCTGTGGTGCTCTCTGTAAGTTTTGTTCACACTGTACATTGTGATCTGTCAATTCTTGTGTTGTGTCCAGTCACTGTCAACATTCTTCTCATCAAGTGGAACCTCAGGTCAGGGCCTGCAGCCCTAAAAGCAATTTACTTCCTGCTCCTTTGAGCTGGTTTAGCTACTTAAAAAGCTCTTACTGGCTGCTCAACTTCTTTTCAAATGACTGAGGCTGAAATGGTTTGGAACTAAGGGACTGGACTCTGCATTTGTTGCTGTGGTGAGATCCCAGTGGCTGAAGGGTGGCCTCTGCCTTGTCACCATGTGGGTGACAGAGGTAAAGGGGAGTGTGAGTCAACTCATGCCTGGTCATGGCTATGGATATGAAAGGAAAGTAGAGAAACTGGCAGTTACCACATGTGACCTTCACTTGCCTTTTACATATGTGTATGGAGATGCTACCTAGAGGATGAGCACAGGCTCCATGCTCACCATACGCCTCCCCTGTGGTTTGCAGCACCTTTTAGACATAAAGAAACCCATGGACTTGCTGGCACTCTGAGGAAAGTGGTTGGGACACAACCTGCCAGCTCTGCTTCCAAGCCCTGCTTCCACAGGCTGGTTTCTCCTGGGGTTCTCTAAAGTGTTTCTTGAATCCACAGACGAAGAACTTCTTCTGAGGGCATCACACACACCATCAGGTCACATTGCTCAGCTTCTTCACTGGCACACAGTATCAGCTGCCTGGGGGGCTCTGATACTTTCTGTAAAACAAATGTGCTCACTCAGACACCTCCAGGCTGAGGAGTTAGTCATCTGTCTGTCCTCTGCTTTTCCCCAGGCTTCCTCTCATCCTTCCTGCCACTACTGCCCAGAGCCCCAGTGCCCCACAGCCACAAAAGCTGCTGCAATTCTCCCTGGAACTGGACAGCACATTTAAGCTTGATTTAAACACATCATAAAAGATAAGTATGATTTAAACATACTCCTGAGTGAGAAAAGAGGCTGCCCTTGGTGGGTGGTTTCTCCTCATCAAGGAGTTGAGAAGCTCAGTGCTGGTACAAGAGGACAAGGAGCACTGTTGCCAACAACACAGCTGCTTTGTTGAGGGAGCAGCTGGCCAGGCAGGGTTGGTTCCTGCCTTCCAAGCTGCTACCCCCACAAGTACCAGGAGCATCATCCCTGTCCAGGGCTGTAAGCTGAAGGCAGTGACAGCTGTGCAGCCAACTCATGTGGGCTGCTTGACCCCTGCAGCTCAGCTGATCACACCAGAATGAGCAGAACTTCCTAAGCTCAGGACTGCTTTTCCTACCTGCCTTGTGCTCCTGTGAATACAAGGCACCCTGAAAACCAGTACAACACAGTAAAAAAAGTTACCAGTGCATCTGGCAGCACAGCAACAGGGCAGCAGGAGTACTGAAAGACTTGACTTGTTTTCCAGGTAAGGAAAGGCAAGGTCAAAGCAACCACAGCAAAGGCAGCAGAGGAGATGAGGGCAGTAACCAGCCACATGGATGTGCCACCTAGAAATAAGAGAAGCAGCAAAACCTCTCAGAGAGGCTGTGAGGACAAACCACCCAATGCAGTCAGTCTGCACCCTCTGGGGCTGCTCTTCCCACCCATCCTGGTGAGATCCTTTGCTGGCATTTTCTCCAGGAAAGGATGGTAGTGCTGGGATAGGAGGGGCTGCACTCCTGAGTCTTCCTTTTTTACCTCCCCCAAGGAGCAAATGGGATATTGCATGCTTGCAAACAAGACAAGAGGTGTTGGGTGGAAACAAAAGGAAGAGCTGCTGGGGTATCCTTCATGGGCATGCCTGCAGCAGTGGAAGGGGAAGGAAGTCTGGCTGTTACCTTGTGCCCTCACACACTGTGTCTGGCTGAAGCTGCTGCTTCTGTTGATTGCCTCGATGTATGTCTGGGCTTTGACACAATAATCAGCTCCTGCCTCCATGGTGTCCAGGTGAACCACGGAGCTGACCTCTTTCACCACTTTCTGCTGCACCTGCCACAGGCCCAGGAGAGAGAGCATCAGAACAAAAAGCAAGGACCTCACTGAGAATAGGAGTTCTGAGGTGGTGTTAGCCCAGACTTCACTGGGAGAAAAGGAAGGAGCAGCAGGAGGTGTCAGGGAGGACTGTGTGAAGAAGGGGAGAGAGGGAGAAAAGCAGCAAACAAGGAAGCACAGTGGAGGGAAGAATGAGGCCACACACATCTGGAAGGGCAGGAGGGGGATGGAAAGAGGAGGCTGTGAGCTAAAGTGACATAATGATGTTGAGCCACAACACTAGACCGTGATCTGCTCCCCTGCTGTAAGGCCTTGATGACTAAGGTCTTGATGGATCTGCATTTCTCCTGGGATACCTAAATCATGCCTATGCTAGCATGACATGCTAGGATTGCCAGAGCCATGCTGGACAGAGGGGTGAGAGCTGGGTTGTGACTCTACAGCACAGAGAGGGGATGCAGTGATGGAATTTGGTGTGTGCAACTCCAGCAACCCTTCAGCACCATGTGAACTCCAGCACAGTATTTTCTTGCCATAAATAGGACTCCTTTCACTCCTAGCAAAAGGAAGTTGCTATTCCCAGTTTCCCCAGTCATGAGAGGACAGGTAACTGTCAGCTAGTTCTTCTCAACTCATGATGTGTGTGGCAAGGTCTCTATTCTTTCAGTCTGTGTGGGCTCTCTGTTACTGCCCAAAACTCCAGGGTAAAACTCACCCTCCTCTCCTGGCCCTTCTTCCAGTAGAGAACACAGAACTGAAAGGCAGGCCCCAAGTCTTCCAGCTCCACTAGTAAATGATACCCATCTGCTATGACCTTCATCAGAGGTGGGGTCAGGGAAGCTGCCAACACAGAGAGAGCACCATTATCACCTCAGAGGTAACCCTGAAAAACTGTCTTCTTTTTCCCAGCTAGGAGAGGAAGAGAAGTTGCCAACCTGAGCATAGTAACATCAAGCTGGAATTACAGCTGGTTGCTTCAGTGGGGCAGAAGTTTCTCTCTGCCCTACCTCCCAGTATGCAGTACCTATAGAGTTCTGTTCAGACTTGGTGCAGGAGGAGGATCATGACTGGCATTGCAAACAGGAGTTGGGCAACAGCTGAGCTGCACAGAACTTGAACTGTTTTGAATTTTCTCCAGTGGAGGAAGTGTCTGCCCTGAGGGTCACCTGTGATCAACAGAAGCAGAACCAGCTGGGTGACCAGAAGCTGAGACACCAGATCAGGCCAGTTCTTCTGCCCCTGGGCATTAGCTTAGCATTAACCTTACAGAACAGGAGCTGAGAAACCACTGCTTCTTCATGGGAATTTTGGCAGTTATTCAAAGGTGAAGGAAAAAGCAGTGTGAGCCTCAGAATAATTCTGGCAGTTCACATAAATCCTGATTTTCTTTTAGTATCTCCATGGGTTTAGACTTGAGCTGGTGATCTGCTGTGACTTAAGTTATTGGAAATATACACAAGTTAATCTATAGGTGATTGGGTTCATGCTCAGTTTGATATTCAAAGCTGGGTTTGGTCTGGGATTCTGCTGTGAGCAGGAGTAGTGAAACAATCAGACTCAATCAAGCCTGGATGAAACTACACACTATGTCTGTGAGGTGAGAACCAAGGCAGTATATCTGCACTACTTATCTATGCCATTCTTTACCAGTCTGTTGTAGCTGAAACTGCTTTCAACCTCCCTGCTTTCAGGAAAGGAAGGAGAGCAACTTATAGCCACATACAGAAGAGATGTTCTTAATAGAATTTGCTCTTACATCTAGAGTCTTGTCATTAATACAAAGCAATATGAAAACATAAAATCCATGGGTTCATGATGAGTTTGGCCCAAATGGGAAGCCAGGAAAACTACTTTGTATTGAGATCTCTAAGATACAGGACTTATTAGAGGGCAGCTCTCAGTTTGGGATAGGCAGCAGTCATTACTGTCAGCCAGGGAAGAAGTTGTCTGTCCAAGACCAGAGCTGACCCAATCTTAAACCTTCATCAGTCACTGGGAGTCATTTGCTACTTCATCAGTGACAGTCCTCACTCATACAGACCTCTTAGTCAAAGCAGCCCCATCAGAAATGACACCTAAGCTGGTGAGTGTGCCTCCTGGTGTGGAAGTGTTTTCTAGATAGTGCTTTAGATGAAGAATCCTTCCCTTTTCCAGGAGCTATGGTGGCACAGAGTGGATCCACAGACCACACTGTCAGGCAGAGACAGGGAAAAGATAATCTTTAGCTCAGCCCTCTTCTTGAAGAGAAGCAGCAGCTTCCTCTTAGTACAGTGAAGCATTTGACAGCTTGGCCCCACAACAACCCCCTGTGAGAAAACAACGTGACTGATGGAGCTTAAGGCAAACAGCAGGACTCACTCGTGATGCGGTTGAAGAAGCCTTGCAGGGTTCCCCACTCTGAGCTCCTAGCACCAACCTCTGCCCTGACACGTAGGCTGTAGGCCACAGTGGCTGAAATGTCCTCAGTGATGTTGCACTCTGTGGCTGTAGTGAGGGAACATTCAGAGATGGGAATCCAGGTCTCATTGGCATACTCTCGCTCATATTCCCTGAGGAAGGGCAAAAGAAAGAACAGAGGTGGCAGTCTGATAGGAGATCCAGCTGGGACATGGGCTAAGGCTGCTTGCTAGTTCTTTCCAGGTGAAACCAATACACTGAGGAATAGCAAAGGAGTGTATGAAACCTGTATGGCTGTGGTTTAGATCTTAGCTGGGAGAAAATGTCCCAGAGCCAGCCTGGTCATGAGCCAAAAGCAGCATGGTATTGCAGGAGGTGGGGACAGCCAATGTGGTGTTCCTGCATCAAATCCTGCCCATGCACTTGACTTGGTCATCCCTGGTAAACCAGAGTTCCAAAGCCCTGCTGTGATACAGGTCATAGCTGAAAATGTATCAAAAACCTCCTGTAATGTGGGTTAAAGGTTTAACACTGAACAAATCTGAAATGTTTTCTCTTTCCTCTTCTGAACAAGCTGTTGCTAATCTTCATAACTTCTGAAGTCTTTGGAGGGAAGCAGGTTTCACACTGTGGGTTTAATGCACACCTTGCACTACTCAGGTGTCTGTTAACCCGTAAACAGTCTCAGAAGAGGAGCAAAAAGAGGTTTTATTCCCCCTACTTGTGACCAACAGTGCTGGAGCATGAAAATTCTGTTATGCCTATGAACTGAATAGGGCTCAAGAAATCCAAAGTGGGCAGGATTTGAAGTCTAACAAAACAGTGCTCAGAGAGCAAGAAAGGAGAAAAAAAACCCCAGAAGTTACCCCTGGAACTCAACTGAGTATTTCACAGTTTCTCCTTGGACGATCACAGGACTCCAAGTTAAGAAGTGTTTCATGTTGGTAGAAAGAATAGAGATGTTCTGTGGTGGTGACAGCAAAGCATCTTCACCTAAAATTTCCAGCAAAAGAGGGAAAAAAAAGAAAGAAGTTCTATGAATGTACTGGAAAAAAATGCCTAGAAGAATAGCCCAAAAGTGTTTTGCATCAGAACTACACTCTTCAGTTGACTGCTGTCCCTTCAGTGTTTGAGTTTATTGTACAGAGAAGAAGAAATGACAACCAAAGAGCAAAGGACAGAGCAGTTAGGCTGGCACTGCTCACAGGAGGGCAAAGCATGCCTGTTCCTTCTTCCAGAGATTTTCATTTATCAGAAAACAGTGAGGAAAGGTCAAGCTTTTACAAAGCCATCCACTTCAGCTCAATGACACCAAGTAATAAACATTCTACTGCACTCTAGAGACTGTTCCAATGGATGTCATGGTTCCAAATGTGCTATTTCTTTCCAGGCTTGACTGGACACACTGGAAGACCCTAGCTTTGGTACAGCTTTTTTTCATGTTGCTGGATTCTAATGCTGTAAGTGCTTGAAGGCTGAAATCAAAGTAGCTCTTAACAGAATAAATGGATTCAATGGACTGTAAATGAAATTGCTACTTTATTCTGAGATCATCAAAGTATATGGGATGATACCTGTAGTTAATTTCATTTTATACCATCATAATGTAAAATCCTCAGCAGTGTTTGGACCAGAGCAGGGTTACCCATGGCCACATCCTGCACTACACTATGGCAACTGCTCTGCTACTTCCTAGTCCCAAGACAATTATGTTCTCTCTGCCCAGCAGAGAATGGTTCCAAAGGAGAACGTTGATCTTAAAACTCTTTTAGGATTCTTTAGCATAAGTTATACAGATCTGGTGACACAATGCTTGGCCATTCTTTTAACTCAAGTCAGCTAGCCTTGTGTGAGAAGCTTTCTCCCTTGCCTTTTAGGTAAGTCACTGTCTGCCTTATCTGCAGTTCTGTTACTCCTGAGTGCCAAGGCATTCTTGGCTTTCTAAAATACAAATCAAACAGAATAATGAAAAAAAGGCCTTTATTGACCATCACTCTGCAGCTTAACCACAGCTTTGGTCTCTTGTATCCTCCATGCTTTGCTACTACTTTTCTTGTGCCTTGGGTTCCCAGGTTGGTTTTGGGAGTTGGCTTACCTGAGGATGTGGATTAGGTAACAGCCTTCAGTTACATCATCAGACACTAGTTTTTCCACATGACTCATGCACATGATGATGTTCCAGGTCTGAACAGGGGTGAACTGCACTGGAGTCTTTCCTAATTTTTCAGTTCCCTGACTTTAGAACTTTCTGGATATATATCTATTTTTTGTATCCAACAGTACTGAACCCTATTTAATGAACTATCAGTACTGAACCCTATCATCTTATTAAACTATCTGTACTGAACCCTGTCTTATTAAACTAATATTAACCAATTTTAAAAGGAGATGGTTCTGAATTGGACTATCTACCTTTTAATGGCCAAAAGATTATTTTGCATCTGATTGAGAACAATCTTCCTTTCCTGGCCATGCCTTACCTCAGCACACACTTCTCCTGGCTTGCTGGCAAACCCAGTGACTCTTCTATATATACTGTGTGTATGTGTAGCTGTTATGTGTAAAAATGACATTTTGTGCTTGTAAGGTTAAATAATAATAGAAGTACACTAAAGGGAAACTTATGATTCTTTAAATAACAGTGACCCTGCTTTGACATCTTTAAAAATCATTTGTCATAGTCTTCCCTATTCCTCAGAATAAACTTCCAGAGCATTTGCACCTTGACACCAAGTCAGTGGTTCCCATACCTAGCAACTGAGAACTAGAAACACTGATCCAAAGTCTTTTGCTGGCATAGGAAGCTGTAAAATTGGGGGGGGAGGGGAGGGTGGTGTGTGGATTCTGAGGCAGAGAACAAACCAGAGCAAGACACAACCTGAATTCAGGAGCTACAATGACACACTTAGAAAGACAGGGCTGAGCAAAATCCAAGCACATGGGCAAGCCATGCCTGCTCTCTGGAGGACTGACCATCTCAAAAACACTGAAGGTTAGCCAGGGGATGTGAGGCCACACTCCTTCTAGGAGTTGTTTGGAGCCTAGCATTTACTTGGAGAAGCAGGTTGCAAATTGCTTGACCTACTTCCAGGGTCACAGACACCCTCAGTAAACATTCTTGAGCTATTAATTAGAACTTCATATCCTTCCTCTCAGACCCTGCACCCACTCCACAGGCAGGACATCTCTGGTGCTGGAAGACATCAGCATTAAAAGAGGACTTGAAGTTTCAGCTTCTCACAGAAGAGCAAGGGAGTAGAGACAAATGCAGTAAGTTAATCTCCTTCAGATACACCCCTTTAGAATTCAGAACTGACTTGCAGAACACAGATTTTATGGATTGCCTTTTCCATTTGCTTATTCAGGTATTGCCTTTAGACAAAGAATTCAAACTCAGGATCACCTGACCTCAAGGTCTACTTAACAACAGGACAGAAGGCTTTCTGTTTCTCACACTCCCTTCACCAACACATCTTAAGTCAACTGAAGACATTTTAGCCATTTACCTGTGAGATTGGGTGCAATCAAAGCCCAGAGGTAGAAGCAGATGAACGTCAACAGCATTTTGCTCACGCTTGTCACCTTCTCCCACATTCATACCCTGTTCCACAGCTCAGAGATGTCCCTTCCTGGATGGAGAGCCATATCTGAGCCAGCCATGGTGGAGTGAAGCAGAGACTCCAGGGGAATGCTGCCTCTTTGTGCCAGCACCACCAACATACCCACATTGTTTGTGAGGGTGTAGTTCCAGGGAGTGCCTGCATTTCCTTACAGGTCTGTGCAACCACTTAACCAGGTGGCACAGCTCTGCATCACTGAGCAATGATATCTATTAAACAAGGGGCACTGTAAGGAGGAAACAGGACTATTGAATATTTCCATGTAGTTTATATAGCTGTAAATGCTCATTTGAGGCTACTTAAAATCTACATTCAGGAAAAAAAGAGACTGTACAACCCTTGGCATGTTGTTTAAAGGCAGCCACCAGCTTAACCTTGCCAGGAAATAGTGCAGAGATGGATAGAAAGGAAATTGGCACAATATGGAAACAGAGTTGAGCTTTTGGTACATTTGATACAAATGAGGGCTCTCAGAATAAATGAGCAATACATTGATTTACTAATCCTTGGGTAGGCTTTGCTTTGCAAGTGAAGGTCAGCACAAGAAAGACAAAGACATATTGAGAAACTGTGCAATTGGCCAGAGAGATTTAACCATGTTTGTTGCAGCTTATGAGGGAAAAAGCTGCTGCCCTAGGGAAAGGAAAACTTGCTGCCCTAGAGCCTGTGACTATAGTTCTGTGTCTAGTATGTGTGATCAACCAGGTGAATCCTAAAACAGGTCATGACATTTGCCCAACACAGTTGCAACAATTCTCATTCAGTTTGTAAAGCAAAGGAAATCAGCAGTAAAGCCAAAGGTAAGGAACACTGTTCAATTGTTTAGTATTATTCTGGGGGGGAAAAAAAATATTGCTCAAAAGCCAGAAGGATGTTTACAAACACAAGACTTGCTGCTAGATACATGTCCTGGATTAACTGGGGCAGAATCCTGGGCCAGGTCCTTAGCAGATTGCAGTCAGCTGGGGCAGCTGTATTGGCTTCAGGTGGATCCCAGACCATAAATGTCACCCTCAGAATAAAGGGGGAAGTTTGCTGAGGATTAGGCTGTTTATGATGTTGCTCTACTGCTTTCTCATCCCCATCACTGGAGGGACTTGTTCACCATCCTGCTCCTGAGGCTTGCCTACTTACTACTGTAAGTGCTGCACCTTCACGGGGCTGAGTGTTCTTTACCCTGGCTGGGGTGCTAGCTTGGCTGTTTAATTAAATCCATTTTCATTTCAATGCACAGCTATCCTCTCATTTTCCTCATCTCCCTTCCTGGCTGGGGAGGGGTCACTGGGTGCTGGAACAGCTGCTATAGTTTAGCCCCAGATAGGAGCAAAATATAGACAATATGTCAACATTTCCTAAGGGATATCCAGTTTAGAAGGATGTTAAAGCAAACTATGTAAGTCTGATTACCTTCTTTGCATTCTCAGTAAAGAGTTTATCTCTGAGATTATGTGTAGCAGATTTACTAGGTGAGCAGAAACCACAGAATGGGATAAGAAAGCTGAAGGGAAAACCAAGTGTGTTGGAGAAGTAGTTACCAAGTTGAGGCATGCAGCTAGTTGCAGGAGGAGATTCACGTGAGATAGAATCACAAACGTTTCAAAACCATTCCATGGGGCAGGAGGGAGAGGAAAACCATCTTTGGGAAGCAGTGTGTGCCTATGATTCTCAGACCTGGAAACATTTCTAGCAACTGCTCTTATTTTCAGCTTCCTTCCAGTTCAAACTCAGTTCCTTCTTGGAGACTGTCACTGTCTGCAGTGCTGTGGAAAGGTAGCTTCAGAGCTAGCTGAGCTGCTTGGGAATACAGCAAATGCAAAGCTCGGGGTGGAGTTAACATCTTAAATGTTCCCGGGGTCAACAGGATTTAGGAATTGCTGCAGTGGCCACTGAATGTCACTGTTGCTCCACAGAATGGCTGCAGGCACTTGCTGAAGACAAAAAACCTTGGAAGCTCTAATACACTCTGGTGAATGTGTTCCTGTTACTCTGGATGAGCTTATCTGGCTAAGAAAGAATATTCCTTGCAGAAAAACAGGCACTTTATTAACCCTCTCCACAAGACTAAAAAAGGGTCCTTTTTTAACTTAAACCCCCTTGATTTCTGGTATGTTTTCTAGACTCCTAAAGCAAACCTAGTGTATTAATATTGTTCCAAAATTTATTTTTATTTGGAAGTGGTTTTGCAGCTTCAGATGTCCAAAGTGTCTAGAAATGCAGTGAGAAACATATAAACCAAAATGTATCCTTCCAGTGTCTTCCTCTGCAATCTATTATCCAATGCCTCCACCGATACTTCATACTTCATGGTGATGCTCTTTGACTACTGACTTCTTCTGTAAGTTATCCATACATCTTATTACATCACCTACTGTGGCAACAGCCAGGGACAAACATATTACAAACATGGCACCATGAAGACCATGACAGACTGAGAGAGTTGGGGTTATTCAGTCTGGAGAAGAGAAGGCTCTGATGAGACCTTATTGTGGCCTTCCAGTATCTGAAGGGAGCCTACAAGAAAGCTGGGGAGGGGCTTTTGAGGATGTGAGCTAGTGATAGGACTAGGGGAAATGGATGCAAACTAGAGGAGGGGGGATTTAGGTTGGATATTAGGAGGAAGTTCTTCACTGTTAGGGTGGGGAGACACTGGAACAGGTTGCCCAGAGAGGTTGTGGAAGCCTCATCCCTGGAAGCTTTTAAGTTTTTAACCCCAGGATTGTTTTTTAAGGGGAGGGACAAGAGTAGGATCTGCTCTTCTCACTGTGATGGACCTGTCACCAGAAACACCACTCAGTCCAGCCAAGCTTCAGGTGATGATAACTCTAATACAGTACAAGGAATTTCTTTTTGACCTTCACCTCTTCCTTGGCTCAGATACATCATTGCCTTTTCACAGCTTGAGCAGTCTCTGTTCACTGGATCCATCTGAGACACATAATGTTTTTGCTCAAACTCCATTTCCTTCCTTCCAAAGCAGTAAGATCTGCTTATGACTCAGCCTTCAATAAAACACACAGCAAGGACCATTAAAAGAAATGCACAGTGCAGGGATAAAATTCACAGGCTACATTTTTCAGGCTAGAATTTTCACTGCCTTTTATTTACCCTCAAAACCAACATTAACTTATGTCTCATTGCAAAGAAAAATCTACCAGCAAAAGACCAGCTTTAAAAGCAAATCTTTCCCTAGTGGTGAGAGACACATCCTAACACATGCCCACGCTCCTGAGCCTCCATGGTACTAACAGGAGCAACCGTCCTCTGCCTGAATAAAGATCCCACCAGCTCCAGGGAAACAACTTACTGAGCAGTGTGGGCAGATAGCAGGCTTTGGGGTTGGTTTTTCCCCTAGTTTTGCATTCACAAATTTGAAGAGAGAGCATTTCAGGCAGAGACTCCTCAGTGAAGCAGGGAAGGCTCTGGTTTTCTTCCATTGATGTTTGTGAGAGCTGGCCCAGGCTCTACCTGGCTGTCAGCTAGAGGTTTTCAAGTCTTCCTGACACTGAATGGCCTTGAAGTGTTTTACTCTACTTGCAACAGTGCCCAAGAGGTGAGTAGTGAGGTAAGCTCCAGGAGAGGTAAATAGCATCATCCTGTGCAGGGGTGGGGACTGAGACTCAACAACCCATATGAATCCACCAGGCCAAAGCCTCTCATGAAATGCAGTTGAAATCTGATCCTAAACTCTTTGAAATTTAGGATCATTGAGAATTCTTTGAATTTCTTTGAATTCGAAGTGAATTTAGTGGAATTTCACACAGACTCTAATCTCTCTGCTTTTCTTCTTAACCAGCCACTTGCTTTCATAACAGAGACTGTTCTCTGACAACAATTAAAGCTTGTAAGTCTCCAAGCACAGAAATGAAGGAAAATAAAAGGAAATAATGTACCCATTTCACAACCCTCCCCCCCCCAAAACTAATAAGAAATAAAAATATGGCTACTTTGCATAAATTTAGTGCTAGAGAGTGACTCCAGACACAAAGTAAGTACATGAAATCTCTGATGTGAACTAAGAGGCATATGAAAAACATCTATTAAAAAAATATCTCCTCTTTAAAGTTTCAGTACAACATAGAGCAGGGAGCTTGAGGGCTGCTTTAGATGTGCTTTTAGACAGCAACACCCTTGTGTAACACCAAGTGAGCTGAGGACACTTGTCATGACACAGCCTCTATGGCACTAGCTTCTCTTTCTTCCCAGCAGTGTCCTGCCCAGTGTCAGTGCTAGAGCTCAGTAGCACAGAAGAAAAACCCAGATATAAGGAAGAGCTATACAGAGGGATGCCCCACTGGAAAAAAACCCAAACCAATAGAGATGTAGCTTTGCTGTCCAGCTCAGCAGCTCATTCCTGTGCCTTAAAACAGAAAGTATCCCAGCTGAACAGTGCACTTCAGGCAGTACATGACCCTGCTCTCAGGCCTGAGAAGGAACAGGGGGAGCACTCCTGGAAAGGAGGAGGACAAACCATCACACTCCAGCTATGAGTTCAGACTTGCTCTTGTGTTTACACCAGTTGAGGTTCTGAGCCAAAGGCTGGCAGAAAATGAGCTAGCAGTGACAACAGATGTGAGGGCAGAACAAGGACAGGGTTGAAAGAGCTTTTTAGAGCAATTCTTCTCCTTTCCTGGAAAAGCTATAGTGTAGATCTTTAGAAAGGTCCTTTGATTGCTGGTGAGCTCTGCTGGTCAATAACAAGATGTGGTCCTTTCTTAAGGTCGTCTTGTATCCATGGTCTAACGGGATGGAAAGCCAGCAGAGACAGAATAGCTGTTTCTTTTCCTGCCCACCTGCCTTCCTTCCTTTCCCTTGACTGTGGGTTATGGCTTATTTGGCTCTCCTGAAGATTACTGGAACTAGCATTTTACCCCACATACCCACTGTGATGAGATCTGCTTTCCTTTGCATTAACATTCTATGCAATCTGGTCACTTCATAAATGAGGAAGCTTTCTGGATTCCTGACCTACGTCCTTTTACAGAGTTTCCACCATATTTACAGTTAGATAAACCAGGAACATCTCAGTGGTGTCATTTCTAAAGGCAAAGCTGAATATTTAATTCCTCAGACTCTGACTTTGCTCCGGAGATCCTGGTGAGCTGCCCCGTGGCCAGTAGGTGCCAGTCTCAGCAACAGAAAAACCCGGGCAGCTCTCCAAGGATGTAAACGTTCTTTATTTGGTTTTAGACACACAGACAGTTCACAACAGGGGGCAATATTTTTTTCACCAAGCATGCCTATAAAGCAGAAGGCCAACAAAGTTCCTGAGTGTGATTTCCTACCTCCCCGGGGAGATATTACAGAGATATTAACAATGCTGTGCTGGAGAAGTACCAGCACAAACCTCAGCCACGTTCAGAAAAATAACCTTCTATTTCAGGGTAGGTGTGAAACTAGCAGACACAAATAAAAGCACTTATAAATCGAGCCCATTGGAAATGGAAGTAGATTCAAACATGGCACCAAATGAAACCTTGAACCTCTTGAGGAGGGAAACCTTTCCGTGCATTTTAGGTGACTGCAGCATTTTCCTTGCAGTAGCCCTGGGCAGGGCTGTGTGCACAGCTTGGAGCACTCTGAACATAGACATGTGCTTACAGCATGACTGCTTATAATGGCCAAGACAACCTCTGCAGCAGAAGCTAAGAAAACATTTCCGTTGTTTGTTTAGACACAGGCATGGCTGCACCTTGTTTAAAATCTACAGGAATATAAGAAGTGCTTGAGTAGATCAGTCAGAAGCAGGAGAGGTGGCTTAAGGGAAAAATGAGAACCCATAGTGGGTCGGCTGAGGTTTTCTACTCCACAATCATTTTATGTTGCTTCCCACCATAGAGCTGTCACTCTAAGAAATCTCACTGCCCCCACCACTTCCCACAGCTCCTCACTACAAACTACTCTGGTCTGGCACAGAGTTGGCTTAGCACAAAATTGGGCTGCTGAAGTGTTGACCTGGTATAGAGCTGTTCTGTGTAGAGATGTCTGGTGCAGAGCTGCCTGGTGTAGAGTTGCCCAGTACAGAATTGTAGCCCAGTGTAGAGCTGGCCTGATGTTGAGTTGGCCTGGCGTAGAGTTGGCTGTGCCAGGCCAGCTCTGTGTTGGGCCAACTCTACGCCAGGCCAACTCTGCTCCAATAGTCAGCAGAGGAGAATGCTTCCTTGGAGGACACCCTTGATATGTTGAAACAAAAATGTATTGCTTGATAATATTATGTTCTATCTCAACAAAGCCACAAATAAGTGGTTTAAGCTGCACACCACTAAGCCTGCACTACCCATCCTCTTTTCTTCCAGACAGGATGCCTCTTGCAAGTCCTTTAGCCTTAGAGATGGACAAATACTAATCAACACCAGACATTAAGGCAGTCAGATTACCTAATCTGGAACCCTCTCAGTCTTTCTGCTTTCTTTGTGAAGCAGAAGTACAACCATGAGCTCTTGAAGACATCTGTTTGTTGTTTGGCATACAGCAGTCTCCAGATTTCATGGTGAATGGTCTCCTGGGTGGTAGATACAGCTAATGCTCAAAGATCCAACAGCAAAAAAAAAAGGTACTGCAGCCTCCAGGCCCATGGCAAGACTCATCCTCCCTTACAGTTGACTTACTCCTGACCAAGAAGTTCTGAACCCCCGCCTCTACATCTTCAAGCCCCTCTCTGCCTCTATTTCCCTCAACTCCTGCTGAAATAATGGTTTGATTCATTTCTTTTTTTGTAATGATGACCGGTAAATAAGCTGTGTGGGACTGATGAAAGGACATGTTTCTGTCTGTCTAGAGCATCTCTATTTATGGGTTCTCTTCCTCTAGAAAAACCAGACCACCCACAGCAGCAAGCAATGTAAGGTGGTGCCCTACTTTTGAGTAGTGAAATGTGTCCCTCAGGTAGCTGTCTTGAAGGGTTAGCTAGAGACAGAGTACAATTACACTGAGAGTTAGAATGTCCTGCCCCTGGTGCCCTGCCTAAACACAGACAATTGCAGCCCAACCGCAGTACCCAATTTCCTCCACATCAGCCACCATGAGAAGTTCAGGTAACCCCCAAAGGCATGAGTGACATTTAAATAAGCCCACTTATGTTGGGATGAGTCTGTTCAATGTTCTGTGCTGAAGAACACACATTTCAGAGCAGATGTTTCCCTTTGGAGGGCTCTGGATATGCAACCTGCTGAGCAGGAGAGCATGCTGCCCACACTCAGGAAGGTCAGATGTCAGCTTCTTCCCTACCACTCCCCCATCCCCCCTAATAATACCACATCAACTGTAACTGCCTGGTTTCTCATTAGCTGTTTAAGTGACAGCATAAACCCATGGATGCACGACACAGGGTGGCTGCTGGCCACAGGCTGTCACACCAATGTACCCTTACTACTTGAAAAGGCAAAGGAGATTCTGCTGCTCATGAACATCACATGCTGCAGCTGACTGTCCTTCCCTGCTATACATAACAACTCCTGGAGCGTGTATGAAGCCTTATCCTGTGCAAAAGAGTTATGATGTCTTGGAGTTGAACTGTGGAGAAGCTGGAAAGCAGGAGACAGGCTGCACGTAGGGAGGTGGGAGGCAGACATCGACGATGGTTCCCAGCATCACCTTTGCAGGGCCTCATACGCTTCCAGGGCCTGCTCCTGAGTTTTGCTGCATAAGCAAAGTGTAAAATGTCACTTGCACAATACAGAGGCACTTTAATGTTTCTCTTTTTCAAACACGTAGCTGCTCTCTGAGGTAGCAGCAGTTGGACACGCACATTTAGGGCAGACATGGTGAACATCTCCAGCCCATCACTGTCAGAAGGCTGCAAAACCTCTCATGTCTGAAATCCCTGAAGCATGCAAGGGCAGCTCCCGAGCCTGGGAGGTCCTCTCCTAATCCACATTGCCCGCACGTCTCTCGGACTCACCTGTGCAAGCACAGGAGCGTAGAGGAATGCCTGTGTGTGTGCCTGCTCACACCTTTCCTTGGTCCCTGCCCTCACCTCACCTGGTAGCAGCAGCAGCACGTAGAGCTGCGACCGTACCTCTGTCCGGCTGTGCCAGGCTGCGCTCACCGTGCCGCAGACGTGACACGGCGCACACGCAGCTCTGGGTGTCTGTGTGTCTATGTGCGCACACCCGTGCCTTTCTCCACGGGACAGCCCCGGTGCCAGGACTCCCTATTACCGAGGGCTGCGCTGCCGCCGGCGTATGCGAGGAACGGCCGTGCCGAGCCGAGCCTGCGCTGGGCGGGGCGGTGGGAGGGGGCTGGCCGCGGGGCCGTAGCGCAGCGGGGCGGCGGGCGCAGAGCGCGGCGGGCAGTGGACCGCACCGTAACGGGGCTGAGCGCTCCATGAGCCGCTGCCGGCGTGGGGGAGCTCGGCGCTGCGCTCGCTCCCTGTCGCGGAGCCGCCGCGCCGCCGGTGCCGTGATGTGACTTGCGGCGGGCTGGCGGACAGAGCTGCCCCGCCGCCCTCGGCCGCGGCAGCCAGCGGGTGAGTGAGTGGGAGTTGGGGAACCGACCCCCGGTCCTGGTCCCCGTCCCGGCTCCGTGGGGCCGCCCCCGGGGAGTGGGGGGTGGTGTCACAATGGAGCGTCTTGCCGGGCTTTGCTCCGAGCGCTGCCCGCAGAATTAGCTCCGGTAGCCGCGAGCAGACAACAGGCTGGATATAGGAGTCTG